>OU565302.1:2528101-2912882 GCA_913789915.3 Sphecodes monilicornis
AGTGACAACAATGCGTTATACTGTACAGGAACGAATCGATATGGTTTTCACTTATGGCGAATGCCACCAATCTTTGAGGCAAGCAGTACATTTGTATCGTGACAAATTTGTGAATCGTATTTGTCCTTCGTTACACGCATTTTCCGTTGTGGTAAAACAATTTAAAAATACCGGTAGTGTAAGTTTTAAAAATCGTAATAATTACTGCAGCATGTGCTTCAATAACGTATCAGGAAATCGACAATGCCTACAGATCATTTAATGCAAGATTGCAATATTGCATAAATGAGGATGGTCAACATTTCGAACATTTATTATGATATGTAAAGGTCAACCCGCCGTAAACAACGCGTAATCTTTGCTGAAACACGTAAGTTTTAAACTTCCACATTTTATCCGCTCCAACGTGTATATATACCGTCCTAAACTGTCCTTACGACATCTCGCGTCTTTTCATGTCTTTTGGTTTTTGCAAATTTTCCCATATTTAAAACTCATGTCACTCCCACCTACCTCAAGCTGGTAATACCACTAATAAATACCACACCATTTCTAGTCGGTAAAGGAGCTTTCCTCTACCCCTAGGTACGACTTCAAACCCATCGAACAACATCCAAAAAAAAAAAAAAATCCTTACGACATCCCGCGTCTAAGGCACGGGTCCGCTAGATAACCTTACCGATGAGTCCTCTAGCGGGCCTAGGACGAAACGCTTCCTTCTCCTTTTTCCTCCTCTCGCACACTTTTCAACCGCCATAAACCTCCTAGCAGCTCTCCGATTTCGCATCGGGTTCGTCCACGAAGTCTCTCAAACATCCTAGCGGCTCCCTGATTTCGCATCAGGTTCGTCCGTGTACCTTACTAACAATTAAAAACCATATTCCTCTTTAAGCCATAAACCGCTCGCCGGCTACATGCGCTACCGATCGGCCCAGGCTCGTAACAACACAAAACTTACTCGGTGGAAATCTATTGCCACTCGAAATTGAAGAGAATGGAAGTGCTTTTGTCGCCGCCATCTCGCATGGAACTAAAGCGTCCGAAAACATCGTGAAGCCGTTTACGATTCTCACTGAAGTTACATTAAAACTACCTGCTGGCAGTTTCGCTGGACCGTCAACTGACTCGTTAACTATTGCCCGATTACCGATTCAGGATAACGACATCCTTTTTCCTGCAGCGACCGATGACCAAGTAAAACGTGCCTCGAGACTTAATCGTTCACAGCGCGTCCAAACTAACAATTAGACGAGCTTCATGCTCGGATTACAGATGCTGTGTACAATTTTCAAGATGTAGAATTTGGCATGATCAACAGAGATCATGATTTTCCACGATTCATTGCTAACTTTCACCTTTAAGTCAAAGATCGAAAGCTTGGGAATTTTATCGGAGGTTCTGCATAATTTATTGCAAATTTTCAACAATTTTAAAAGTGTTGGTGCTGTCGTTGATTTTTCCTTTGGAACCGCTATACTTTTCATAGTAACTCAACATTGTGAAGATTTCAGATATGTTTATGAACAAAGAAAAGATTTCTCAAAAGTTTTGTTCCCGCGGCTGTATATTTCCTTTTTGCTCACAAATTATTATATAGGGTGTTCCACGGTAAGTGCCGTTTAACGCGTTCAGCGCCATGTCACCCATATCTGGGTGACGGAATTATTTATACAGAATTGAAAATTAATTTTTACGTTGGTAGATTGAGTGTACAAAATTTCCTTACGATCTGAGGAATAGCAGTGGTTTGAAACAGTAATTAACCCTTTGCAAGGAAGACTAGTGTACATTATGTTAATTACTTATTTATTCAGTGCCGTTAAATAGACGTCTGTTAACTGTTTTGACAAGGTATTTAGATAAAACCTTCGAAAGTGTAATGTGCATCTTTGGAAAAATATTGAATATACTTTAATAGTTAAAAAATGCAATATTTTCCATCGTAACATATACATTAATAGTTCAATTTCAATAATCAAAACTATAGTTCCTCTATTTATTTTTTCAAGTTAATTTTTACTACTCATTTAAATATGACAGCACATCAACCCTTTGCACTCGGAGCTATTTCAACTAAAAAACCACACATTTCTTCTAACCTAAAGTATTTCCATCGTACATAAGTTTTTTTCATTATATGCGTACGAAACTGATATAGTACCTCATACAATATTTAAATGTTTAGTTATTTATTACATATGCACTTTAATCATGTAAATAATATTTTGAATAATGGTGTAGCAATTATAATGGCGCCTCAGAGTCGCCATTCGAGTGCTAAGGGTTAAAATGCAAACATTACGATGAGGATTTCTATATGTAAGTGAGTGTACCGTTTCGCTAAAAATAATTTTTATCTAATTATTGCTCAATTTATTTATCTAAATCTCAATCAATTTATCTAAATATTTTTGTGATACTTTTACGAACATGTTGGCGACACTTTTCTGATCGAAACAACTCGAAGAACCTTTAATTCCTCTACACTGTTTTTTCGATGAGACTTTTTTTCGGAAAAAACTTATAGGGGTTGATAGCGCAACACCCTTGGAGTACAGTTTCCGGATGGCTCTTTTTCAACTAGGAAAAACGCTATGAAAAAGCAGAGGCGACAGATGGTTCGGTATCGGCAGACTGCAGCCAGGAATCGGGGGGTTGTAAATAACGCTTGTGCGCTTTCTTGCCGCGGTTATTATAGGTTTCACCCCCGACGACGCTTTGAATTATGCACAGTGGAAGCTGCGTTACGTTCGCTTTGTGGGCTTAACATCCGTATCTTCCTTTGCCGTCGAATTTTTCGCGGGTTATGCTGGAGAAGAGAAATTAGGGAAGTCAACTCCATTTAAGGTGAAAAGGGTTTGTTTGCGCAAACAGCGATCGTCAGCTTTCTTTGATGTTCTTTGATGTTCTGCGAACTTTTGTGCACTTGCTATGAGGTCTGATGCGAATTCGAATAAGTGTACCTGCAGACACGAATTTTTGGCTTATCTACCGGTGATCATTCCATCGTTTTTAAAAGTCTGTGGTCCAAGACCGAAGATTTTTTAATTTAACCCTTTGCAAAACCCCTTTGGAAAACGACAGACATCGAAAGACGTATGAATCCTTCGATTTATTACAGTTTAAGGCCGGAACTTGTGAAAAACTACAATTTTCACCATGTTTAAACGGTTGTATTTCACCGTCTACCGAATTTGATGAAATTTTCAGAATTTAACCCCTTCCCTTACGAGCGAATTTCCAAATGTGCGGTCCAAAAACGACAACAAGGTCGGTCGCGCCCGGGGACACAAACAACTTTGCTCAGCGTTCGAAACTGTACAAATCGCAAACTTCCTATGATTTGTATATACACGTGCGCGGTACAATTAACTTTGGGCCGATACCCTTGCGACACCTCTGAAGCGTCTTATCCGTGTTTGGGCCGATAACCTTGCGACGCCTCTGAAGCGTCTTATTCATGTTTGGTCCGATAACCTTACGACGCCTCTGAGGCGTCATTGTAAGCTAAGGGGTTAAATAATTGACACAGTAGACCCACATAAAACAGTTATGAAAATCAACTTTTAATAGGTACTGATATTTGGTCCCCTCAGGCTTTCAAATCCATTTTACCATTCTCCCCCTTCTTCCACTTTGTCCACTCTCACCTAACGCTAATGTTCAGCCTATTTCAGCCTACTTTTCAGCGGGACCTACTGTTTATTACGGTAGGTTCCGAACTGTGTGTGTGTGTATGAAGAAAGATCTAGAAAGGTCTAGAATGGATGAGAGAACGAAAGAAAGAGTATGAGAGAGTGAGAGAGAAAGAAAGAAGGAGTGGATAGAGAGTGAGGAAAGAGAGAGCAGTAAGCAGAGTGACGACGCCGAGAGCGAACGAGTGAGAAGTGTACACGTGTGATCAGTTATATATTTATATCTCTAATAAACCTTCATTATATAGATATTGAACCTAAGAGAGAGAGTGTAAACTAATTTCTTCTACGATCCAACACGAACCACCAATGATCAACGACGCAGTATAATATCACATGGAAGAATATTTCCATTGGTGACGGCGGTGGGATTTGAACTCACGAACCCATTGTTTGTAGTCGCGCGCTCTATCCACTGAGCCACTGCGCGCCCTAAATCAACTTTTAGTATTTTCTTTGCAATTCCGACCAATTACAATTCTATCAAAATTTCTTTTTTGCGTCATGTGGTAAACTAATTGTTCTTACATCTCCAAAAAAAAAATCCAAGTCATATGGTCCAATATTAACACTAGGTTTACGGAGCACCAAAATTGATTATTTTACATTGCTTTATAAAAATAATAAAATTGTATTTACTTAGATCTTCAGCGATTTTTATTGTAATATGTACACAAAAAAATAAATCTATCTAATAATTCCTCACGAATATCCACTTACACTCTTAAGTCAAAATGACTGATTTCTAGTTTTTTCTCTCCCAATTACTGAAATTGTAAAAATGTTTTCATCCGAAATTTTCTAATGAACTTCTTTATTAAATCACATATGTATTACGATGAAATCTATGCGAAGTCTGAATTGATGTAGTCTTGCAATCTTCACAAAGAAATATATCAGTCGCATTTATCACTCGGTAGTCCTAGTGCTAACAGGCATCCGGTAGATAAATTGTTAACAGTAACCATACCGAGCATAAAATGTCATTTGTACACGCGTCGATTTTTTAAAAATTACACGGCTGAATTTATCTAGATTTCCCGCAATTTTTATCATAACGCGTGCACAAATGAAGAAAATTGAATAATTTCCAATGGAAGCATCTATGTAATTTCAGTAATTATATGTAGACTGTGGTTCTTATGCATTTATAACAAAAATGAGTAGGTTCAATTTAAGACAGTAAAGATATTAGAAGAATTCAAAAACACTATTGCATTGGTTCCAGCCTATTAACCCTTTGCGCTCGGAGCTATTTCAACTAAAAAATCAAATATTTCTTCTAACCTAGAATATTTCCATTGTAAATAATTTTTTTCATTATATGCGTACAAAACTGATATAGTGCCTCATACAATATTTAAATGTTTAGTAATTTATTACATATAAACAAATTTAATCATATGAACAATATTCTGAATAATGATGTAACAATTTGTAGCGGCGCCTCAGAGTCGCCATTCGAGTGCTAAGAGTTAAACATATTAAAAAAGAAAATGACTGTCCATTTCATTCCAATTTGTAGCATTTCAGGTAGAAAACTTTTATTTTGTATAAAGATGCGCAGTCTAATTATAAGATAAAAGAAACCGATGATTTGATCGGTCTTGGTTAGTGTTAAATTGGATGGAAAGACAGCATATTGTTTCATCGTTTGTTCGGTAGTGTTGCACCTGCAGGTTCACAAGAACCTAGACCTGAAAAATATTTGGTCTCTTCGGTGAGTGTTATATTTCCTTTCGCCTAAGTTTTCTTCTTTTCTTTTTGCCAGAGGAATACTTACATTAGGGTTGAAAGTGATTCTACTTGACGGAATATTGCCTCGCTCCCTAATCCCGAGTAAGCTAACAACGTGTCCCAAGAATGACAGATGACGTTCACTTATGTATACAACGCTCACGGAGGGTGCAAAGAAGAAAATAGCAGCCTAAGGGACACTCGATGTCTTGCACCACGGCCGACGTGTTTCGTTTCCTTTTCTACTTCTTCCCGAAGACTGACGTCTTATTTCGCGAGGCAAATAGACGCAAATGTTGCCTCGGATAACACAAAAATATTTCATTATTTTCTCAACACGTTAAACGCACAGTAATCTTTTCTCGCAATCCATTTCACTTTTTATTTAATTTTAAATACAAAAAGTGCGACTGTGCATAAGCTGTGCTTACCCCATTTCAGTTTAATCTGTATCAATTAAATCTGACAGTGTAAACATTTTTTAGTATTACATGAATTATATAAGGCAGGGAATGGTAATTTTGCCTCAATTGAGGTAAAACCGTCCACACCGTAGCGCCCTCTGTCCCCTTCCAGCAAGCGGGGTACAATGGACAGGAGACATCAGCGTACGCAACCAACGTGCGCGCCGCATGAAAGAGAGGTTGGTGGGAGAAGCAGGCGTTTGAGGGGCTCCACCCGTGCCCACCACTGATATAGGGTGTCCCACATAAATTGGAACACCTAAATATCTATCGTATTTACAGTCCAATCAGAAAATTTCAGAGGACAAAGTGACACTATTGCAGGGGGCAAATATAATGGTAAAGAAAAAAATTTTCTATGTCGTGTTTTTTAATGAAATTTCAAGGTTACCGATGTTTTTTTAAATGGAATAGTATATTTTTTTACGATAGCATGATAGACAATGAAAAACTGAATTTAGTGGATACCATACTGGGTCGATTATGTTTACGACTAATTTTTTTACTGACCTAGATTTTAAGAAATTGTAAAAAAGTTCTGGAGTTTAATATACAGGGTGTCCCACGTAAATGGGAGCACCTAAATATCTGTCGTATTTACAGTCCTATCAGAAAACTTCAAAGGACAAAGTGTCACTATTGCAGGGGGCAAATATAATGGTAAAAAAAAATTTTTGATGTCATGTTTTTTAATGAAATTTCAAGGTTACCGATGTTTTTTTTAAATGGAATAGTATATTTTCTTACGATAGCATGATAGACAATAAAGAACTGAATCTAGTGGATTCCACCTTTTTGACCTTGAAATGACCTTGAGCAATAATAATCATGTTGGAGCGGATAAAATGTGGAAGTTTGAGACTTACGTGTTTCAGCAAAGATTACGCGTTGTTTACGTCGGGTTGACCTTTATAAACCACAATAAATGTTTGAAATATTTTTCATTGTAAACAGCGTATGTTTATGTTAGAGTATGTATGATTGAGATCGTTAACAGAAGGTTAATCGGTTAGAATAAGTACGTTGTTCCTCCTGCATTATTCGAATTCGAAACGTGAAAGTGACAACAATGCGTTATACTGTACAGGAACGAATCGATATGGTTTTCACTTATGGCGAAAGCCACCAATCTTTGAGGCAAGCAGTACATTTGTATCGTGACAAATTTGTGAATCGTATTTGTCCTTCGTTACACGCATTTTCCGTTGTGGTAAAACAATTTAAAAATACCGGTAGTGTAAGTTTTAAAAATCGTAATAATTACTGCAGCATGTGCTTCAATAACGTCTCAGGAAATCGACAATGCCTACAGATCATTTAATGCAAGATTGCAATATTGCATAAATGAGGATGGTCAACATTTCGAACATTTATTATGATATGTAAAGGTCAACCCGCCGTAAACAACGCGTAATCTTTGCTGAAACACGTAAGTTTTAAACTTCCACATTTTATCCGCTCCAACATAATTATTCTTGCTCAAGGTCCTTTCAAGGTCAAAAAGGTGGTACCCACTAAATCCAGTTTTTTACTGTCTATCATGCTATCGTAAAAAAATATACCATTCCATTTAAAAAAACATCGGTGACCTTGAAATTTCATTAAAAAACACGACATAAAAAATTTTTTTCTTTACCATTACATTTTCCCCCTGCAATAGTGTGACTTTGTCTTCTGATGTTTTCTGATAGGACTGTAAATACGACAGATATTTAGCTGTTCCCATTTATGTGGGACACTCCGTATATTATATTTGGTATCATTTTCATTAGAAAAGTGCCACAAATATGTTGTTGAAAGTCCTATAAAAGAAATGAAAAATAAAGAAGATTTGTTATTAGATTAGTAGTAGTTTTCTGGTCTCACACCAGCATACCCGACCCATATTATGTTACACTCCTTAGCGAATGTGGCGTATTGACCCCTCACGGGGTATACCCTGGGGTAATAGGGAGAGTTCTGGGACAATTACGGACCAGATATTTCGGTCAATTATCGAGAATTCACTGTAGTTACTTTATTGATTCTCAGGTGTGACGGGTGAGAAATATGCGAATTTCAGTTGTCCCATTTATGTGGGACACCCTATATAATTCATGTAATACTAAAAAATGTTCACACTGTCAGATGTAATTGATACAGATTAAACTGAAATGAGGTAAACACAGCTTATGCACAGTCGTACTTTTTGTATTTAAAATTAAATAAAAAGTGAAATGGATTGCGAGACAAAATTACTGTGCGTTTAACGTGTTGAAAAAATAATGAAATATTTTTGTGTGATCCGTGGCAACATTTGCGTCTATTTGCCTCGCGAAATAAGACGTCAGTCTTCGGGAAGAAATAGAAAAAGAAACGAAACACGTCGGCCGTGGTGCAAGACATCTAGTATCGGTTAGGCTGCCATTTTCTTCTTTGCACCCTCCGTGAGCGTTGTATACATAAGTACGACAGATATTTAGATGTTCCCATTTATGTGGGACACCCTGTATATTGTACTGTAAATTCGGTAGCGTCAGTACCCAGGGACAAGTATTTAACGTGTTCAACACGATCTAGATGTATATCAGTGCAACAAGAAAAGAATTGCAGAGCCAACTAAGAGAGTCAGAGAATGCGAATATGAATTTTCAGAAAACTGTCGTGTGCACATAAATCTTGGAATAATTGAAACTCCCAGCTGGAAAGATTCTCCGAGTTTTTCTGCAATAATGTTTCAAACATTTTTCTAGAACGCTTTTCCAAGGGAGTAAATTAATATTAGAGAAAGTAAACTACGAACGAAGTTTCTGTTGGCATTTCATTTCATGTCCGCGCCTGTCTTACTCCTCTTTTATTCGCTATGAGTAAAGCGCCGGAACTTTACAAATTTATGATTGAAATAAAAAGTTTTAGCTACAACTGAAACCATTAATAGAACGGCGCGGCGAAGCAAAAGATTCAATAAAATTCCATGCTCTCCTTTTACCTGCACAAATGTATGATACTACTAAGAACGAAATTTGCGAAATACAGTTGTACATGGTGTATAAAAATTATATGTCACAACTATCATAGATTCCATACCTGTGGATCAGTAGAGATCTGTTCAAAAAATGGTCCGCATCCCTAACACTTTTTTCAAGGTCAAATTTTTTGTATTGCATCGTATAGTACTCGTCGCAAGGAACAAAAGTCTCAAAGACACCGTGGCTCACAAATCAACCATTCTCTTAACAAACGACTTTAAAGTTTCGTAAACTATGTTATTCCACCTGTCTACAGGGTGTCCCAAGATGGTATAAACATGGAGGAGATCAATCTACATGAGAAAATTCTCGTTGTCAAGCTTTCGTCCTCTTCCACGGCTACCAAATGTGCCTGGTCGTCGAAATTTGACAGTCGACCTTTTCCTTCTTCATCTGCGAGGTTTTTATCGCCGAATTTGAACTTCTTGAACCATCTTTCAACTTAGCTTTTGCTGATTTTTCCTTTGCTAAAAAGTTCGTTGAGATCGCGAAATGACTAAGCTGCATTCCAACCTTTTTCGAAGAGGTAGAGCATAATATGAGGAATATGGATATGATTTTCCATACGTATTTTCACTAACTGAAAAGAGAGGATTATTTTTATTAAAAAAAATAAAAAAAACGCCAATTTTTAATGATAAAAAAAGTCGCGGAAAAAAGCCGCACTAATTATGCACAAACTCAACACATTCAACAGCAAGGAAATTCCGGTCGATGGAAAGATCAAAACCGCACCGTTTCCAAGCAAAATTCTCATCTCTGTCGATCTTCCGGTACAGAGGAAAAGTCGCGGAGCGGAGCCGTGTCTTCGACGTTTTTTCGGGGTCGGTTTGAAAGCGCTTTTCGACTTTCCAGCACAATCCCGATATCGACTGTCAGACATCTCTCTCTGATAAAAGGGGGAAGAAATTACGGTTTGATGAATGCCCTACAGGCTCTTTCTCCCCTATTCACAGGGTGCCTAACCGCCGACTACAATGGGGCTGGTGCTGCCAAAAAATGACACGGTCATCTCGGTTTCACTTAATCCGACCTGGAGTCATAGGCGTGGCGTTGCGACACCGTCAATTTCCTGTCGGCCCACCCTTGAGCTCGACGATCGTCTCTCTCTCTCTCTCTCTCTCTCTCTCTCTCTCTCTCTCTGAATATTCCATGCTATTATGCGAGCGCCAGATGTCACGCAGAACTATTCCAGACGAGTGACACACCGTGACCGATGTCGTTAACGCGTGAAAAACGCATTGGAAGCCATGCGACCGAAGTTTTCTGTTGCCACTTCATTTTCGGGCACGCGTGCCGTGTTTCGTTTCTCTTTTATTCGATCGCCTAATTGTCGACAGGGACGCTCGTGATAGCTAGAATCGATCAACCCTTGGAGTTACCAGTCGATTCACAAGGGTTGCGATTTTGTCTAGATTCAATTTTTGTTACTGTTTAATGTTTTGTGGCGGCTATTTCCTATGCTCGTCAACAGAGGGACATTACGACAACACCTTTCCCGCTACTACCTGAATCTTCCTCTGTTTGTATATACAGTATTTCATCGATAATTGTCCACAACACGGGTTTGCGGAAGGACAATTATGCGCGGGGGATATCATTGTTTGAGGTTTGCCGTTAAAGGTGGTTTTTTTTTTTCAATTTCAATCGTACTAAGTGAGGATATTCTTTTATTATCCTTTGCACATTACGTACATTTGTATGTACGCCAGCTGTTTCAGCGGTTTGTCGCGCTGTTCCCGAAGAATTCGAAGTTTTTTTTTAAAAATTACACGTTTCCCGCGATTGCTTACTGCTTTCGGTCGACCGGAAGTCTTCCTTTTATCATATGTTTTGGGATTTTTGAATAAACCCAGTCACGTTTAATTTGTACACTTAGTACAAATTGTCAAAACGAAATAAAATAAATAGAATATAAATTTAAACTTTAGGCAAACTCTGTTGATACAATCATTAGATTTCTTCCAGCTTCGCATTTTTAATTTCAACTCCTCGCTGTTTGCGAAACAGTAACTGCGAACGTGGAATGTCGAATAGCGGAGGGTCATGGCATATTATCTCGAATCAAGAGCACACAAATAGGGGACATTTACCAGCGCCGCGGTGGACAGAATAGCAAAAAGAATTTATAAATTGACGAAGAACGGTGGTGCAAGCTCCATAAAGACGTTTAATGGTCTCGTGCGCGACGTCCATGTAATTTACAGGTGCACGATCAGTAGTAAAAACGTTAATCCTTCGCGAATAACGACTATCTGAGTATAATATCTCGCGGAAGTGTGTGTAATATTTTTAGTCGGCTTATCGATACTGTTCTCGGGAATTATGGAAATTATGCTAAAATGAGGCGTAATCTACGAAGGTTGATCTTCTGGGAATGTAACGAATGAGACTTTTCTATTGAATTACGATTAGCAGGCTTTGTAACAACTGTCCTCATCAACGTACCAATAGAGGGGGTAACTAGTCACTATCCTTATCGTGACGTGATAGGTTCCCCACTTTCAGCTCGAATCGCGACGTCACTGGGATAGACTACACTGTAGCTTCGTGACGTCACACAGTGGTTCCAAATCCCGAAAACACGGCCAAAACCTCAAAAATAAACTTCTAGGAGTTTGTAATTGTAGGGTTTGGTAAAGTGACGATGTGGCCACTGAATGCTAGCAGGGAAAAAGGTAAAAACTTTATGGTGCGGTTCAGTAGTCAGTTCAAAGTTAGCTTTCGTTCGATGAGCATTTGTCGCGCGCATTAGTAGGAAATTGAACGCACCCTTCTAAAGTGCATAACTTTCAAAATAGTGCATCAATTTCAATTCTGCAAAATGGATGCTGTTCCTGGAAGTAAGTAGAATGTTTCTCTGTTTTTGTATCTCCAAAATTGTTAGTCATTACGTTACACGATGGAAATGTTCTTTGGAGAACGTGGAAGGTGAAACTTGATACGCGTATTGTAGAAACGTAGACATAAGTCAAAAGTTCCACGGAGTACCACCAGAATTCCTTTTCTGACGTGATGCTAAAACATTTATCTTTCAAAATTTATATAAACCAACGGCCACTAAGCGCCACTCTGCTCATACGAGGGTAAACTTCGTTTCTTTCCTATGGGTTTTAAAAATGCGATTTTACAATTGTTAGTAAGCATTTCTTTATAATCATTGTGAATTGAATAGATATTTGCAGTCTTATTTTCCCAGTATCCTCAGTTGTGGAAAAAGTCCATTTATAAAAGAATTACAAATTGTCACATTTATGACTTTTTTTGCGCTTTCACAGCAGCTGTTACTCGGCTGTCTTCGAAAGGTTCTCTGTAGGATTTCTTAACTAAAAAGACAAATTGTTACCTTATAAGCATTTATTTGTTGTTTATTTATTAAATCTTATCTACATAATTTATTGTACAATTATACTAATTCTTGATATACAAAGTACAATTTTGCTTGTCATTTATACATTTTTACCTATCAACCACTCAAAACGCATTTAATGCGAATTGTTGTCTAAATTTTAATCGGCCATTTTGTTTTTTGGAATTTAAACTTCACATTCGTAATCAGCGGCCCCAAAGACCCCAAAAAGATCATTTTCCAAGCAGGCATAACCATTTTTTAATGTACATGTCCACCATATTGGATCCGCCATTTTGTTTTTTGAAATTTCAACTTCATATTCGTAATCAGCGACCCCAAAGATCCCAAAAAGATCATTTTCCAAGCAGGCATAACCATTGTTTAATGTACATGTCCACCATATTGGATCCGCCATTTTGTTTTTTGAAATTTCAACTTCATATTCGTAATCAGCGATCCCAAAGATCCCAAAAAGATCATTTTCCAAGCAGGCATACCCATTTTTTAATGTACATGTCCACAATATTGGATCCGCCATTTTGTTTTTTGGAATTTCAACTTCATATTCGTAATCAGCAACCCCAAAGATCCCAAAAAGATCATTTTCCAAGCAGGCATACCCATTTTTTTAATGTACATGTCCACCATATTGGATCCGCCATTTTGTTTTTTTGAATTTCAACTTCATATTCGTAATCAGCGACCCCGAGAACCTTTAAGTACGAATTTTTGAGTGCATTAAAGTACGTTTAGAGGTTTTGGCCGTGTTTTCGGGGTTTGGGACCACTGTGCGTCACCCAGGCTTTGTAGTGTTTCCCCCACTACTTCTCCTTCAATTCCCTCGATCTGGCAGCGCTGGCTGTACCAATGCGTCGGATAGATTCCCCGAGGTTCCTTTCAAACATCTATCTCGCAACTTTTCTCGATCGATTCTCCTTCCGATCTACTTCTCGATCATTAACGTTACATACTTTCTCGCGTCAAAGAGTCGAAAGTAACCGACAATTTCTCGGGGAAAGAAAATCGCGATTCTGGCGACTGTTCAAACTCGAAACAAGTTTCTGCCGACCATCTGTTTCGGGTCCGTTCTAGCGTGAATTTCTTTGAGATTGCCGGTTATTCTTGCATCAGTTTTCGTAGGCACGCAGTCTCTTTTCTCGCACCATGCCGCGCGGTCCTTTCAATACTCCGCTCACACCCCCGGCTGCCATTGGAGGCCACGACGTGCCCGAAAGGTAAACAAAATCCCTCTTCCTCTTCCTCTCTGTCTCTCACTCGTCTTTAGCAGTTATTTTCGCCAGCACGCGGGCACCATCGAGTTTCACGAGAGGCAAATTCATCAAAGTCTGCGAAAGGACTTTCCTCTCCCCTAACCTCCAACATTTTCGCATTCTCCGGTGTCCTTTTTTTCTGGCAACGATCCTCTGCGCAGACTTAATAACCTACTGCATCCCTTCGGGAGGGAGCAACTCCTTAACACTAGATTTACGGGACCCGTCAAAATGAAGGTTTCAAAAATTTTTAATTTACGATTATTAAGAGTGTAAGGAGGCATTCGTGAGGAATTATTAAATAGATATATTTTTTTGTGTACATGTTACAATAAAAATCGCTAAAGATCTAAGTAAATACAATTTTATTATTTTTATAAAGCAATGTAAAATAATCAATTTTAGTGCTCCGTAAACCTAGTGTTAACTTCTCTTTGAGTGTCCCTCGCTCCCAAACTTTCAACAATTGTTCCCCGCAAGTAACGATCTCTCGATTCATCACACCATCTCGCACACTAATCTATATTTTATAGTGTTATTTTCTAAATTTAGATCGAACAATGTGGCACTGAATTAATGTACAGAGTGTCTCTCTAAATGGGTGCAGCTAAAGTTACAATATGTTAGCTCAAGGGGTACGTGCGTTGGACACTTTTAAACGAAACTTCAAGATCACTGGAATTTTTCAAAATGGAGCCTTGTGGTTTTTCCTGGGCTGTATTGTAGAGCACGAAGTGATGAATCCAACGAGTATATTGATTATGCAGTTTCGATTATTCGATCTCGAGATACTCGTGTCTGTGTGTAAGATACCTAACCTGGACCCAGTGATGGTATATGGTCCCAAAATGATTATTCTTGCTCAAGGTCATTTCAAGGTCAAAAAGGTGGTATCCACTAAATTCAGTTTTTTGTTGTTTATCATGCTATCGTAAAAAAATATACTATTCCATTTAAAAAAACATCGGTGACCTTGAAATTTCATTAAAAGACACGACATAAAAATTTTGTTTTCTTTACCATTATATTTGCCTCCTGCAATAGTGTCACTTTGTCCTCTGAAGTTTTCTGATAGTAAATACGATAGATATTTAGGTGTTCCCATTTATGTGGGACACCCTGTATATTGTTCTATATTATTTAAAATTATACTCGAAGTCTGTACTGACTCTGTAAACTTGGTCTGTATTATTTAAAATTCATCGAAGTGAACAATACAACCTGGTTCGTGTTGTAACTAATACATAAGAATACAAATTCCGACATTATTAATGAAAATAATTGGTCCTGCGAGTATTTCAGATATACATCCATATTTCATCTCCTAATAATCAGTACGTATTTGAATACACTGTGAAATATTGGAACGTTGATGGGTAGCCAACGGAAACCATTTTGATTGAATAGTTTATTTCAGTTCGAAATTCTATATAAACTTCCCTCGAGTTTATGTTGGTAACGAATGATCAGGCAACTGCGGACAACATCGTGTTTATCGTGAGAGATGGAGCGTACGAAATACCGTTCTTACTTTTCCTCGCCCAGGAACAATTTCCACGTCGTTTATAGAATCGGTATTTCACTGTTGTATTTATCTGGCTTGAGATATCGAAAGTTCTGCTTCGATCAATTAATTGAAAACACGAGGAATAGCATACTAAACGTTAGTTCGGTTATCGACCGTAAATTTGTTAAACACAGAATAAATAATGTTATTGGCGCAAAGGTTCGATCTAAACAGAATATTAAAGCAATCTTGTTAGTTTGTTAAAACTTTCCACGTTTCGATCCTAATGTGGATCTTTTTCAAGAAAGAATGAGAGCTGCGTCTGAAAGAATTTTATTTTTAAAATAGATCAGATTTTAATATTGTAATATATGATCAGAAGTCAAAATACTGCATAGTAACAACACGTGTTCCTATTTCTCAATTTCGTTTTTCAAATCTTTATAAAGCAAATAAGCAATTTAATGTAGTATTTTTACTTCTGATCATATATTACAATATTAAAATCTAAAAACTCTCATTCTTTCTTGAAAAAGATCTACATTAGGATCGAAACGTAGAAAGTTTTAACAAACTAGCAAGATTGCTTCAATATTCTGTTTACATCGAACCTTTGCGCCAATAACATTATTTATTCTGTGTGAAAAGCATACTGTCGATAAAGTTTAAAACGAGAAGAGTCTCAAAGAAATATTATTCTACCGAATCTAGACTGTAGAATTTTGAGACTGACTTTGCTCAGTCTATGAAAATCTTTAAAAATGTCCGAAATAAATTAGCAATTCTTTAAACAAAATTTCAAATCCTCTACTTTCATGGAAACTCGGATCACATCGTTATGGACGCCACCGACAAAAATGTTTAATACAGAAAAATACTTAACGAGAATTGTATGAACGACATTTGGACGATGATGAATTAACAAAGCTTCTCAACCAAGTAAATGTGGCTCTCGCATGTTACCACATGATCAGGGAACACTTTATGCGAAACTCGTTGCATGCACTGCGCTTAAGAACATTAGCTGCAATCGAGAGAATGATAAACAACGGCCCGTGACTTTGGTTGCAGTTTCATTGCAGCGCAAGCTTGCACACCGCGTACACTTGCAGCGTACAAATGGCCTCTTTCGAACGTGACCGAGCTCGTTTCTTCCAAAGTTCTTTCAAGATTTATCATTTAATTAAAGCTGTTCGGTTCAGTTGTACCTGATTAAAAACATGTTTACGCTGTGCTGCACTTACGATCTGTTCTGGAAGTATTAGAAAATGCTGTCTACCTCATTCTTTTAATATTCCAGTACGGCAGGTGTATCAAACTCATTTAATACTAGTAAGATTCACGCGGGCCACATCAAACTTACAAATTTTCTTAAAATTATATTTTCAAGTGAGAATGCAGGAAAATAGATAGGGCAGTTAAAACACATAATGTCATTCTGTGAATTCAGTGTAATAATATGTAATTGCGGCAGTATTGCTTTTATTTAACACTAGAACTACCGGACCAGTCTAAATGACTGGTTTCCAATTTTTTAAGCTGCAATTATTGAGATTGCAAAGATGCATCTGTGGAGAATTATTCAGAAATTTATTTTTACATATACTATAATAAAAATCAATGAAGATTATGTATTGTTCAATTATCTAAGTGGACGCACATATAGATAATTTTTAAGATTATATTAATGTTGAGTTAGAGTCAAAATGACAGCTTCCAAATTTTTTAATCTGCAATTATTGAGATTGCAAAGATGCATCTCTGGAGAATTATTCAGAAATTTATTTTTGCATGTACTATAATAAAAATATCTGAATATTATGTATTGTTCAGTGATTTAGGTGGACGCACATATAGATAATTTTTAAGATTTTATTACTGTTGTGTTAGAGTCAAAATGACAGCTTCCAAATTTTTTAATCTGCAATTATTAAGATTGGAAAGATGAATTTGTGAGGAATTATTCAATAAATTTATTTTCACATGTGTCATAATAAAAATCGCTAAAAATCCATGAAATATACTCCTGTTATTTCTGAAAAATAAAGTAAAACACTGTTTTCTAATGCTCGGTAAATTTAGTGTTAACAATGTTATAATTTCAAGCAATAACAATGGAAACCACGGATATTTTCAATAGAATTTTACACACTTAACAACCGAATAATTTAGAGAAAAAGTTCATGGAAAGTTCGGGAGAAATTTTTTGAAAATCCATAAAAACCCTGCAAATAATCTTTGCACGTGGAAATTGAAACACAACAGACAGTGGACATGGTACGATGAGATTATAAAATATAATCGGCGTGGAACAGCAGTTTTTCTCTTGTGAACAACAGTTATACAAACACTCCTGGAACGGTCAGAGTTTCGCTAAATAAAAAATGCGTCGATTGTCACAGTTCACAGAGGTGCGTACACACGATCGACGTTTTCGGTGCCTGTCGAACGATGGACAGAAGTTTCATTTAGAATTACCATGTAAAACGAAATGATACCACTACAATCGATATAGGGATTACAGTTTAAAGCTGACCTCCGCAATGGTGCGATTTTTGCTTTGCATGCGTGTACATATGAAGTCGATAAAGAGGGTGTTGATTTTGTTAAAGGAACGGTGAGGGTAAAATATGAAAAGCACTTCACAAACAGTCGAGGATTCCGAAAAGACAAGAAATATGCTTTATTAACACTTTGCCGTCCGGCGACACCACAGTGATGTACTGGACGGCATAGTGTTAATTGCGCATTATTTAATATTTACTATTTACTATTAATATTTAATATTTACATATGTATATCTTCCAAATTTCATGAAAATAGGGGGCAGGATTGAAAACTCGAGAGGTAACGATGACAGGGGAGATTACGATAACCGTGGTCCCTACTTTGAAGGTTATATTTGTGTTCCTGGGATCATTTTAAGAAAAAAATGTGTATAGAACAAGTATCCAATGGGCTCCGTTTAGCCGGTAAAGTAGATTTCTTGTTTTTCATAAAACTGCAAATATCTCGGAAACTATGCGAGATATGGCAAAATATTAAGAGACCTTTTTTGTAGGAAATTGAATTTCTAACAATTTATGTCGTATGACTTTTTTCTATTAGCTGCGCAGTTTCTGAGTATATTTATATTTCGGTGAAGTTGGAGAACAACTGCCTCTCCCGTGAAATAATGGTCGGGGCAAGTGAAAAGGGTTCTGAAAAGACCAAATTCAGACAACCAGGATGAATTTGAGACCATCAAGATATATTTGGAACAATGTATTGTGTTTTTAATGACCTTAAGATCGTGATCGATGACAATTTCCCAAGTGCAATTGAAGATAGATCGTGAAAACTTAGAACGTGTGCCATTTTTTGGCATTTTAAAATTTTTCGCGTTGCTGCGCGATAGAATTAATTTTTATTTATTTTTATTTCTAATTAGCACGAGGTATTCTGTCACCGTGCTGTTAATAGCATTAGTTAATCATTTGAAAATTGCATAATTTCATATGCACCAATTGATCAAACGAATATCAAATTTAAATCTGTTCTTCAAAGAATTCTTTATAAGGTTGAAAATTAATCGATAAACGAATTATTGAAGAATTATTTAATAAAATGTATAGAATAAAATACTCTTTGTGCATGTTTCATGTTTTATTAATATTCTATGGAGTTTCCAAGTGATGTCATATACGTATAGACTCGATCGAAATAGAATTTTATTGTGTTTATAGAGAAACGCAATGTTGCACGTGACATAACGTTTTGAAGTCGCGTTGAACAGCTAGTCCAGAACCATTATTTCCTGTTTAAAAGCTTTTAGCGCCCGATAGAATGCTAAAACATAATTTATAATAAATTCGCTGCACTTCAGAACACTTTGTATCGTTTATTTTTTAAACAAATTCTTACAATACTAGGTATCGCCGTAAACTACAACGATTCTTTGTAATTACTAACACACGTAATTCCATACAAAATAAATGCCAACGATCTTAACACTAGGTTTACGGAGCACTAAAATTGATTATTTTACATTGCTTTATAAAAATAATAAAATTGTATTTACCTAGATCTCCAGCGATTTTTATTGTAATATGTACACAAAAAAATAAATCTATTTAATAATTCCTCACGAATGCTTCCTTACACTCTTAATAATCGTAAATTAAAATTCTTTGAATCCGTCATTTTGACGGGCCCCGTAAATCTAGTGTTAAACAATATAGCATATTCCCATTTCTTCGCGACCATCCAACGAATTTTTACATTTCTTGCAAAAACGTTTAAACATTCCATTGCACATTAAATTACAGACTACAATGTACACTTAAGAATTTTTTCAGATTTCATGGAAGCCCGAAACAACAAGAAATCGAGAAATAAAAAACCCTCTACAAAAACCATACAATTTTTTAATAAAAATCCACATTGCCAGCGGTGGGTAAAGAATATTTTAATGAAACTTTCATCAGCATATTCCTGACGCTTTTTCGATTAAAATGAGTTCTCGTGTGACACAATTCAGTGCACATTTGCGTCTTTAATCCACGGTTTAATAGAATTTCTGCTATACGAACTTGCCTGGCGTTGGCCGAACGATTTTCTCTGTTACGTAGGCCACGCAGCTTTTTAATGAAAAACAATCGCTGTGAGCGATGGGTGAAGTAAATTATTTTGATTTTACGAGGTTCTTCGGAATAGAATTTTAGTAACTGCAATTGTTTTGTTTTCTGATGCAGGAGAGCTTGATACTCGTTTAACACTTTGATCGCCATGTCACCCATATCTGCGTGACGGGATTATTTATGCAGAATTGAAAATTCATTTTTACGTTGCTAGACTGAGTGTACAAAATTTCCTGATGATCTGAAGAATAGAAGAGGTTTGAAAAAGTAATTAATATCATAAAACTAAACTTCTAAGTTTTTGTTTCGTTAAATATATTGCTTTGATTTGGTGTAAATTTTATAATTGTCGAGTGGGCGATCAACGTGTTAAGAAATGGCTGTTCGGATAGGAATGGAACTTAGAATTGTGAAAGGGAAACGGGAGGGCCATTCTTTTAGGCGAAATGCATTCTAGATCGTATCAAACGGCTCGATTCACGTGTACGAGATCCATTCGGGCCAGAATCGGTGGCACACGCGCGTGTCACGCATCGTTCCCGTTTCGTGCATATTTGCAAAAATATTGTTCTGTTTTTCATTTTATTGCAAAGCATCGTTTCACATACCTGCTGTACGGTAAACAACAATTTTAATTTTAACTTTGCTATAGATGATCCAAAACATTAGATATTGTTTCGTTTCTCATTTAGATTAACGCATATATTGATTATTTTTAAGATTATGGCATTACTGTTCATTGAGAGTCAATATGGCGGCTTTAAAAAGTGATTTGGTGTAATTTTTATGATTGTCGAGTGGGCGATCAACGTGTTAAGAAATGGCTGTTCGGATAGGAATGGAACTTAGAATTGTGAAGGGAAACGGGAGGTTCTGTTAGGCGAAATGCATTCTAGATCGTATCAAACGGCTCGATTCACTTGTAGGAGATCCATTCGGGCCAGAATCGGTGGCACACGCGCGTGTCACGCATCGTTCCCGTTTCGTGCATATTTGCAAAAATATTGTTCTGTTTTTCATTTTATTGCAAAGCATCGTTTCACATACCTTCTGTACGGTAAACAACAATTTTAATTTTAACTTTGCTATAGATGATCCAAAACATTAGATATTGTTCCGTTTCTCATTTAGATGAACGCATATATTGATTATTTTTAAGATTATGGCATTACTGTTCATTGAGAGTCAATATGGCGGCTTTAAAAAGTGATTTGGTGTAATTTTTATGATTGTCGAGTGGGCGATCAACGTGTTAAGAAATGGCTGTTCGGATAGGAATGGAACTTAGAATTGTGAAGGGAAATAGGAGGGCCGTTCTTTTAGGCGAAATGCATTCTAGATCGTATAAAACGGCTCGATTCACTTGTACGAGATCCATTCGGGCCAAAAGCGATGGCACACGCGCGTGTCACGCATCGTTCCCGTTTCGTACATATTTGCAAGGGGACGAGAGAAACAATCAGTTCCGTCTACCAGCGACGTTTACACGGATCGTTTACTACCCTCTCTCCACCCACCGTGTAGCTTTTTCCGCGGCTAGGTATTCCGATACTCGTGCAGATATCCGGCAAACGTTACGCTACACGCGCTACGTGCAGTTTCTTGTCTGTATTTCGAACGGGGCCCGGCATACAGTGGTCCGGATTGATAAATTCAGTGACATTCCGCGAAAAATCAACTTTCTCATATTAATATCTGATCAATATGTGGACCGTTTATTTTGAAAGTGGTGTAAGTCCATTTTTTAAACAAATGAGATATCACGTAATTTGTGTTTAATTTAGTGTAAACTTTTTATTTATAACTAGTTAATATTTAATATCTTAAAAAATGCCAATGCTTTGTTCAATTTAAAATTGACCAATAAAAGAAATTGCCTAGCCATTGATTATGAAAGTGGTGTAAGTCCAATTTCCATAGACAGGTGACGGGATCAGTGGTTACATTTGTTTTATTCCACGTGTCGAAAGTAACCTATTATAGGTTACTTATTTTATTTTCCTCCAAAAATGGGTAATTTCATATTAACATCAGATAGTGATAGATGTATGAAGAAATAATGAATCAATATTATTTTATTACAATTGAAAACATTTATTTTATTTAATTTTAAATAAATTCACACAAAAATAAAACCCATGAATATAAACAAAAGAATGGTCTTAGAATCGAAGGATGAAGACAATTCCACTAAGAAGAACAAATTAGTGAAACGTAAAAAGAGAAGAAGTAGAATCTTCATCGGATGAGGATATTGTTTATGAAAACTTTGATTCTGCAAAACAAAATAAAGGAAAATATACGCAACGAGTATACAAAATTAAGCGAAATGCCGGATAAGAGTATTATACAAGAAAACTTGTATATCGATGCCAGACCTATTACATACGAATAATATAGGGATATGGAGCAGTTGTTACCTTATACATATACCTCCTATGCATCATGAATGTTTCAAAACACTGTCACATAAAGAGCATAAATAAATTTCATAATAGCAACATCTTATGTTAAGTTTAACAATATATAAATATAATTAACGTTCAAAATAAATGGTACTACTTCTATTTTATTTCATGTTATTATTTATAAACAAAATTGGATTAATATAAAATATATTTCAAGTGATATTTGATTTTTCAAAATCGAAATTAAATGATTTTTACAATTGACTAATTATGAAAGTGGTGTAAGTCCGTTTGTAGACTGTAAATATACATTATTTTAGTTAAATTCGCCTAAAAGAAATTTATATAATCAAATTACATATTGATAAATTTGTAGAAACATTACAAAACTTGACATAATTAACCTGTATTTTTTAATTGACAGATATGCTAACCTTTAATTTTCTCGAAACAAAAGAAAATGGACTTGCACCACGTTCAAAATAAACGGTCCATGTATCTCTTCTTAAATGTTCATAGATTTCAAAAATTAAGTAAATTAATCAAATATAATTCAGATTTGAATTATACAAACATTTAAAGTTGGACATTTTAAAATTGGAATCTTTTACGCGGAGAAACTGTTTTGTTTCTTCGTGGTGTCCTGAGGATCTCAGTTGATATTTGGTTTCGATTTTTTCTTGTTTTGAAGAGCATTCTTTGGAGATAAAAAATCGTGCACGTCATTCATAATTACTGTATACATATATCTACCAATTTTTAATAGTCAATTATATTTTAGAATATGAATTTGATAAAGAATTTTCGGACAGTACACCATAAAGAAAATATAGTGTACATAGTGAATCAGTGGCAAAACTATACACCACATACAAAATTGTGTTTCGTGTGATTTATGAGATTTCTAAAATATTATAGATGTTGCGCAGCCCTTTGTCGTTAAATTAGAACCACACAATTATGCTTATCAACTCACCAGAATCGCCCGAGTATCGTTCTATGTTATAACAATATATGCATTGTAGTAACAATATAGTACCTGAAACAGAAAAAAATAGTGTTATAGCGTTATCTTCTTTGTAATTGTAATAAATCACAATTTAGCATAAGAGAGTTCAACATAATAGTCGTTGAAAGCCAAGAATTGAATGCAACATCGAAAAGAGCGTAGGAAGAAAAAGAATATTCCCTTAATGAAGAATTAAAAATGATGTACGAAAGATGACTGATCTTAAATAGATAAAATTATTTTCAAACAGAATTTTCTCCAAATAAAGTTGTTATATGAAATATTAAAATTAGATATCAATTGTACTGTGGAAACTAAAAGAAATGTATTGATCGAGAAGCATATGCAATATTTATTCTCCATAAATTCTATGGTTGAATTGTTTTAAAGATCATATTGATCATACTGTAGAGAATAAAATAGAAGTGGATTGATTTAAAAGTCTTATTGAAAAGTATTATTACATTATTTTAACATTCATTAAGGCAAAAGTATTCTGAACAGACGCATGTCCAGCCCGAAATTGATTCGTAACAATTGTTATTCAATGCATTCAGCATGTTTAATAAATTGATTGCAGAAATATATCGCCGGTGAATTGATCGATTGTTATATGAATATTAAAGTCTCATAATTTTTGCATATTACGCTTTTATATTGCGATTCATTCATAGGGAAAATATTTAATAAAGAATGCATACGTGTTACACGGTATGCCGAGCTGATGAGAATTTTCCTTGATGAAAGCATCGCCGGGTTTTTAATTGTACGAAATTTCGCTTTGTGCGTATCTGACAAAAAAATTTTCAAGAATAGAGATTGTTTGTATAAATACACTGATTTGCATTCTCTGGGATCGTATTCTGAATATATACCGCTTTCAACTATTAATCAAACGAATTTGCAGCGGGAACAACGATTGTTGCGTTATCTTAAATTGATAAGCTCTGCGAATTATTTACGTTCACTGAAGTCAGATAAACTTTGCTTTTGATCTAATTCAATTGCGAGCGAGATTAAACACATGAATAGAACAATTTCAATGCCTTTTATATAAATACTATCGAAATGGTTGAATATGCCATAAAGAATTATTTAAGATTAATTATTGCTATCGTTCAATATATTCAGATTTAGTCAATATACTATAATCATTTTATTACAATAATTAAATACATATACAGTAGGTCCACGTATAATGCAATCAAAAAATTATTTAAAATAACTGTATATTTACAGTCACGTTTATAGTATCTTCTTAATTTAATTCACTTACATTTGTCATAGGTTTAAATGAAGGAACCGACAAATAAATAATGTTACCACGGACAAATAATCATATAAAAGCGTCAGGAGGCTCACAGAATGACAACCCCAACTATAATAACATTCACAAACATGTTTTCCCTGCCTCACCAATCGGAATAATGTCACCTCGGCACGCTCACAATAAAATGCTGTATTAAAACAGTTCCCCGATGTTCCTAGCCAAACAGAAATTAACATTGCACAATTAGCACGATTCTACGACTCCAGTGAAAGGCTTACAGCTTCGGCAATAATAACAACTCCGGGATTAAAGCCGCAACAACCCTTTCTCGCATGTCCCTGCGCTCCAGTTGTCGCAGAACGCATTACCGAAGCTCTCTCTTAGTATACATTGCTCTAATCAATTTAACACGCAATTACAGCAAGCTTCTGGAACTTATAGAATATTCTAGAATCATAAATAGGAAAATCCAGAAATTTTGAATAGTGGAAAACCAACAAATGCGAAGTCATGGCCCATTCATTGGCTAATTGTACATTTAATTCTGTCTCAGATTTTGACTACGAGCTATAACCATTAGGGTAAAGGCACCAGTAGTTGACCAGTTTTTAGAAAAACATAAAAAATAAGGTTATTATAAGTTCTGCACTTTTGATGAAAGCGAACCTCGGATGACGCAATATCTGTTGGTTAAATTTTAAAACAATTACATGCGAAGTGAAGGATGTATAGTAACAACGGACGTCTAAATTCATTAAGGTAAGTAATATACCGATATATTTCTATTTCTTTAACGCTTCTGTTAAGAACAGCTGTACGGTTCAGGTAAACAATTCATACGTTGTGAACTTTTCGCGACTGAATTATTTACTTTTTAAATTCTCACAGCGTTTTATAAGTGATAAATGCATCGTTTCTGTTATTCTAACCTCAAAATAATAGTTTATCGAGGGGTCAAATTCTGAATACTGTTATTTGAACAATTTTCAGAAGTTGACCTCCCCATAAATCAACGTCAATTACTAACGTGACTCGTTTAAATTTGTTTACGATTTATAATGTATCCATTTTACACCTAAGATTGTTAGGAGTACAAAACATAATTCTAAATCTTGTAGCATATTGTGTTTTAGAGGATGACCACATGGTCAACTATTGATTGCTTCCACGGTCAAATATTGACTCGCAACGTCTACTCTGTTCCGGAATTGAATTTGTTTTATTTCTTATTTTATCCTTTAATTGTAATTTGTGCTGGTAATTGTTGAAACTAAATGATACTAAAATGATTTCTAACATTATTGCTTCAACCTTCTTTCTAGTATAAGTGGTCAACTACTAACGAACAGAAGGTCAATTACTAGGTTTTTCATTTTTAAGAGTGGTCAACTTCTGAAGCAATTACTGAATTTTTAAATATGTTTTTTTAAATTTGTGTAACTAAACTTTTTTTAAAAAGTGGTCTTGTTACATAATTTAGAAGACTTAAAGAGTGTCTCCAGGTATCGACTCTCGCTATTCGATGACAGAGCAAGCGGTTACTATTGTTCGCGTGGAAAACTTCTTTTAACTGGTCAATTACTGGTGCCTTTACCTTATGTGTTGATACAATCGTGTTCTGGAATGTAAAATCTTGTAAATTATATAATCTTTTTATAGAAATGGCACTCAAGAAATCAAATAACCATTTGCAAATGCTAATTTCAACAGCTGCTCGAATGTCCATTCGCTTTAAATTAATCTAATCAAATTATTCAGTGATTCTGGCCAGCTTCCGAGACTAAAAGGAGTAAATCCAGTGATTGTCAACGCGTAAAATCAACTCGGAAGTTGAAGGCTCGCGAATGCGCTCTTCAAGCAGAGGGATAGCAGGGTATTTCTCTCTCTCTCTCTCTCTCTCTCTCTCTCTCTCTCTCTCTCTCCCCGTGTCCGCATTCAATTTGCTTCTTTGGCAGAGAGTTTACAGAGCCGGTCCGCATGATGTCGAGCATATCAATAGGCCGGCGTGTGCACATGCTAACCGCGTAAACCCAGGACACACAACGGCCACATCCGCGGCGCCGCTAAGTATCCCTGTATAACGCGTTTGCAGTATGATACCGACGCTGGGGCGACGCCCCACCGCGAACGTCATTTAATTACGTCCGTGGCCAAGGATACGACGAGAGAGAACGTAACTGACGAGACGCGGGCTGCACGATTTTTCCAGCCAAATGATTATTCATTGCTCTGCGCGAGAAACCGGTGCGTTAATGAAATTGGACGGGGCCGACACCGCGGCAATAATCGCGACGCGACGGCCTTGTAAACCTGCTCTTCGACGTTCCGTTGCTTTCCTCAACCCCTCCCGACTTGTCTGACTCATTGTCAACGTTGCTTGAAGTTGTCATCCCTGAACACGGACTTAAGGACTGTGCATTATGCTGCGGGGGTGAGGCGAAAGACGGAAGGGGTATCAACTTGTCGGCCATCTTGGATGGCAAACACTGTGGTGCGCTCTATAGGCAGTGTTGGGATATGGTGCAAGATTTCACGCGCATGCGCGGCGATTTCAGCCTCGGTAAAGTAAGATTGTCGATAAAATGGGGTACCTTGAGCACCGAGCAGAATTTTAAAAAATTGGTATGATTTGATTCTGAAAAATGAGTGTATAACATCTGTATTTGTGTATATTTTGTAACTCGTAGGACACGCCCTGAAGACTTTTTGTCCGGAATAGATTGTTTCGAGACATTCCCGCCAATATAACTGTCTCAGGGCTCCACTATCTCTGTCATCATGATATAGATACATTACTGTTTTGGCCGCGCAAGCGCGTGAAATCTTGTACCATATCCTAACGCTATCTATAGGCAACTTTAAATACTAGTTGCGCGAATTTGCAATGCAATCATGCGGGAAATAGATACACATAATTTATTTATAAATTTATATTGGAGCCGAATGTGCAATATTTTATATATATATATATATAAAAAATATATATATATATATATATAAAATATATATATATATATATAAAATATATATATATATATAAAATATATATATATATAAAATATATATATATATAAAATATATATATATATATAAAATATATATATATATAAAAAAAAAATATATATATATAAAATATATATATATATAAAAAAATATATATATATATACAGATATATATACAAATACACTTGTTATGCATTCATTTTTCAGAATCAAATCATATCAATGTTCCCGCAACGTTATATAGATGGCAACACTACTTTTGCCATCCAACATGGCCGCAGTCTACCATCCCTCCCCGCTCGCGGCACGACCCCTCTCACCAATAAACCCACTTTATCCTCAATCCTTTAAGTCCGCGTCCCTGAAGCTCTCTTGACTTGTCTGATAAACTAGTGTTCGCATTTTTGTTCCTTGAAGCTACAATTCTTTGTCTGACACACAACTGTTTGCTTAATTGTGTTCGAATTTCGGCGCACAGGTTCGATCAATGATACAAATTAGCAATTATGCAAATTAGAAACCTCTTTGGAAACTCAACGTTTCGACTCAGATGTGGGTCTTTCTCAAGAAATGAGATTTTTTTTGCGTTTGCTATAACGGAAAAATTATAAGTGGTTATAATCTCATCTCTTGAGAAAGACCCACATCTGGGTCGAAACGTTGAGTTTCCAAAGAGGTTTCTAATTTGCATAATTGCTAATTTGTATCATTGATCGAACCTGTGCGCCGAAATTCGAACACAATTAATCAAAAATTTCGATCGATAGACACATTTAATAACTACTGTTTGCATTTGTTGTCTTTCTGATAGCCTTTTTCACTTGTCTGATATAGTATTGCTTGACTTCGTATTTTTTCGAGCATCTCATGGTACCACGGTTTTCATCAAGCTTTCCTAACAGCCAATATTCTACAAACTTCATTATATTAGGTCATTGCAAAAGTTCGTGTCCGATTTCGTATTAACACGTTGACTGCCGTGTCACCCATATATGGGTGACGGAATTATTTGTCCATATTTAAAAATTAATTATTACGCTAATGTAATCATTGTATCAAATTTGGTTAATATCTGGAAAATGCAAGAAGGTTAAAACGTTACTCAGTGTCACACATTTTAATTCTGTAATCATTATTTTATTAAATATATTGTTTCGATTTTATGAAATTTTTGAGGTCGCTGTTTTCCACTAACCTAATATTTTTGCAATGGACTTGCAGTACACTTGAATGACTCGTTACATACCAATGCCTGGTTACGTTTGAACGAATGTTTCCATTTCAATGAATAATTGCGCTTGATCGAATCGTTACGTTTACGGAATAAAACATTGCACCGTTCTCTCCAACAACAGCTTTCCGAGTCGTGCAATAATCGCGAAATGGACGCAGAAACGAAAGAACGCAAACGCTAGAGAGACCTGTCGGTTCTCGCAAAAATTTAAATACATTTTAGGAGGAATTCGCGGGACGGGACACCCGCCCGGCATGAATATGCAAGTCTGGCTGTGCAAAGTGTTTTACAATTAATATTTTTTTGCGCCAGATTTTCGGCCAAAGTGTCTCGGAAAATGAAACAGGAATTGAGTTTGCCTTTGGTCCGGGTTTTATTTTCGACCAACAAAGACTGCCATTCTGCGAGCGCTATTTTAACAAACGTTGTTGCCCCTTCCAACCACGTTAAATTTCTCGTCGAACTATATCGTTCCTCTCGACGATCGTTCATTGTGTTCACAAAATAATTGAACAAGAGAAATATACAGCGCAATGAGAGTAATTAGAAGTTTTAACAGTAGATGACGACACTGAATATATAGGGTGTCCCACGGTAAGTGCCGTTTGATATAACTGCTGAACGGTTCATGATAGGGCAAAGATGTACAGGGACTATATATTATGTCATAAGAAGAAAATATTTGTTACATAATATGAAATAAATATTATCTGTATATTAAGAAAACATATTCTATTTCTAATATGAAATAAAGATTCATTTAATATTTAGAAAATAATATTTTTCTCGTAACATGAAATAGATATTTCCTGCATGTTTAAAAAAAAATTCTATTTCTAATATGAAATAAAGATTAATTTTATAATAAGAAGAAAATATTTTTTCCATAATATGAAATAAATATCTGTATATTAGGAAAAAACTATTCTATTTCTAATATGAAATATAGATTCTTTTTATAATAAGAAGAAAATATTTTTTTCATGATATGAAATAAATATTATCTGTATATTAGGAAAAAAATATTCTATTTCTAATATGAAATAAAAATTCATTTAATATTTAGAAAAAAATATTTTTCTCGTAACATGAAATAGATATTTCCTACATATTTAAAAAAAAAAATCTATTTCTAATATAAAATAAAGATTCATTTTATAATGAGAAGAAAATATTTTTTCCATAATATGAAATAAATATTATCTGCATATTAGGAAAAAAATATTCTATTTCTAATATGAAATAAAGATTTCTTTTATAATAAGAAGAAAATATTTTTGTCATGATATGAAATAAATATTATCTGTATATTAATAAAAAAATATTCTATTTCTAATATGAAATAAAGATTCATTTAATATTTAGAAAAAAATATTTTTCTCGTAACATGAAATAAATATTTCCTGCATATTTAAAAAAAAATTCTATTTCTAATATGAAATAAAGATTCATTTTATAATAAGAAGAAAATATTTTTTCTATAATATGAAATAAATATCTGTATATTAGGAAAAAAATATTCTATTTCTAATATGAAATAAAGATTCTTTTTATAATAAGAAGAAAATATTTTTTTCATAATATGAAATAAATATTATCTGTATATTAGGAAAAAAATATTCTATTTCTAATATGAAATAAAGATTCTTATTATGATATGTAAAGGTCAACCCGCCGTAAACAACGCGTAATCTTTGCTGAAACACGTAAGTTTTAAACTTCCACATTTTATCCGCTCCAACATGATTATTTTTGCTCAAGGTCATTTCAAGGTCAAAAAGGTGGTATCCACAAAATTCAGTTTTTTATTATCTATCATGCCATCGTAAAAAAAATATACTATTCCATTTTAAAAAACATCGGTGACCTTGAAATTTCTTTACCATTATATTTGCCCCCTGCAATAGTGTCACTTTGTCCTCTGAAGTTTTCTGATAGGACTGTAAATACGACAGATATTTAGATGTTCCCATTTATGTGGGACACCCTGTATACTGTAAGAAGAATGACTACAAACAATGTAAAACAATCACTTCCAGTGCTCTGTAAACCGAGTGTTAAATTGTGCAAAGACATACTTGAACAGGCTCTTTCCCGAAGCGTTGCGAAATTTCTGAAGAGTTTCCGCGAAGTTTGTTTAAAAAATTCAACGAACTCGAGACCGAGGAAATAGAAAAGCGACAACGGTATCAAATTTTCGTGATTCGAGACGGAGAAAGCAGAGAGGTATCAGAGGAGTATTCGCGTGTAAATCTGTCAAGGATCCCCGACCGCGACGGTTTGTATCAGACGCACGCACACGTGCTGCGAGACGCGGTCTTAAACTTGCTCTCTATTCATAGTCACGTCAGCCCGGGGGCCCCACCCACGCGGCAATAATGCATGCGATGAATGCACATCCGCAGCCGGGCGCAACGTGTGCGCTGGACGTGCAACGCGCGTTCGCCACGCGCTCCCTCGCCTAAACGCGCACTATGTTGCAGATGAAGTTACACGATCAACCGATTGACCCATTGACTCGTAAACTTCCCTTCGAACGGGATGATCCGGCCGCGTGATCCGAACTCATGATGCGACCAACTGAAAAAAGCACCGGGGAAATTGCATACGTTGCACCGGGCTTCCTTGGATCAATTAATTCGACTCTAGTCAATTAGTGAAACTACAGTCGAGTCGGAAATTAAGTTAACGCTCTTTAAAAACTAATAACTAGACTTCGGATCAATATTTGCCTCAATTACAAATAAGAAGAGTCAAGTAAAAATTCCTTTCTTCTTTTAATAATGTTGATAAGCTAAAGCCGATACATTAATATTGTTAAATATTTTTAATCTCTCAAGTTCTTTAAGTTCCACCTACTCATTTTCGTTATAAATGCATAAAATCAGCAGTCTACTAATAACTTTTCTAAAATTTTACCAAACGATTTGAGTTTTTTTTGGAGATGTTAGAAGGATTAGTTTACCAGGCAATGTGTAAAAAGAATTCTTTCGAATTTGCAATTGCTCGGAATTTGGAAGAAAAAAAGTTTTTAACTTTTTTATGTGTGCTTATAATGAAAGTTTAAAATACGCTTTTTCCTAGACCTAAGTAAGCTATACACATGCTAGCTGATACACATTAAAGCTGATCACATAGGGGCAAAATTTCCTGAAAAGGCCGAAAATCGGAGACTTCACCTCTCATCTTGTAATGTTTGTTTCTCATAGCAACATTAGCCGATGTTGATAAAACATTGTACATGTATATAACTCACTTTGATTTGCGAAACCTATGTTTTAAATTCCCTTTATAGAGAATTACCATTGAAAGTGGTAATAATTGCAGTTATAAGTCGAAAATCGTGAAAAACTGCAATTATTACCACTTTCAATCGTTTATAACTCATAAACCAATTAACCAATATCGATGAAATTTTCAGCATATATATAATTTATTTGAGTGAACATTATCAATTTTTGAAATTTTCAATACAGGCCCTGATAAAAAAGTCGTAAAAGTCAACATTTGCTATTTTTTCCGCGTTTCCGACTAATTGCAATTTTTTTCAAAAGTTTTTTTACTCATCTTGTAATAAAATAATCTTTCCAACTTCTCAAAAACACTCGAGTCATCTGTAATAATTTTAAAAAAGTTATACTGTTTCAAATGGTGCTGATTCAGTTTTGCTCTTCACTGTATGGTCTAAGGTATGGATCAAGCGACAGCTTCAGACAACTGAATTTTGTCGATAGTTCGATGGTTCAAAAAAGTAGTCGACTGAAATTAGTAGTTAATTACTATCGACTTAGTCGATGGTTTTTAGTCGAGGTGCCCATCACTAATTTACTTTCACTCGAATTGTTACAGGAGTGCGTTGTATGTTGCAGAAAATATGATGAACAAAATTGCGACAAATACATAGGACATCGTAAGAACTTTGAAAAGTTGTTACGTTATCCTCAATTTATTAAAACTATTAACAGAGAAACTATTGATTTTATTTTAGTCACCAGAATTTATTCGGCACGAACTGCAATCAGGATTAATCTCAATGGAATCTAAAACAATTTTCCGTGTTAGTGAACTCGATTGTTATACACTCTCTGGCTTCTCGAACCTGACTACGCTTCAATTTTTGATATTCCCATTGTGAAAGTCATCGGCCATTCGAGCCGTATGCTCCTGATATTGAAACATCGTTGCAAGCCGTCGTTTATGACGTTCGATACGGGAGAATTGATAATAAACATATCCCGCCATGTCGTTCGTAAGCCCTCCCGTGCACACGGATGGTAAACCCGCTCTCGTATCCTCCGAGATTCTCTTGCCCATAAATCCTCGAAGGTGGGACAGGTGTGTGAGAGCAAGAGAGAAAGCGAGAGCTAGGGAAGTGGCTAGCTGAACACTCAATTTTTGTAATCGTCGATAAAACGGCTTCTAAACTTCGACCCGTGTCCTACACACGACACTGACCGACACAACGGCGCCTTAAGTGTCTCTTAACCTCGAAAAAGGTGAACGCTCGATCCTCCACCAAAGGAAGCACCGTTTCATCGATTTTCTTTTTACCGTGGACATCGTCCCACTTTCCCACGATAAATTTTAATGTCTCCCAACTGCCTCCCCTTGGGCGTAAAAAATTTATTTTATATTTTATACGGGCATTTTTAAATAAATAAATGTCGAAATGATATTTTAACGGTTTATCTACCGGAGGCCTGTCAATAGGATTTTTAATAATTCTGCTGCACCAAAAGAAAGCTTTAAAGCATCTAATCTCGTACAAAATTATTAATAGTCTATATTTATTCCAAGACACGAGGACTACATAGACAAGTATCTCTTTTTTCAATAATTTTAATGGGCTGAAAATGGTACAGTAAAATTTTTAGTTTCTTTAAATTAGAATAGAAGATAAAAGATCATGTACCTGTTCCTGAGCAAAACTCGGAGGTCGCTACTACATCGCGTGCGTCCTATCATGATTCGATCGACAGACTTTCCGGTCAGCTAAAACAACACCAGCTAACACTCATTTCCGAAACTAACAAACGAAAACGAAGAAACTGCCATGTATGTTCCAAAAAGAAAAAAAGAAGGACAACAAATTTAATGTGCAAGTCTTGTGGAGTTGCGTTACATCTTAAAGATTGTTTTGCTGCATATCATTTCAAAGAGAAATATTAAGTTATTACCAAAGAAAACGTAAATAAAGAAATATAGAAAACAAATTTTACTTTTATTTACATATGTATATCTTCCAAATTTCATGAAAATAGGGGGCAGGATTGAAAACTCACGAGAGCTAACGACGACATTATAAAAAACAATAAATCTACTTTACCGGCTAAACGGAGCCCATTGGATACTTGTTATATACACATTTTTTTCTTAAAATGATCCCAGGAACACAAATATAACCTTGAAAGTAGGGGCCACGGTTATCGTAATCGTGCCTGATGACATTAGTAAAACTTGAAAATTTATAATCACCCGATAACCTCAAGAACGACCTGCGCCAAGCGAAGAAATTTTTACGAGACGTGCGGACGGCAAAGTGTTAATAAATTGTAGATCCAACAGCTGTATAGATCCTATATAGTTGTCTGGGTAGGCGTTATAAAAAAAAATATGTTCTGAAGTAATCGCCGGTAGATGATGTGTTAACAGTGCATTCGCGAGGATGCAGCTCCATCTAGAACAAGAGTAAAAGGAAGATGGCTGGGTCAATCCGTAGTGAAAAAGGCACTCGATATTTCCGATATCAGACGTGGAGATCAGTTGATGGAAAAAGATACGAACGACTGGAGAGGCCGGTGTACGAAAGCTTGCGCTCGACAGAGTGGTTCGTGCAGGAATGATGGTCGTTCTTTTTTATCCTGTCATAGCATGAGCTTGCGACGGGGTGCTGGGAGATATCATAATAGTTTCCGCGATGGTGCCGACTTGCGAACGATTGTTCTTCGTATGAATGCGGTGAGGCATCAGCTTTAATTATAAAGCTAACGAGAGACTCCAATTTGAGGTCGCTGTTTCGATCCTAACGAAATATTAGGCATACAAATTAACCTCTTCGCTTACAATGGCGTCTGAGAGACGCGATGAAGATTCCGAACAGAGTCTAATAAAGATGTATGTTATTAATTTCCTTTAAACCGAAATATAATTCTAATTAGTTGTTGTTAATGTACAGCTATTGGAGAACATACAGACATACAATAGATATACATTCTCTCCTTTTTCTAAGAAATTATGAACTACAAAGAAATTCTAATCACTAAAACTGTAAAATAAATCGTAAGGCAAGGGATTAATTAATGGCACTCGGAAGTAATCGCTAGTTACCTCCTCTTAAAATGTCATTTTGCTATATTGGAAATGCATTAACTATTTGCAAGGTACAATGAATGCACAGAAAGTGATGAAAATTATTTTGGATAGTAAAATGTACTCTGCCTACTATTCATTGTAAATAATCAATACGCTCATGAAGAAATGGCAATAAACTGTAATAACGAATGTGTACACCTAATAAATTGAACACTGTGTACTATAAACTATTTTTCACTTTTAGCGTACGCTCAAATGATTACGTCATCGTTTGTGATTTTAATTGAGAATTTTAATAAAACTGTAAATGCGATCGTTAAGATGTTCACAGGTTAGCAATGTTTTTTTCTGGGTTGTCCAAGCGATAGGAAGAGACTCGCAACCAAGCAATAGAATCGCGAAAATGTCGTTGGACGTTGCGCCAGATTCTCAGACGCCAAACTGTCGAAGTTCACCCTCACGGTCCAGCTCGTTAATAGCGATCCTACGAGACTTCCATAGGGGTTGTTTGAAAGTTTAACTAGTTCCTACTTGCTCCAGGTTCCAGGTTGAACTGGTAACCCCATGAAGCGAAATTCGGCGTTGTCACTGCGGAGTGGTCAATGTGTTTCACCGTACATATATCGGAGCGCGGATATTGTATTCAAAAATATTCACAGCACACTCTGAATATGCTCTCATCGACGTTGTTAATTGACATAAAGGCGAATATACTGTTCCCGTTGGCATTCGTAACGCAAAAATGTTATATACACTTCATGTCTTCATTTTGCTGTATACTTATTGTCTTTCAAAAATAATAATTAATTAATAAGCACACGGGGTCTTCACACAATTAATCAAATAATTATGAACAATATTTTTATCCAAAAATATGTTAACTTGTGTTAAATGAAGGATATCTATTCGATGAACCCGTTAACATCGTATTGATATTAGTTGACATTTCAATTGTTGTAATATTGAAACTGTTCGCGCTATTTTAACAATAACCGTACCGAGGAAAAATGTGACTGGCACTCGTTGTTCTATAAAAATTACAAGACTGAATTTATTTACATTTCACGCAATTTTTATAACAGTATTTGCTCGAATGAAGAAATTTATTTAATAATTTCTAATGGAAGCATCTTTATAATCTGAATAATTATAAAATACGAAATGTGAAACCGGTCATTTGACCGGTCGTGGTACGGTTAGCGTTAACGAACCTTAGATTGTTGGAGAGGGATATCGTTGTGTAAGGACAAACAGGCAAATTTTTAACATTTGACAATCTCTTCATCTCTCGCATAGTACGTCTCTCCCTCTCTTCATCTCTCACATAGTACGTCTCTCCCTCTCCCCCTCTCTCCCTCTCCCCCTCTCTCCTTATCTCCCTCTCTCCCTCTCCCCCCTCTCCCCCTCTCCCTCTCTCCCTCTCTCCCTCTCTCTCTCGCACTCGTTACTGGTCTACCGCCACGCACCGTGAGTTAAGGCAGGTCAGTTACAATTTACTATTACTACTTATGAATGGCACCCCCCCCCCCCCACCTCGCCCGCTCCATTCTACTCACGCGAAAACTTTGATCGCTCAGATCTCGAGAATGGATCGAAATATCGAGGTGGGACAAATTGCATTGGAAACTGCATCGATTTACGATTTTCTACACGCATTAACGACGATAACTTTGTTGTCCATACAGTTGAGATATAGCGTAATGTATACATATTTCTGGGAGCATTAAGTGTGTCACTTACCATTCACATTGGTCACCTTAATTTTGCTCAAATCTGAAAGCTGGTGAGCCGGTCAATTACATTACACAGTTACATATGATTTAATAATGTAATAAAAATTGTCTCTGTAGTATAAAAGGTTGCAGAGAGAGAGAGAGAGAGAGAGAGAGAGAGAGAGAGAGAGAGAGAGAGAGAGAGAGAGAGAGAGAGAGCGAGCGAGAGAGGGAGAGAGGCGGAGAGAGGGGAGAGATGGAGAGAGAGGGAGTGAGAGATAGAGAGGGGTAGAGAGGGAAAGAGAGAGGGAGAGAGGGAGATGGAGGGAGAGAGGGAGAGAGAGGGAGAGAGAGAAGGAGTGAGGGGAGAGAGGGAGAGAGGGGTAGAGAGGGAGAGAGAGGGAGAGAGGGGGAGACATACTATGTGAGACATGACGAGATGGTTAAATGTTAAAAATTTACCTCTTTGTCTTTACACAACGATATCCCGGAATCCAGAGGTCGTATCGCAATGTAACAAAAGCCGTTTTATAGCGGAGATTTCACACCGTCCAACAATCTAAGGTTCGTTAACGCTAACCGTACCAGGACCGGTCAAATGACCGTTTTCACATATCTTATTTTCTAATTATTCAGATTATAAAGATGCTTCCATTAGAAATTATTAAATAGATTTCTTCATTCGAGCAAATACTATTATAAAAATTGCATGAAATGTAAATAAGCATTTGTTTGTTGTCGGTAAGTGTCATTATCTGTATAGATGTTATCAGTTTAGACAGAACGGGCACGCAGGTAGACGGTGTAAAATGAAGTCTGACTAATGAATGCCGATGTAATTCTCCGGCCCGCGTGTATACATGTGTGTCTGTGTATGTTTAATGAAACTCTGCCGCGGATAGAGCAAATGGAATTTACCTCCACGGCCGGGCTATTCGAATGAAAATGAGAACATCGGTAGTCGGCACTGGTAATACGTGTGGGGATCATCGTAGCAATACGGCAGTGCCTTAATTATACTAAATGCTTAATGAGCGAGCATAAAATCAATCACTTTCATCGAGGCCGTCCCAGCTATACAATAGATCGCGTGGTAATGGCTGGGAAAGGTGCTGAAATTCCAAAAACGTGCTAATAATGCATAATAATGGAAAACGTGCTAACGATGATCTACAGCATACAATATTTATTTACATATTTGCACAAGAAACGATAAGTATCTTTACATTAAAAATAGTATTTCTCTTATACAGTGGCCGAAATAATGATAGGTTCACTAGTCGCGTCGACTGGTCTACTGCTTCTATTGTTGTTTACATTATCGAAAGTGTACTGTGGTGATTGTTATTATTCCGCAATAATGTGACCTACACACTATATGAGCAGTCAGTCGAATATTAAAAGCGTTAGCGCGAAGACGTGCTTCTTTCAAAACACTTTGAAAATTCTTGTGTACAACATACGAAATAATCTTAGGTTCACGGTGAAATATATGAAAAATACTATTGACAGTGCAATTTTTTGAACGTTTTTGTACGGTAAGTACACAGATTAATAAAGTTTAAAAATTATAAAAATGTGGGATCTTTCGATCGCACGGAGTATCTATGGCGCAAAAATGTTCAGTGATACGATACAAAAACACGTCCCGATATTATACTAGATTGTGACTGCACTTAACCACACGAACTGCACTAAAGCGGCCCAGCTATCCGCCCGAAGGATTCGCAACGCGTTCGGCACCGCTCTCCGTTTTCCGCGTCTCTCTCTCTCTCTCTCTCACACCGTTCGCACACACTCGCTCGAGTCAAAATCCAAGACAAGACTAAATACCAGATTCTCGTGTCGTCTCGCATGATCGCCTCACACATATACATACACAAGTTATGTTTACAGACGATCCTACAAAAAATATTTTATATTTTTTTTTTTTATTGAAAGCTTATGTGAAACTCCCCGTGGGGGGTTATAAAGCTATACATTAGGATTAACATAATGTCTGATATACAATTGGTAATACGTATACATCTTACAGTTATAAATTAGTAGTGTAGGTACAGTAGAATAGAACGCATTAAGTACATAACTTTAAATCTTTAAATTACATTGCTTGAAAAAATGAAACAGAACATGACATGCCTGGATATTCGGTTTATAAAGTAATGATCTGATATTTACGGGTGGAAACGTTTAATATTTTTAAAGCACAATGGCACGGGGAAAATCGTTAAATGATAACGAAAAAGGCCAAATTATTGCCTTTCACAATATGGGTCTCTCTAACAGAGAAATTGCAAGGAGAATTAAAAGATCTGCAAATGTTATAAACAATTTTTTAAAATTAAAAGAATAATATGGCGGTAAAAAATCTACAGGCCGTCCAAAAACATGAACACAGAGGGACAAAGGGTAAATTTTTCAAGAAGCACGGAAAAATAAACTTGATGTTTCTAAAATAAAAACAAAATTAGACTTGCCAGTTGGTGTTCGACGTGTGCAGCAAGTTCTGAGATTGAGTGGAACATTTAAATATACTAAAAAGGCGAAAAAACCACCGCTAACTGAATTCTACAAGGAGGACAAGTTAAAGTTTGCAGAAAATCATATGTCATGGATTGAAAAATGGAAAACGGTGGTTTTTTCTGATGGAAAAAAATTTAATTTGTATGGCCCAGACGGGTTTCAATATTACTGGCACGATCCGCGTAATCAAAAAGATGTGAAAATGACAAGAGTCCATGGAGGAGGATGTGTAATGGTTTGGGCTGCATTCGGCAATAACGGTAACACTCCGATAATGTGGTTCCTGCCAAAAGCCAATGCTGAAAAATATCAGGAACTACTAGAATACGTTGATGAATATGGCGACGGGATTGGTGGATCTAATTTAATATTCCAACACGATAATGCAGCGATACATCGTGCAAAAGCAATTCAAAACTGGTTTGAGAGGGTAAAAGTTGAAGTTTTACCCTGGTCATCAAGTAGTCCGGAATTTTATCACGAAATGTATACGCCAATGGAAGACGGTATTGCACTGTTTCCGAATTAAAAAATGGGATTAGAGAGGCGTGGTCTGCAATTAAATTAGAAACTTTACAAAAATTAATTGAAACCATGCCACGCAGAATATTTGAAGTGATAAAAAACAAAGGAAGGTCAACTAAGTATTAAACTATTTTCATTTCTTTTGTTATTATATTTTTTATGTAAAAATATATAATGAACCTATCTTTATTTCGTACATGAATTTTACGGTTTTCAATAAAAAATTTGTAAATGACACAAATTATATTATGTTATTCATTCGAATGATGTATTTTGTAAATTATATTAGAAAGAATAAATAATAATAAATAAATTCAAAAATACTATATAAAACACATGTTTATGTTAACAAATTAAAATGAACCTATCATTATTTCGGCCACTGTCCTGTGATTGTTCTCCAATAATCCACATTATTCATTTTGCCTGAAAATCAGTGTCAGTCATTGTTCCGTCACCTTCCTCGACATTTGTTAACTTCTTTTCTAGTTCAGAGAGTCAGACAAAAATTCGTTGGACTCGTGGTTCGCATAAAGCGACAACTGTCCTTCACAGATCTTCTTTCGGCTACAGTGAAACAGTTTCCCGTCGTTACTCGCACGTGTGCCAAATTCACCGCTCCGGCTGTGCAAAAAACAATCCACACACACACACCAGCGCACACGTACACACATTTGGTAAAAATATTCTCGAGTCTTGACCGGACGTCGCATGCTTTGCCGGAGAGACTTCTGCTACGACCGAGTCGAATGAATCCCATTGAATAAATTTCAAATGTCTCCGGGCTGTTCCGTAAGCACGTAAGGTCGAAGCAGGCTCTCCTGCTGCTGAGAACTCTCTTGCAAATCGAGGAAAGTGCAGGACCAGTGGCTTTGTGCATGGATTCTGAAAATTTTTGAACGTACAATGGTGCGCAATTTGCATGAAAATGCATTCATCTTTTCTTTTGCCACACTTGGCATATAACATTTTTTTTTTATTTATTTATTTAATGTTGCTTCAACATCAAAGGTCAGTAGCAACACGGTACATTTTCTTACAATATTTTATACATATTTGTATCCTTGATATATTAAGTTCTAGTTGTTACGTACAGAGAATTATCTCTGCTTTATTTCAACCAGAGTTTTCTAACCGCTTTCCTGAGAACGGAAAAATGTCATATTCCACCCTTTGCTTATAGAAACGATGACTATGCTCCAGCTGGATGCAGCCGGCACAAAGCATGATTCGGTACAGGGACAGTTGCACAAGATTCCCTAATATGGAAATCTTGAGAGCATCCCCACTTAGCCCTTTGCGCTCCGAAGTATTTTAACTCCATAACCAAACTTTTTTTTTCGATCAAGAATATTTCCAATCTATATGATTTTTATCATTTTGAAGAAATGGAACTGATATGATACTTCATAGAATACTTAAATGTTTCGTAACGAATTTATTGAATATCAATTTAATAATGTAAACAATATTTTGAATAATGGTATAGTAATTTTTAGTGGTGCCTCAGAGTCACCACTGGAGTGCTAAGGGTTAGATTTTACAGTATATAAACACTCGAATTTTAACCCTCGGAGGCAGTGCTTAAAGTACAAACGGGCTATACACGTCGTTACGCTGAATCTCGTTTTGGAGTTGGTTGTATTTAGCGAGATCGGGCCTAGTCACCCTTTCGAATCAAGTAACCTTATAGATTCCGCGAGTACGGTATTAATCTATCTTGGCATAATTATTCAACCTCTCTGTGTTCCCCGCATCGCCAGTGCGTTATCCAACAGGCAGTAGTACTTAGGTAACTACATAACATTTTCTTACACACTCAATTCTTATCGCGACGCTAATAGTTGTAACAGAGCCAGTTTTCTGTAATATACAATTTAGTTCAAGGTAATTTTGAGTAACAATTGATTTTAACCTACCATTCAGATCCAGTAATTCTTAGTTGACCGTTCCCACATGATACAATCTTACCGCTCGGGTTGTATCAATTAATTTATAATATTAAAGTCACGAGGCCGTTACTAACATATCCTAGGAGCTACCTGATCTTGTATCAGGAACCCAAACTGTTGTGGCGGCTACTTCCTATGCTCGTCAACAGAGGGACATTACGACAACACCTTTCTCGCTACTACCTGAATCTTCCTCTATTTGTATATATACCGTCCTAAACTGTCCTTAGGACATCCCGCGTCTAAGGCACGGGTCCGCTATCTAGCCTTACTGATGAGTCCTCTAGCGGGCCTAGGACGAAACGCTTCCTTCTCCTTTTTCCTCCTCTCACACACTTTTCAGCCGCCATACTGTTATTCAACCTATGCGGCTCCCTGATTTCGCATCAGGCTCGTCCGTATCATAGCAGCTCCCCGATTTCGCATCGGGTTCGTCTGTGCTTTTATTCAACTTCCTAGCAGCTCCCCGATTTCGCATCGAGTTCGTCCACGAAGTCTCTCAAACATAGCGACTCCCGGATTTCGCATCAGGTTCGTCCGTATCCTAGCAGCTCCCCGATTTCGCATCGGGTTCGTCTGTGCTTTTATTCCACCTCCTAGCAGCTCCCCGATTTCGCATCGGGTTCGTCTGCGCGTCTTCCAACCTCCCAGCAGCTCCCCGATTTCGCATCGGGTTCGTCTGTGATTTTATTCAACCTCCTAGCAGCTCCCCGATTTCGCATCGGGTTCGTCTGTGCTTTTATTCAACCTCCTAGCAGCTCCCCGATTTCGCATCGGGTTCGTCTGTGCTTTTATTCAACCTCCTAGCAGCTCCCCGATTTCGCATCGGGTTCGTCTGTGCTTTTATTCCACCTCCTAGCAGCTCCCCGATTTCGCATCGGGTTCGTCTGCGCGTCTTCCAACCTCCCAGCAGCTCCCCGATTTCGCATCGGGTTCGTCTGTGATTTTATTCAACCTCCTAGCAGCTCCCCGATTTCGCATCGGATTCGTCTGCGCGTCTTCCAAACTCCCAGAAGCTCCCCGATTTCGCATCGGGTTCGTCCACGAAGTCTCTCAAACATCCTAGTGGCTCCCCGATTTCGCAGCGGATTCGTCTGCGCGTCTTCCAACCTCCCAGCAGCTCCCCGATTTCGCATCGAGTATATTCCACGAAGTCTTTCAAACATCCTAGCGACTCCGTGATTTCGCATTTAGGTTCGTCCGTATCCTAGCACCTCCCCGATTTCGTATCGGGTTCGTCTGTGCTTTTATTCAACCTCCTAGCAGCTCCCCGATTTCGCATCAGGTTCGTCCGTATCCCAGCAGCTCTCCGATTTCGCATCGGGTTCGTCCACGAAGTCTCTCAAACATCCTAGCGACTCCTTGATTTCGCATCAGGTACGTCCGTGCACCTTACTAACAATTAAAACCATATTCCTCTTTAAACCATAAATCGCTCGCCGGCCAGGCACGCTACCGCTTGGCCCAGGATCGTAACATAGTAAATATTGTCAATATTTTTAAAGTGGTGTGTACCCTATTTTTGTTTCGGGACTGACAGGAACGCGTTCGCTCTTTAACCGGCTAAGACAGACCGTAAATCGGCGTGTATACTTGAATTGGCTCAGGTGCCAGTATATGCAGGTGAAAACACGCAAAGTGTAGTGCTAGAAGGTGCATAATATCTTTTCATTTTTTACGTGCGTTCCTCGCATGCACTCCTCTTTGTTACAACGTTGCAGAAACAAATATCTGCAGCCGACAAGCAAACGCTATAAACGGATTCCAACTTTTGAAAAACTGAGTACAACATACAGTGGGTGTAAAAAGTATTCGTACACTTTTAAAAATCAAATAACTTTTATAAAATTAGTCCAAACGACTTCAGTTCTTCTGAGACGTTAAAAGGATTAGTTTACTAGGTAATGTGTAAATAATTTTTGTTAAAAATTACTATTGGTCAAAATTGTGAAGAAAAAAGTAAAAGTCACAATTTTTGACTTTTTTATCTCTGCCTATGATGAAAATTTAAAATACGCCTTTTGTAGATCTACGTGAGTTATGTTCATGCGCAAAGTTTCATCGAAGTCGGTTAATGTTGTTGTGAGCTAGAAACATTACAAGATTAAAGTTTAAGGTTGAAAGTTGCAGATTTTCGGTCTTTTCAGGAAATTTTGCCCTTATGTAATCACCTTTAACCCCTTGCACTATAATGACGAGTCAGACTCGTGATAAGAATTTCAAACAACAGCTACTAAACATGTAAATTATTAATTTCCTTTGAAACGAAATAAAATTTTATTTTGTTGCTGTCGATATATAGCCATTGGGGAATATAAAAGCATATAATAAATTTAGATTTTCTTCTTGTTCTAAGAAATGATGGACGACAATCAAGTTCTAATCACTGTAACCGTAAAATAAATCATAGTGCAAGGGCTTAAACGTTTGTAATTCATAACAACGTTAACCGATTCCGATGAAACTTTGTACCTACATGCAAGTCGTTTGATCCAATTTTAATAAAGTTATTCGATTTTCAAAGGTGTACGAATACTTCGTACACCCAGCGTATATAATAAAACATATACTTCGGATGTGTCTTCAGCTGTTCATAGCATTGTAATTCACTTAACTCAACAACTGTCGATTGCTAAATGCAACTGATGTTAATATACATCGTGATATATGTACAGTAGCGGACATAAATTCAAGACGATGATTTGTAATTTCGATTATACGAGTAATATACAAGTACTGTCTTTCTATTCTGTTTGATATCTCAAAGTAAGACAGGTATATGTTTCACCTCCTTCATCTCAATGAACTTTACTCTATAATACAAACGGCTTGGAATAACATTCCTGTTGAAAAATGTCAAAAATTAGTAGAATCGATGCCGAAAAGATGTGCCGAGGTGATAAAAAATAATGGATTTTGGACAAATTATTAAAATAAAACAAATACTTCACACATTTTTCGTATAAAGTCTTTCTTTTATACATAGTCTTCAACTTTTGACCATGAAAATATAATATAGATTTGTTTTTGCATATTATTACTATTATGCTCAGAAACATAATATAACCACTGTATTTATGTTTTTCATGTAAATTGAATTATTACTTCCCTCTTTTCGTCTTAAACTTTTGTCCGCTACTGTACTTCATCGTTACGACGAAATTGGATTTCCTCAAATTTCGAAAAGAATTTTATACAATTTTCTCGTGATAAAATACACAGAATAATTTCAATAATCGCAGAGGGAAAAATCAGAAACAGGTCATACATATTGATGTGCCAAATACATTAAATTGCAACGCATTCGAGAGAGCATGAAATATTTTATAATAATTAGAAGGTAGGTGCAAAAGTGAATAACGACTTCAAATTACAGATTCCCCCAGCTCCTCGCGATTATGGCGGTAACGGCGCGGCGGCGAGCGAACGCAATATTCCGCACACCGTCAGTAACAGGCTCGCAATCCAGCAATACGTAATGGTTCTCTGGTATCCTAATCCCTGTAATTACAATATCAATTTTCCGGGAGCAAAACGATGACAGATTTCACCGAAAATGTGTCAGCGATTCGAAAGTGTCGGTGGAACAGCGTGTTGTGGACAACGGTGTGTTCGAGATGCACGGTCTCTCTCGCATTTGTAAGTGCATTATTATTCGCTACGATAATTTTGGACGTTTATCTTATCATTAAATTCCAGCCTGGACGGCGCGCTGGCTCGTGTACTCGTTAAACCAGATGAAATGTTTAGGATACAGACATGATGGTTATTCTGCATATTTTGTCGGGTCCGCGTCTGCACCGCGGGTGCACCGGTCGATAACTACGCGTGGCGGTTAACCGGTGGCGGGTACGATTAAAATTGCGACCGATTAAACGTATTATAAAGCACCAGACGCGGTTTGCGCGATTCAGAGCCATACCACAGGGGTATGTAGTTCCGCATGCGAACCGTGATGTGGAAGTTTAAACCTGCCGCAACGATTACACGGCTGCATTTGCTGGCCCACCAGTTAATTTCCGCGGACGACGGTTCTGTTAGGCGACTTTTACACGAACATCAACGTTCGGACCGTTGATTGTTCAATAATTATACCGGCACGGCAACCTGAATCTTTCAGTCAATTTCACTTTGGCGACCGCTCAATTTAAAATTCACTGATTCGCTAATAGATCTGTGCGATGGTCATCGCAATTTCGAGAAGCAACTGTCAATTTCGATGCATTTTCCTTGATGGGCGAGGCTGGAAAGCAATCATTTTCTGCTCTATAACCTTTAGACTGCAAAAAAACATTCTTCTCTTAATAATTTTAGTAGTGTAGCGGCTGTTTTGAATGATGAAAAGATGGGAAAAGGAGAGGAGAGTGTTTCGTCCTAGACCCGCTAGAGGCCTTGTTAGTAAGGCTATCTAGCGGATCCATGCCTTAGGCTACGCGCACAGTGGATCCGACTTCGTCCGACGTCCGACTTCGGCACACACGCATGAGCGTTTCGAGCGCCTCCACAGTGGTCCCAAATCCCGAAAACACGGCCAAAACCTCAAAAATAAACTACCTCCTAGGAGTTTGTAATTGTAGGGTTTAGTAAAGTGACGATATGACCACTGAATGCCAGCAGGGAAAAAGTAAAAACTTTATGGTGCGGTTCAGTAGTCAGTTCTAAGTTAGCCTTCGTTCGATGAGCATTTGTCGCGCGCATTAGTAGGAAATTGAACGCAGCCTTCTAAAGTGCATAACTTTCAAAATAGTGCATCAATTTCAATTCTGCAAAATGGATGCTGTTCCTGGAAGTAAGTAGAATGTTTCTCTGTTTTTGTATCTCCAAAATTGTTAGTCATTACGTTACACGATGGAAATATTCTGTGGAGAACGTGGAAGGTGAAACTTGATGCGCGTATTGTAGAAACGTAGACATAAGTTAAAAGTTCCACGGAGTACCACGAAAATTCCTTTTCTGACGTGTTGCTAATACATTTACCTTTCAAAATTTATATAAACCAACTGCCACTAGGCGCCACTCTGCTCATACGAGGGTAAACTTCGTTTCTTTCCTATGGATTTTAAAAATGCGATTTTACAATTGTTAGTAAGAATTTCTTTATAATCATTGTGAATTGAATAGATATCTGCAGTCTTACTTTCCCACTATCCTCAGTTGTGGAGAAAGTCCATTTATAAAAGAATTACAAATTGTCACATTTGTGACTTTTTTTGCGCTTTCATAGCAGCTGCTACTCGGCTGTTTTCGGAAGGATCTCTGTAGGATTTCTTAAGTAAAAAGACAAATTGTTACCTTATAAGCATTTATATGTTGTTTATTTATTAAATCTTACCTACATAATTTATTGTACAATTATACTAATTCTTGATATACAAAGTGCAATTTTGTTTGTCATTTATACATTTTTACCTATCAACCACTCAAAACGCATTTAATGCGAATTGTTGTATAAATTTTAATCGGCCATTTTGTTTTTTGGAATTTAAGCTTCATATACGTAATCAGCGACCCCAAAGACCCCAAAAAGATCATTTTCCAAGCAGGCATAACCATTTTTTAATGTACATGTCCACCATATTGGATCCGCCATTTTGTTTTTTTGGAATTTCAACTTCATATTCATAATCAGCGACCCCAAAGACCCCAAAAAGATCATTTTCCAAGCAGGCATAACCATTTCTTAATGTACATGTCCACCATATTGGATCCGCCATTTTGTTTTCTGGAATTTCAACTTCATATTCGTAATCTCAGCGACCCCAAAGAACCCAAAAAGATCATTTTTCAAGTAGGCATAACCATTTTTTAATGTACATGTCCTCCATATTGAATCCGCCATTTTGTTTTTTGAAATTTCAACTTCATATTCATAATTGGCGACCCCAAAGACCCCAAAAAGATCATTTTCCAAGCAGGCATAACCATTTCTTAATGTACATGTCCACCATATTGGATCCGCCATTTTGTTTTCTGGAATTTCAACTTCATATTCGTAATTGGCGACCCCAAAGATCCCAAAAACATCATTTTCCAAGCAGGCATAATCATTTTTTAATGTACAGGTCATCAGCGACCCCGAAAACCCCCGAGTACGAATTCTTGAGTACATTAAAGTACGTTTAGAGGTTTTGGCCATGTTTTCGGGATTTGGGACCACTGTGCAACGTAGTGATTCGCTCGCGTTAGTGAGACATGTACGATGCGTATCTACAGCGTATCGAACGCCTTGACGGCTCGTAAGGTAAATGACAGGGTATCTTTACGTTGACAGTGCGTCGCGCGTAGCTTTATCGATGGATTGTAACGTTCATCGGCCATGCAAAACTGATTTTGCAGTGTCCGAATCTGTAATAATAGTCGGGACCGCGAATTATAATCACCTAGTCCCCTAGGCGCTGTTTATCGTAGATCTCCGACATGGGTCTACACGCGATGCAGTGCGTGTTTAACGTCGTTCATCTATCGAATTTCTACTGATACAGAATGGTGGGCAATGCTTTTGTTTTTCTGCGACGAATATCGGAAAATATATAGAAGCTATAGGTAATAGAGGTATACTAGGAGCGTCGTGGTAGAGTTGCGAAAAATTGAATACCGCACAGCATCCTGAAACGTCTGTCCCTGATTACTCGCAGCCGGTGTGGCTTCCCCAAAATACTAGCAGCCATTGCTTCCCCGGAGAATTGTTTAGTATAAAGAAATTAAAGTGCACAAGAGTTTTCCATATCGAACTTAAAAAATTGGAGTCGTGACAAAAAACGCATTTTATGAATATAAAACGCATTTAATGAAAATTGTATTTCTATAATTTGTAAACGTGGCATCTATATTTATTATTATATCGAATATTTGTGCTCTTTGATGATCGCTATGTAGACATATGGTCTCTTAAAATTAATGCATTTACAATTAGACATAAAAACATACTTGTAAGTATGTAATAAATTCTACTACTTATTTGGCTTTAAAAATCAAGCCGACGTTTATCAAGCACTTATTTGTTGCAACCATCCGCTGTATTACCGTTTATTGAATTACGAAATGGATTGGCATACTGTTTATAGTGAATTATATTTTCATTGCGCTTTATTGTATGCGAGAAATGGGATTGCAAAGCGATTAAACAGTTAAGCAAATAGATTACGGAACATTTGCTTTCTGTAAAAGTAAATGCGATATTTACTAAACGCATGCAATACAAAATAATATAACCGCGCGGTTGTATTAGTTCCGACCAATACGGTAGGACGTGAAACGGAATGGTAAGAGAACTCTAGAGCCCCTCGGGATTCAGACAGAAAAATACATTGGGTGATTGGTCTAGTCCTATATCTCGTCTGTGGCCTAACTCACTCGACGCGACGGCGAACTCGTGAACCGGTTACCGGTTGCCAGCGAGACTGTGCTAGCTAATTTCGGCAATCAACGCCATTGTTCGCTGCCCGATGTCGCTTAAATCTAAGCGATTCCCTACCCCTCTCCTTTTCTCGCTCCTCTTATTCCATTGTCACCAACCGCCCACGCTATACTTTGCCCAGTTTACTCATCGATTCCCAATTACGTGCGAACACGGAACGCCTATGAACGCTGGAATTATGTTCCGTTGAGGAACAAGAAATTTATTCTGCTCCTGTCAATTAGAAATACGAGGTCCTTTCTCTTTCGATAATTTCAATCACTTAGTTGTTGCATATGAAAAGTTTCGTTTTTTCTAAAGTAAAGTTGTTGATTAAAATGGTCACCAGCGTGATCATTTGACTAAGGATTTTCAACCTAATAGACATATTGAAAAAGAAAATACAATATTTTATCGATAAATGTCCCAAGCATCTGGCCTATAATTGTCCCAGTACTATCCCCACTACCGCGGGGTATTCTCCGTGAGGGCCCGTGAAACTAGAGAAAAGCTCGTGAACTTTCAAGTTCACTTCAGTTTGTTGCATTTCAGGTAGAAACATTTTATTTTATACAGATATATATACAGATATATATACAAATACACTTGTTATGAATTCATTTTTCAGAATCAAATCATATCAATGTTCCCGCAACGTTATATAGATGGCAACACTAGTTTTGCCATCCAACATGGCCGCAGTCTACCATCCCTCCCCGCTCGCGGCACGACCCCTCTCAACCATAAACCCACTTTATGCTCAGCCCTTTAAGTCCGTGGGCTGTTCAAAATATGATGTACTTGTGTGATCTCGCTTCGTCTCGCATATATATATATATATATATATATATATATATATATATATATATTATTAACTATTAACAGTTTCTTTCCATATTTTATTAAATAAACATATTATATTCATTTATCCTATAAATACCTGCGACCACGCCATTATTTTCAATCATAACCTAACAATATTTATAATGTCTCTTTCTTTTATACAACGTGATGTGAGTGAATAAACCGAACTGGGTTTCACTATAAATAGAGTTGATATTTATTAAACAATAATTAAAGTTTCTTTACATTATTTACAGATCCCTTACCTATAAATAGAGAAACGGCATTTACAGTCTATTCTTCCCTATCTTTCCTTCTTATATCAATTACTATGCTTTCTGACTCGTATTCCCCCTTATCTTGGTGCACGTGTTTCTTCTATTCTCTTATGTGCTCTCTATTACCCACAAGTGACGCGGCAAACTTCAAGAGGGTTTTGTAAAGTAGTGTCTGTACTACTTTATATATTTATAAAATATCCTGTTCGTTTGTGAGTCCTCTGTCGCGCGAAATTCGCGTTTGATCGCGAAATCAGAGAGTTTCACACGTCGAACAGGAAAACTTGTTGGTAATTGAATTCCGTCGGGGATTCACGGCGTGATTCGTGCCCCTTTAAGGAGGCCCTGTCCCTTCGGACCTACTTTTTTTCACTTGGTCCTCGAGGTCCCTACATATCCTTCAGGACTCCTTCGCTACGTGATTGTGCCGTAAAGCACGGGCAAAAGAATTTACGGAGGAGTTTGCGCGGGCGTGACATCACGTTCGTCGAACCCGGACATCCGAAAAACGTCCAGACGTTTCCGACTTCTCTAGGAACAGCTCCGCGCGAGAACTATGATTCCTCCGACGCCCTTAAGACCTGTCGTTAACTTCCTCGCGAGGCTTTATGGCTGCCATAAGCATCCCCTTGCTCTTCCCTGGCGCCCTGGGAACTTGCTGGACCAGTTTCTTGCTACAATCATACATTTTACCCCTTTTTTATGGGATAGTGATGGCTCTTCTCTCATCCCGAAACACCTTGGGTTTCGTGTTAGCTTCCTTATAACTGTTACTTTTTGGAAATGCTTTTAAACCTCCGAGGATGATGTCTGCCATTATATTTTTATACGAGATACATTGTACGGTGTAGATACACACCCTACATTAATTATTGTCCCATTAACACTAGATTGCCGAAGTAAGTCATTTTGACTGATTTTTAATTTCAACTAGAAGAAGAGTCGATCACCAATGATGAAAATGAAAGTGTCATCAATATGCCCAGGAAAAGTAAATTTTTTTTCTTGTTAATATTTACTAATAACTTGTTATATAACTGTAAATAATATAAAAAATATTAAAAATTAATTTTAAACTTTCTTTACACATTAGTTATTCTTTCACAATGCAGTCATTTTGACTGCTTTTGGGCAATATAGGTATATACTATGTTTCAGTCTTTCTAGTGTTAATTAATTATTGTTCGCGAATCGTGGGCAATAGCTCGTCAGTTTCGCATATATTACCATTTTTTATTTAATTCCGTGAAAGAAACAATCAAATAGTAAAAGTCTATATAAGGAATTTCTCTATTTTTATCATCCATGTGTTTATAATAAATGATATTTTGAAAAATATTTTCATTATCACTCCAAAAAATAGGAAACTTAACACTAAACCTACCAAGCATTAAAACTATCGGCGAATGTTGCCTTATAAAAATGGCAACGCCTAGATTTATTCAGATTGTCTGTCATTTCTAATATAATAGATGCTTGACCAAGGAAATTTATTCCATTATTTAACATAAACGAATATTTCCAATTTCAATAATTGTAAAATATAAAACCGGTCATTTGACCGTGGTAGGTTTAGTGTTAAGAACCAGTATTTTAATCACTGCACAGCAAACTGATCCCTGTCGTAACATCTCCAAAAAAATTCAAGCTGTTCAGTCTCGGAAAAGACGCCTCTGAGACGCCTTATTTCAGACGCAGAAAAGACGCCTCTGAGACGCCTTATTTCAGACGCAAAAAAGACGCCTCTGAGACGCCTTATTTCAGACGCAAAAAAGACGCCTCTGAGACGCCTTATTTCAGACGCAGAAAAGACGCCTCTGAGACGCCTTATTTCAGACGCAGAAAAGACGCCTCTGAGACGCCTTATTTCAGACGCAGAAAAGACGCCTCTGAGACGCCTTATTTCAGACGCTTAAAAGACGCCTCTGAGACGCCTTATTTCAGACGCAGAAAAGACGCCTCTGAGACGCCTTATTTCAGACGCAGAAAAGACGCCTCTGAGACGCCTTATTTCAGACGCAAAAAGACGCCTCTGAGACGCCTTATTTCAGACGCAGAAAAGACGCCTCTGAGACGCCTTATTTCAGACGCAAAAAAGACGCCTCTGAGACGCCTTATTTCAGACGCAGAAAAGACGCCTCTGAGACGCCTTATTTCAGACGCAAAAAAGACGCCTCTGAGACGCCTTATTTCAGACGCAGAAAAGACGCCTCTGAGACGCCTTATTTCAGACGCAAAAAAGACGCCTCCGAGACGCCTTATTTCAGACGCAGAAAAGACGTCTCCCAGAAGGCGCCTCTGAGACGTCTCAAAGGCGCCTTTTTGAGACATAAGACGCTCAGACCTAAAAAAGACGTCTCTAAGACGACTCGTGCTGTCTGGGGTTTATGAAATTAAATATTATTTGGAAATAATTTATTTGAATTGAATGCCAAAGAAAAACACTTTTCTTATGTTCTTTATCAAATAAAAATAATAAAGTATTTGAAATAATTAATTATTGAATTGAAATGTTTATCAGAATCTATACTATGAACAGATCTATCTTATATTTTATACCGACTTTGTTATAGTCATGAATTAAAAGCACGGTTGATTAAAAGCCAAGATTAATTGGTGAGAAATCAACTAATTAAATTAACATTTATGATATTTTAGTTTTGGTAACCTACACCTGAAAAATGAGTGTTCTGGAACTAGTTTCCCAATTAAATTATTGCAGTTTTTTAATTCTAGCACAGTTTCAAAATGCATTTATTAGAAAATACTTGAAAGCGAAGAAAATGAATAGCAGTGCATTAAAAGCTAGCATAGAATGCGTTAACCGTAAAAGTTTTAGTATACGGATGTCTAATTTTCAGCGAAAGTGTGTTCCGTTCTAGAGTAATAGTAACAAATTCAATGACAATAATTAGCGAGCCCTGTTTTCGTCACGTTGCCATACTCTGCGTAGAAATTTGCGCGTCGGTGTCTCCGAAATTAGCAGAATGCAATTATGCGGGTGCAAGGTTCTCCAATAGCATGGTCTGCAGCGGCCGGAAAAGTTTTTCGCGTTAAAAGACTCTCGAAAATTGCACAAAAGGCGTGCGTGTGCGTGTGTGCACGTAACGGAAAAAACAAGAGTTCGCGTGTTTTTCCGAAATTGTTCTAAAAAGAGAGAAAAAAAGCAGAAAGCGGTAAGTGTCCGCGTTTAATGGGCGCTTCCGCGACTGTCGCCTATTATTACTCTCGTTAAATAATATTTCCACGCGCGGTGGATTATAATGTGGGGTAATAGCAGTTTTCGGAGGACATTAATTGAATTTTACGCTAACATTAATTAACGGGCCGTTGTATACAACCGTGTTTCGCGACGCAGTCAACTTCATCTCGTTTCGAGGCTTTATTTTCTGTCAGATAGTCAGAAGTTGAATCTGACGCGTCCTTAACGCCGTTCCGGAATTCAACGAAGTTGGACCAACTTTAACAGAGTTCAAGCCGGGTTTCAAGAGTTGTTTTCTAGTTTTATGCGCACTCGCCAGCGTGTGCAGTATATCGCGCTAAGTAATATCAGCGTTGGAACATTTTACTCCGATCTTTTACATTCGGGACAGGAAAAAAAAAGTTGCTTAATATTCCCTTTCCCCGCGCGGTCGTTCGCGAAACGAAAATAATTAATTTTTATAAAATTACGAACGTAACGATCACTCGCCTCTGCAGTTAATACTTTTTTTGAGTTCTAACTATTCGCTTCGCTGTACTTTTTGAATGTTGCGGTTTTAAAACAGAATTCAAAGTAATTCTTTCTAAAAAATGGTTCTTTTTTCCCACTCTTTTTGCGTTTTTCCGTTCCGATAAATATTAATAAAATTCTTGCATTTCAAAGCCAGCGAACGTTTTGAAATACAATTTATCTGTGGTGAAAATTGCTCGTCGATTGCATGGCGCACCGTGTGTCCCTTCCAGGGCCAAACCTGTGCAGAATGGCGCTCTCCCTCCCTCCCTCCCTCCCTCCCTCCGTGTGTATGTGTGTGTAGCGATGTGTATTCTATTTAACTTGGCCAATGCAGACACCATTTACACTGCCTTGCACATCTACATGCTCAAATTTACCACAGAACAATGCGTTTTTCATTTGAAAACGCATTCATCCCTTCTCTTAAACTAACAGGTTCATTCCTTCATTTATATGCACACAATACGATTAGAAAAAATGTGGAATATTTTATTGTACTGCTTTGTATATTTTATATCACCAGAGTCAACATTAGAGTCTCGGTAAGACGATACAAAATTATCATAACTTAAGGAAACTTTCGTCAACATTATGTTAGAGAAGATGTTATTGGCGCAAGGTTCGATATTCGCCATCCATGATGTAATTGTGATTTCTATCGATCGAATTTTGAAATAAGTTAGAGAAGATTTTATTGGCGCAAGGTTCGATCTTCGCCATCCATGATATAATTGTGATTTCTATCGATCGAATTTTGAATTATGTTAGAGAAGATGTTATTGACGCAAGTTTCGATCTTCGCCATCCATGATATAATTGTCATTTCCATCGATCGAATTTTGAATTATGTTAGAGAAGGTGTTATTGGCGCAAGGTTCGATCTTCGCCATCCATGATGTAATTGTGATTTCTATAGATCGAATTTTGAATTATGTTAGAGAAGATGTTATTGACGAAAGGTTCGATCTTCGCCATCCATGATATAATTGTGATTTCTATCGATCGAATTTTGAATTATGTTAGAGAAGACGTTATCTTAACTTTTTTTCTCTGACTTCAAGATCAAGATCGAACCTTGCGCCAATAACATCTTCTCTAATATAATTCAAAATTCGATCGATGGAAATGACAATTATTTCTGGTATCATTTTTTTGGAAAAAGTGGGCCGAACGTTTCGACGAAATAATTGTTATTTCCATCGATCGAATTTTGAATTATGTTAGAGAAGATGTTATTGGCGCAAGGTTCGATCTTGATCTTGAAGATCGAACCTTGCGCCAATAACATCTTCTCTAACATAATTCAAAATTCGATCGATGGAAATGACAATTATATCATGGATGGCGAAGATCGAACCTTGCGCCAATAAAATCTTCTCTAACATAATTCAAAATTCGATCGATGGAAATAACAATTATTTCGTCGAAACGTTCGGCCCACTTTTTCCAATAAAATGATACCAGACACGATACCAATCGCATCGTATTTGCCTGCGCAAATCGTGATATAGTGGAACCTCTTTTATTCGATTGATTTTAAGGAGATTGTTCGAAACAATTTTAGAATGTGTTCCGAGAGGAATTTTTCGACGTTTGAGGGTTCAAATTAAAGCTGGAAGATTGTACTTTCCGATAGGGGCACGCTCATATTCACCTATCGACAGTGCGATTAACGTAGACGATTCTAATTTTACATAAAAAAACCGCCAAATCTAATGAGAGCGTGCTCCTGTGAATGGGTGGTTAACCTGTAATGGTTTCAACGAGTTAATTATTTTGAAAATATTTGAAACTTGATAATTTTCAGGGCATCTGCAACGTGGTAGGAATGCTTGCTGACTGGAAAGTAATGTAGCCAGCAGGATTTCGCCACGAAATCCAGCCTGTCGCCAGAATCGCGTATGGATCCTTTATAGTTCACTGTTTCGGACCTGCTGTTATTCCGTTGCACAATATCGTTTCGCCTTTTACGATCGAATGAGAACTGTTTGTCTTTATCGGCCAACTATTCTGTAGGAACTGTCTGCACAGCGACTAGCTGAGATTCCGCGTTCCGCCTTTACGATTTCATTTACTGCGACGGGAGTCCCGATGAATCTGAGCTTCGACCTCCGGTTCTGCTGACGTTTTACGACGCTGAAAAGTGATCGACCGAGCAATCCAGCTACTATGACATTTTTATCAGTCAATGCCGCATCTAACGACGCCTCGTATATATCACGCAACATCTGGAACGATCATGCTCGTCCGTCGTCCGGACCCTCTGAGAGACTCGCAATCGGCGAAACACGACGTCATAAGCCATTTCCTACGAACGTAATATCCTTCTTTTTCAATATGGCGTCCTAGTTCCTTCTTCGCCAAGAAAGTTGTGCGTACAACATTTCCGAAACTATTAAATGGTCCGTATTTTTAGTTAAATTCGTCTTTAACTCCACTATCAAACGATCTCAGAAAAGGTACAGAAGAAGTATTATTGTTTAAGCCCGTGTTTGCACTGCGAGGTGCCCGCTAATAAACTAACTCGAAGGACCACCTTCGCGGGAAGGACTCAACAACAACCTTTGGTAAAACATATTATATTTACAATGACTTAAACTCCACGCTAAGTATAAAGATATTGTGGCGGCTACTTCCTATGCTCGTCAACAGAGGGACATTACGGCAACACCTTTCCCGCTACTACTTGAATCTTCCTCTTTTTGTATACAGGGTGGGGCAATAACTATGTCCAGTTTGAATATTGCCGTTATTTGTAATAATATGAAAAAATTTTATATAGAAAACTTACACGGTATAGAGGAGGACATATTGTGACACAAACATTTTCTGCGTGGGTAGAGGAGGCATAGAGGAGATTTCAAGGTCGTCTATTTTTTTAAATGGAATGCTATGTTTTTTTTTATCACGATGCGATAGCCAGTGTTGAGACGAATTCAGCGAGTTATCATTGAAGGTCATGCAAGGTCAAATATGGTAGTAAAATAAACTTTATTACCTAGGACCTACCCTACGTCCTAGGACAGTTTAGGACGGTATATACAGGGTGGAGCAACAACTATGTCCACTTTGAATATTGCCGTTATTTGTAATAATATGAAAAAATGTTATATAGAAAATTTACACGGTATAGAGGGGGACATATTGTGACACAAACATTTTCTGCGTGGGCAGAGGAGGCATAGAGGTGATTTCAAGGTCAACTCTATTTTTTTAAATTTGCGAGTTTTTTTACACAATTCACCGTGCTCGCGAAGCCGCTTTTCTAAATTATGAAATGTTGCATGACATTTTTTGATCCCATAACGTTCAAAAAACATCACTGCTGCACGCCGATAATTTTTTTGGCATTCACCTAACGTTAATAACATATTCACTTCTGTGTCAAAAGTAGCCATAATCACAATGTTACTGCTTGAATAACAGCTCTAAACTGAAAACGTTTTCATAGATAAGTGAGTCAAACTCAAGAATTGTAAATATTATTGTTCGTGTTTCTTCATGAATAAGCAATGGACTCAAGAACGTATAATTCCATAACGCTATTTCCGAGCGCTTCAAGTACCTACAACTCGAAACTTCAAACTGTTATATCTCATCATGGAAGTATCTGACAAAAAAATGTTTCAGACAAAATTGACTTGTTTTTTCCGGTAGAATCTAAATATGTAACATTTTATAGGGGGTTCCATTTAAAATTACAAAGGTACCTCCCCTCCCCCGTTAAAGGGGAAGGGAGGCCACTTCACGTTTATGTAGTCAGAAAGGCCCTTCAGTTCCATGCAATTTAAGACTAAGAACTTTAAAATCGATGGCATAGTTTTCGAGATATTCAGCTGTTCAGAGTTGTGTGGGCCACCCTGTATATACCGTCCTAAACTGTCCTTACGACATCCCGCGTCTAAGGCACGGGTCCGCTAGATAGCTCGGGTTCTTTCTTCTCACAGTGCACACGGCACAGGTTTTTCCCGAAAAACACACTTAGTATTAACTATACCAAAGATCTAACCAAATATGTTAATAATACTTTAAGACTGATATAATAAATATTAAGAAAGTTTACTTAGGAGCGCGTTGTAAACGTGCAATCAACTTCGTAATAGATTTTAGAGAGAATGGTTATTTTTCGCTATGTTTGTTTAGGTACCATCTATTTATGTTAAGACAATGTAGATTAAGAAACCAATAAACATAATTTTTTCATAATTAATATAAAATGACATAAAAACAAAATTTTTTTCTTGCATCGTGTCAGCCCCATTGTACCATTCAACTTTGTCCTTACCATATTTTACGTATCTTTAGAAACAACAAAGATATTTGAGGTACAAACGTTAGGTGACTCACCCTGTATATACCGTCCTAAACTGTCCTTACGACATCCTGCGTCTAAGGCACGGGTCCGCTAAATAGCCTTACTGACTAGTCCTCTAGCGGTCCTAGGACGAAACGCTTCCTTCTCCTTTTTCCTCCTCTCACACACTTTTCAGCCGCCATATTACAAATACCGCCTTGAGCCCCGGGTCGGAACGGCAATTGCATTAACAAACAGAAACGGTGATAAGCCGATGCCGTAGTCAAATTGCAAGAGTCACGTGCCGAGTTCAAAACACAATAGCGATGGCCCTGCCATAAAACATCGCTCGAAGCTAGCCGCTACAATTATATTATGAAGAATCATCGCGTTAATTCTGAACTATTTGCGAAAAGTGCTCAATTGCTTTTAAAGTTGAACGACGAAGAAAATTGCAAGGAAACGGGAGCGTTGACATCAGAGTCGCGGTAATACAAAAATTAATCCTGTATCATAACTTCTTTATTTTTCATTATTTCTGCATGAAACTTTCGCTAACATATTCGTAACACTTTTGTGGATAAAATGATACCAGACACGATGCCATTGGCATCATAGTTGCCTGTGTTAAAGTGGAACCTCTCTCGTTCGAACGATTTTAAATATATTCTTCGAGTCGATTTTGGAATATGTTCCCGTAGGAATTTTAGAACTTTTGAAGGGTCAAATTAAAGCTTGAAGATCACATTTTGTGCTTGGGACACCTAGGTTCAAAACAAAATTCCAAATCGTGTCGAAAAATTGAGAAATCCCGAACACGTCAGGACAGGCAAGACTGCCTTGATTTAGTGGAGCTTCTTCGAGACGATTTTAGAATATGCTCCAGGAGGAATTTTTCAATTTTTTATAGGTCAAATTAAAGTTGAAAGAATGTACTTTCTAATACGAGTGCGTTCATAATCGGCGGAACGCGAGTATGTTGCTACATGAGGCTACAATGGTAAATGAAATCTGCACAATGGAATGTAGATACCCAATGGAACGTAACAAGAATGCGTTTAATTGGATCGCCGACAACTCTGGCTTGGTAAATCGCCTAAGCACTCGAGCCAGGACTGTATTAAACCGGCAAGGATGGTCCGATCGTCGGCCACGCGATAACGTGAGAAAACGGCATAAGGCACATCCACGCATCTGATACACGTACCGTTTTCGCGGGAACGCGAACTATAAATATTCTTCCCTCGCCATTTCTCACAACGCGAGGCACGCTAGTGCTCCAGAATTCGATAATGTTATCGCAACCATGCGCGCCCGCGTCTCTGCTAAATTACATTTGGAACAGGTAAAGAAAGTCGCCTAGAACCCACTGAAAAGCCTGTGGAACACGCTTTAGCCTGCGCTGACAAATTGGGATACTGAAATGAATTGTTGTTCGTCTTGTTAACAGGCTCGGAAGATTAATTGCCGGGCTCTTGTATCCATAAAATTATCAGACGAGCGTGGTTCAGCTGCACCTCCCGTGTCTCTATTAATTATTTTGATGTCGAGACTGATCGATGTTGCATTATGGAACACGTGTCAATTTTTAGCGAATGAAAGGTGAAATATTACAAGCTGAAGGTATTCGTGGATTTTGCGTAAATGTTTTCAGATTTATTTAGCCGGCTTACAATCTTAATTTTAATGGTTATTACTGACTGATATGTGTAAAATTCTGGACTGAAATTTCACTTGTACGTATAGTGTGCAGATATTGTTCTTTCATTTCTTTTCGCTAGCATCGACGTCAGAGCCTCGGTAAGATAACGCAAATGTATTGTCATAACTTTTTAATTTCTCATTATTTTTAAATGAATCTTGCACCAATACATGTGCGGGACTTTCCCGATTAAAATGATACCCAACACGATACGATTCGGATCGTATTTGCTCCTTAAATCCACGATTAAATGGAACCTCGACTATCCGAACGACTTTAAGAACATTCTTCTAGTCGATTTTAGAATCTGTTCCAATAGGAATTTTTCGATGTTCGAGAGCTCAAATTAAAACTGGAAGATTGTACTTTCTAACAGTAGTGTGCCATTAACGCAGACGATACTAATTTCGCATAAAAATTCACCGAAGACCTCGAGTTCATGCAATTTTGCAATTATTAAACTAAGAACTGTATTGGTAAACTATCGGAGGATTAATTATCGTGTCGAACTGTAATCGATAGCGTGTTTCAAATAAAGATTTCTCGAGGGAACGTTGCATCGGATTCGAATCACGGCAAGAATCGGGACAGTTGGAGCTCGAGCCTATGGCCACGTTCTGCGGCAGACAGGGCCGAGGGAATCCCTTCAGCAGCGACCTAATTTGTCGTGATCATTTGTATTCGGCGTGCAGCTCGGCTCTGGCGAGCACCCAGCCCGTGACGGCCACGTCCCGAAGAGTGAAAAGAGGGAAAACCCGCAGAAGACGGTAGTTCGAAGAAAACGGAGAACGTGAAGGAGGAGGAGGTTAGCATCCTGGTTAGGAGGTCTTCCGTGTAACATCCCCTGGCGTCGGCTACTTTGTATGCCACGAAGAAAATCCTTCTCCCCGACACTGACGTGTTCATTCCTCGGCAGTCTGTTTGGGCAATTGCACCAGAGGCCCGTTTTAAGAGTTTCTCTTCATAACGCTGAGTCTTGCAGGCTTCCCTGGGTTTCCGGTTGCTACACGCAACCGTGCTCCTCCCCGACCTTTGCACAGTGGTCCCAAATCCCGAAAACACGGCCAAAACCTCTAATCGTACTTTAATGCACTCAAAAATTCGTACTTGGGGGTTTTCGGGGTCGCTGATTACGAATATGAAGTTGAAATTCCAAAAAACAAAATGGCGGATCCAATATGGTGGACATGTACATTAAAAAATGGTTATGCCTGCTTAGAAAATGATCTTTTTGGGATCATTGGGGTCGCTGATTACGAATATGAAGTTGAAATTCCAAAAAACAAAATGGCGGATGCAATATGGTGGTCATGTACATTAAAAAATGGTGATACCTGCTTGGAAAGTGATCTTTTTGGGGTCTTTGGGGTCGCTGATTACGAATATGAAGTTGAAATTCCAAAAAACAAAATGGCGGATCCAATATTGTGGACATGTACATTAAAAAATGGTTATGCCTGCTTGGAAAGTGATCTTTTTGGGATCATTGGGATCGCTGATTACGAATATGAAGTTTAAATTCCAAAAAACAAAATGGCCGATTACAATTTAAACAACAATTCGCATTAAATGTGTTTTGAGTGGTTGATAGGTAAAAATGTATAAATGACAAGCAAAATTGGACTTTGTATATCAAGAATTAGTATAATTGTACAATAAATTATGTAGATAAGATTTAATAAATAAACAACATATAAATGCTTATAAGGTAACAATTTGTCTTTTTGCTTAAGAAATCCTACAGAGATCCTTTCGAAAACAGCCGAGTAGCAGCTGCTGTGAAAGCGCAAAAAATGTCACAAAGATGAAAATTTGTAATTCTTTTATAAATGGACTTTTTCCACAACTGAGGATACTGGGAAAATAAGACTGCAGATATCTATTCAATTCACAATGATTATAAATAAATGCTTACTAACAATTGTAAAATCGCATTTTTAAAATCCACAGGAAAGAAACGATGTTTAACCTCGTATGAGCAGAGTGGCGCCTAGTGGCAGTTGGTTTATATAAATTTTGAAAGGTAAATGTATTAGCAACACGTCAGAAAAGGAATTTTGGTGGTACTCCGTGGAACTTTTAACTTATGTCTACGTTTCTGCAATACGCGCATCAAGTTTCACCTTCTACGTTCTTCACAGAATATTTCCATCGTGTAACGTAATGACTAACAATTTTGGAGATACAAAAACAGAGAAACATTCTACTTACTTCCAGGAACAGCATCCATTTTGCAGAATTGAAATTGATGCACTAGTTTGAAATTTATGCACCTTAGAAAGGTGCGTTCAATTTCCTACTAATGCGCGCGACAAATGCTCATGAAACGAAGGCTAACTTTGAACTGACTACTGAACCACGCCATCAAGTTTTCACCTTTTTCCCTGCTGGCATTCAGTGGTCATATCGTCACTTTACCAAACCCTACAATTACAAACTCCTAGGAGGTAGTTAATTTTTGAGGGTTTGGCCGTGTTTTCGGGATTTGGAACCACTGTGCTTTGGTGCGACTGTCCCACAGTCTACAGAATCTACTCCATCAATCGTTGAAACTTTCAGTTGTCGGAAAAATCGCGTTTGCTTTCGTTTGCAACGGTTTGAATAGTGATATGATTGAGGAAACGATGTTTTCATCTTCTTTGGAATGTGGTAGAACCATTAATAAAATGAAAACAGTTTCTTTAGAAGTTTTTACGAAATGATCGGTGAAAAGTGTCTGTAGGTGTTGTGAGTTGTTGAACATTGTGAATTCTTATGCTAAATGAAAATTGTCTACGTTAATGCTCTGCGAGTAGATTCGTGACAATATTGTGACTGAAATGAATTCAAACACTATACGATTTGAATCAGGATTGCTTGTTTAATCCATGATAGAGTAGAACCTTGATTACATGAACCGTGTTGAGAGCATCACTCTGTCAGCCGCTTTTAATTTTGTGTGGAAATTATAATGTTCAATTTTGCAATTTTTCTTCTCCTTTTTATTTAATTGAGTGAGAACGTGATGATGAAGATTTATTAATTTAAAACATTTATTCGAAGTTACAAACTCATATTGTTGTATATTATCGAATTCAGTTCGTCTAACGCAAATTTTACTGTAATGTACAAGGGAATAAATGAATTTATTTCACCATTTTCCACAAAGGCAGCTTTTTGGTTCTAGTAATTGCTAAATAAAAAATCCAAAATGGACCGTTTCGACCCGCACGAGTATTAAAGTTAATGCATTTTCGTAACACGTGACGGTTTCTACGTAAAATATACGCTTTTTAGTAGACCCGATTTAAATATTTAACATTCTTTCGCCTACACCGTATTGCGTATCAACGAATATTCAAAATGAAGCACTGTGGCACGTAATTTAATTTATTTTAATTGTCGTGCAGTGTATCCAACTCACGTGCGCTGTATGTTCACAGTAAATGGCCTGAAACTTCGTCAAATTTGCGAATCCGACCTAAAAATTTTGCAAGCGCATTCCTCAAACATACTTTTGATTTATACGCAAAAAAAAAATCGCCGTTTCCAAACTGTTACGAGAGAATCCCTTAAAGCACCACAAACCAGAGCCTACAAAGGTGAATACATTAACACTTCGACTGCCAAAGCAATGGCTTCAAACATTTCATAAAATCGAAGTAATTTATTTAATGAAAAAACTATTGGAAAATGAAAATTTAGGACACCGAGTAGTTCTTTAACTTTGACTGCCAAAGCAATGGCTTCAAACATTTCATAAAATCGAAGTAATTTATTTAATGAAAAAAGTATTGGAAAATGAAAATTTAGGACACCGAGTAGTTCTTTAACTTTGACTGCCAAAGCAATGGCTTCAAACATTTCATAAAATCGAAGTAATTTATTTAATGAAAAAACTATTGGAAAATGAAAATTTAGGACACCGAGTAGTTCTTTAACTTCGACTGCCAAAGCAATGGCTTCAAACATTTCATAAAATCGAAGTAATTTATTTAATGAAAAAACTATTGGAAAATTAAAATTTAGGACACCGAGTAGTTCTTTAACTTTGACTGCCAAAGCAATGGCTTCAAAAATTTCATAAAATCGAAGTAATTTATTTAAGGAAAAATTATTGGAAAATGAAAATTTAGGACACCGAGTAGTTCTTTAACCTTCTTTCCCAGATATTAACCAAATTTGGCACAATAATTATATTAGCGTAATAATTCATTTTTAAGTATGGACAAATAATTCTGTCACCCATATATGGGTGACACGGCAGTCTACGTGTTAAATGCTGTATAAGTTCGTCATTTTTACGAATGCGACCTCAAAATTTTACAAGCATCTTCTACAAGTATTCTACTTTTGATCTATGTAAATACTAAAATCTCTGCTTCGAACCATTCACACCGGAATTCTGTAAAGCGCCGCAGTCCTGAAGGGAGCACAAGACCAGCCTGTTCGACTACAAAGGTCAATACCGCCGCGGCCGGGAATGCGTTTCCAGCAAACCATGGGCTAATAGCGAAATCCCTATAGACCATGGACCAATTCGTGGAATTTTGGCCAGCGTAAAATCGGGAGGCATGGCAAGAGGGCCGCGCGTTCGTAGCGCCTCTCTTTCCCTGTATGGCGAAACCGCTATGGTAAACCACCGTGTGCACGCATCTGCGAGCCCATATCTGAACGTGGGCGCTTTACGCGATCATCTCTCTCTCGTCATTGAAACACGCGTCAGTGGTTGACCATGTAACACATAGCCTAGGTTTTGCGGCGAGTTAGTAGCACAGCTGTATATCTCTCTAGTCGACGGCACCCCTCTTCACCCCGGTCTCCTGCGAGAGCACCATGCTCGAAATAATACGTGATTTATTCGAATCACCGTGATTTACTGGCACGGGGATCCATGCGACTGGTAACAGGTTCGCCTATCCCGACGGTTTTTATTCTTCTTCCGGGGTCTATCCGAGCCGCTGTTGCTGTTATTGCGTTTCGCACCTGTTGGCGAAACGAATGAAACGAATCAAAACGTGTCCCTGAGAGTTGATGGCCCATAGAAACTTTTTCCGCGTATATGGTGATGAAACATTTCAATCTTTCCAGGATTGTTGGGAGATGGTGATTTTTCTCTGATTTTTATGCTGAAAAGGTCCTCAATCCTGTTAGGGTACGTTACAAGAAAGTGTTTATTCTTGTTCAAGGTCATTTCAAGGTTAAAAAGGAGGTATCCACTAAATTCAGTTTTTTATTGTCTATCATGTTATCGTAATAAAAATATACCATTTAAAAAACATCGGTGGCCTTGAAATTTCATTAAAAAACACGACATAAAAAATTTTTTTCTTCACCATTAGATTTGCAGTTTAACATGCGTATGTTATATTAAAATTCTATGTGTATGTACATATAATATATAAATATATCTTGCACTCTTCTGTCCGGTTTCCCGCCAATACCAGTTCTCCCCGACGTTCCCCGCAAACATAAGACGTACATACGTTCCTGCATTTAGTCGCGCATGCGCGAAAAAAGAGTCGGAGTGGACGTGGTGGGGATTGCCTCGCTGAGCAGGCGAAGTAGAGAAGCAGCAACATATGTTTTTTGAGCCAGCGTCGCCCATGGCTGCCTTAGAGGATGAGAATTTTCTCTAGCATATTCTGTATTTTTTGGTAGGTCACCAAAAAGAAGCCTCTTTTTTATGATAAAGCGTTAACAATAACAAAGAGCACACGCTGCGAACATTTGAGACAATGTATTTGCTATTAGACGGTTCTCTTGACAGCTCGATTCGATAGATTGCAATCAGCAACGGAATCGATTACTTCGGCATAATCGATTGCTTTCGCGGTGTTCCGTAACGTTGATTGCAATCTAATTATCCGTCGCGAAGCCTCTTCCTCCGTCGGCAAACGAACAAAACTCCGACATTGTACGCACCGTAAACAATCTCTATTGATGAAGAACCTTTGATGTCAGCTACGGCCGCTTATCCGTGTCGCGTGAAGCAATAAATGGTTCAATGACAATGGCGATTAACGGGATAATTATTCAATTAACCGAATAACAGAGAGCTGCGGTTCTGACGACAATAGCTGGTGTTTGTGGTCAAAATTAATCAGTCCTCTGTGGCCCGTGTGTCGCCGTTGTTCTATTCGCGAAAGTATCGATAATATGCTGATACCGTTTCGAGATTAATGCGACATTGCTCCGATTAACCCGGGACTATCGCCGATTTACGCGCGTGTTAATTGTTAGCCGGATGCTTGTGATCACACGTACTGTTCGACAAAATGAACCACTTAAAAACTAATCTGATAGTCAGTCTGTGATACTATTAGGAGGTTGAATAAGTTCTCGCTGTTTCTTTTTATGAAATGAATGCTTTATTTTAAAAAATTGGTAAAAATTATGTTCTTGAAAGTATTGTCTCTCGCTAGCCATTACTTTTCCCCATCTTTCTGGCAGCATAGTAATTCCATGTCGGAAAAACGACACGTCTTTTGAGGCAATCCAAGAGTGGACTCATTTTTTGATATCTTCATAAAATTGGAAGCGCTTCTCAGCCAGGCCATGTGTCATCGATCGGAACAAATGGTAATCTGATCGGGAAATGTTTGGTGAATACAGCGGGTGGGGTTGTACTTCCCATTTAAGTGTTTTCAAAAACGTTTTCACCGGGTTTGCAACATGTGGCCGCGCGTTGTCATGCTGAAAAATCGCATCAACTCGTACAGCACCCAACGTCCTTCCTGTGAATCATTCCTAACGCTTTCAAACGTTTCGAATCTGTTGTGTGATCAACTCCTAATGATTCTGCAAGTTCAGCTAGTATCTGACACGAGTCTTCATCAAGTAATGCCTCAAATTCTTCGTCTTCAAGTTTTTGTTGTGCGCCAGGGCGTTCTTTATCTTCAAGATCAAAATCATTATTTTTGAAGCGTCTAAACCAATCTCTGCATATTGTTTCCGACAGAACATGGTCGCCGTAGGTGTCAACAAGAATTCTGTGTGCTTCAGCTGTAGATTTTTTTTTAATAAAATAGTGTAGTAAAATTCCCCGCAATTACTCTTTCTTTGGCATGAAATTCGACATTTAGCACAATGAAAGAAAAATTGTTTATATTTCAGTGGAATGACATACACTGAATTTTAACCTTGCATATATGTAGTACTTCATTATAGATACGTTACTATCTGAAACTAAATTCACGCAGTTCTGGTATTACCACCTTTCGGAAAACAGCGAGAACTTATTCAACCTCCTAATATAAAAATTAAAATTAAGTGTACTTTTTAGTACATATTGGAAGAAAACCTATAGTCTGCTTTTTACGAAACAATTTTTGTTCTTAAAAGGTTCCTACTCTTGTTAGGATACATTACACTTCGGTAAACGTGTCAAAGGACTGAGACAATGGATATACTCGAACAATCATCAATCGTGGTCGTAGGATTAATAATAATTGGTCTTATGGCGGCTGGAAAGTGTGTGAGAGGAGGAAAAAGGGGAAGGAAACGTTTCGTCCTAGGCCCGCTAGAGGACTCGTCAGTAAGGCTATCTAGCGGACCCGTGCCTTAGACGCAGGATGTCGTAAGGACAGTTTAGGACGGTATATACAGGGTGAGTCACCTAACGTTTGTACCTCAAATATCTTTGTTGTTTCTAAAGATACGTAAAATATGGTAAGGACAAAGTTGAATGGTACAATGGGGCTGACACGATGCAAGAAAAAAATTTGGTTTTTATGTCATTTTTTTTAGAGATATCAAGGTCACCTTGATTTTTTTAAAATGGAACCACCCTTTTTTAAACACCTACAATGATAGTCCCTTTCATTACGAATTCAGTGACTATAATTACACAAGGTCATTCAAGGTTGCGGACAGAGATAACGTATAAGATTTAACATCGATACATGCCTGTAAACGGGCTTTGAAGGAATGTTGCACTCTGTCCGTGACCTTGAATGACCTTGAGTAATTATAGTCACTGAATTTGTAATGAAAGGGACTATCATTGTAGGTGTTTAAAAAAGGGTGGTTCCATTTAAAAAAGTCAAGGTGACCTTGAAAATCTCTAAAAAATGACATAAAAACAAATATTTTAGTGGTATCGTGTAAGTCCCACTGAACCATTCAACTTTGTCCTTCAGACATTTGACGTATCTTTAAAGACAACAAAGATATTTGAGGTGGAAATAGTTACTGCCTCACCCTATAATGACAGCCCCTTTCATTACGAATTCAGTGACTATAATTACTCAAGGTCGTTCAAGGTCGCGGACAGAGTGCAACATTCCTTCAAAGCCCGTTTACAAGCATGTATCGATGTTAAATCTTATACGTTTTCTCTGTCCTTGACCTTGAATGACCTTGGACTAATTATAGTCACTGAATTCCTAATGAAAAGGACTATCATTGTAGGTGTTTAATAAAGGGTGGTTCCATTTAAAAAAAGTCAAGGTGACCTTGACATCTCTAAAAAAATGACATAAAAACAAAATTTTTTTCTTGCATCGTGTCAGCCCCATTGTACCATTCAACTTTGTCCTTACCATATTTTACGTATCTTTAGAAACAACAAAGATATTTGAGGTACAAACGTTAGGTGACTCACCCTGTATACAAACAGAGGAAGATTCAAGTAGTAGCGGGAAAAGTGTTGTCGAAGTGTCCCTCTGTTGACGAGCATAGGAAGTAGCCGCCACAGTCTCATAGAAGTTAGCCCCCCCACTTATAATATTATATAATTTGAATAGTTGTGCTGTATTGTGCTAAGTTTGTGCTACATTTTGTTCTCTCATTAACACTATAGTATAAAAAATGCGATAAAAACTTGAGAAAAACGATTTTTGTAGTAGCCCCCCACTTTTCATTTTTTTAAATTTTCTCTATTGTGCTAAGTTATGCTAAGTTGTGCTAACACTGTGCCAAAGTATTACTTTTAAAAAATAATGAGGAAACAAGTTATTGCAAATAATAGCTTTCAACGTGCAAGTAATGTTTATGTTAGTATCCGTTATCGAAATAGCATATAATTGTATATCTGAGTTGTACTAGCCCAGCACAAGTCAGCTCAACTGTGAATTTCCCCAGCACAACGATATTAACACTAGGTTTACGGAGCACTAAAATTGATTATTTTACATTGCCTTATAAAAATAATAAAATTGTATTTAATTAGATCTTCCGTGATTTTTATTGTAATACGTACACAAAAAAATAAATCTATTTAATAATTCCTCACGAATGCCTCTTTACACTCTTAATAATCGTAAATTAAACATTTTTCAATCCGTCATTTTGACGGGCCCCGTAAATCTAGTGTTAAGGGCTGTTTACTGTTGTGCGCTGCCGTTTGCGCTAGGATTGTACACGTATATTTGGACTTATGGACATCCGACAAATACAAAATTGTATATCGTCGGGTTGCTGCCAAAACAAGGTAACTCCATAATTTGAACTTTTGAGAAATCGTCGTTTGAAAATTTAAATTGAAATGAAAAATCGTCACAGCTTCAAAATGATTTATTGATTGAAAAAAATCAAAGTAAGTAACAAAAGTTGTCTAGTTGTCTAGTTTTGTCAGTATGTTTTTCGAACATTTTTTAATCTAATGGAGTATTTAACTCCGAATTGAGTAAAAGTGGAGTTAGCTTGTTTTGGCAGTAACCCGACGATATCTGAGCTGTGCTAGCCCAGCACAAGTCAGCACAACTACTAAAATTATATAATATTATAAGTGGGGGGTTAACCTCTATGAGGCCAATAATAATTGTTATATAACTTCTTTGTTTCGAATGACTTATGAATGAAACTTTTGCCTACACATTCGTGACACTTTCCCGATTAATATGAGCTTTGACACGATACAACCCTAACCCAGACCAAATTAAACCAACTCCGCAGCAGACACAAAATCCCTAAAGAAATCAACGACATAAACAAATCAAAACAAGCCAGAGAAAATTTACTAAAATATCTACAGTCTGCAGATCTCTGGGATAAAATCTAATCAACACAGTCGTCGCTAATGACCAAGATGTCGATGCGACGTTAATGAAGAAAAGAAGAGTATGAAGAAGAACCTCGATTATGCGAACGATTTTGAGCAAAATTTTGGAATGTTCGAATTTTTCAATGTTCAATGGCTCAAATTAAGGCTGAAAGATTATAATTTCCAATAAGCGTAGGCTCATACTTGCTCAATACAATTAACACAGATTTCTCTAATGTTTCATAAAAATTCGTAACAATTTAACTACTTATTCTAACAACCCCACATCTACCTACAGCATTGAAGGAAGCAAAGTATATAATAAAACACTATCAACCACCGATCCATTACCTATCAGCTAAATTTTTCATTGTTCGCGGGAAAACAGTAGGCGATCAATTACCCGGGGAAGTTTACCTGTTCGCTGAGTGGATTAAACGTTCAGCGGGATCGCATTTCGGCTAAAAAACATGATCAACTTTGCGGGAATAAGTCTGTGGATGATGAAGCGAGAGAGAGAGAGGGAGAGAGAGAGAGAGAGAGAGAGAGAGAGAGAGAGAGAGAGAGAGAGAGAGAGAGAGAGAGAGAGAGAGAGATGACTTCTTCCTCCTCATGTTCTCGATCTCGCGAGAACGAGCATAGCGCGGAAGTTCGATTCGAGAAGCAAAGGCTTAATTGAGTGAAGTTAATTTTGCCAAACTTCGTCTCTACGATGGGGTGCTTAGAACTGATGGGATCGGGAGAAAGAAGGGGAGTAGGGATCCGGGGATGATTTTAAAGCGAGAGAAAGTAGAATCACGGAGCAAGTGAAACAGTGAACAAGAGAGGAAGAGAGAGAGAGAGAGAGACGGGGGTAGAAATCGTTCGGTGCATTAATGAAATTCAGTCACGGGTCGGTTACCAGCATGAAACCACCGTGGTATCGATTAATTTTCACCATGGCGGCAGCTTCTTCGTTGTCTGAAGGTTCGATCAGGGAGCGTATTGAACTTGGAACATTCCCCGATTGACAAGAATGATGCCAGTCCCCTAATAAGTCTGTGTCCATGAAGGAATTTGATAACACTGCTAACCTATCTCTCGTTGCAGAGCGTGTAATTTATTTAGACGAACGTCGAGCCTCTATCACAAGGAAGGGACAGCTAATCGGTACCAGTCGGTTACTGTGGATACTGATTTAATTGCTGTATTGAGTTACCGTTCTCCAAATTGCATAGATAGAACGTATTACACCCGATTGTCCCTCATGTGAAACGCATGACTGCAAAAGATTGCCAAAAACATTGTTGTGGAATAAAGACTTCTTAATGAAACATTAAGGTAATACGTGTCAAACTTAGTGTACTTATTTTTTTGGTAATTGTACAGAGGAAGGTACACCTCTCCAATTTCAATGACCTTCAAGTATGTTGTCAAGGTTATCATTCTAAACAACTTTTCCCTATACACGTCACCGCCGATCGGTCTTAGTTTCTGAGATATTCGCAAAAAACTGTTAGGGTGGCTATTGCGAACTCCGCCATTTCCCAATGACTGAATTGGTCCTTTAGGGCGTGGAGGGGGGGGGGCTGGGTGGAGCCCGTCCCTCTTCACCACCGCCCCAAGAAATTTAACCCAGACCTTCCCTAAAACCAAAATTCGTTTCAAGATTATACAAACCTAACCTCCGTGGAGTAACAATCTAGAAACGGGATTCTTTACCGATTTTGATGAGCTTCAAATATATTATCTGGAACATGATTCTGAGCCATTTTTTCCTATACATGTTACCACTGTTCGAGCTCAGTTTCCGAGATACTTTCGAAAAACTGTTAGGTTCGTTACAGCGAACACCGCCATTTTAAACGCATTTTGGTTAGGTCTGGGTTAGGTCTGGAGGAGGGGGTGCAGTGGAGGGAACCCTTGTTGTGGAATAAAGACTTCTTAATGAAACATTAAGGTAATACGTGTCAAACATAGTGTATTTATTTTTTTGGTAATTATACAGAGGAAGGTACACCTTCCCGATTTCAATGACTTTCAAATATGTTGTCAAGGTTATCATTCTAAACAACTTTTCCCTATACACGTCACCGCCGATCGGTCTTAGTTTCTTAGATATTCGCAAAAAACTGTTAGGGTGGCTATTGCGAACTCCGCCATTTCCCAATGACTGAATTGGTCCTTTAGGGCGTGGAGGGGGGGGGCTGGGTGAGGCCCGTCCCTCTTCACCACCGCCCCAAGAAATTTAACCCAGACCTAACCTAAAACCAAAATTCGTTTCAAGATTATACAAACCTAACCTCCGTGGGGGAACAATCTAGAAACGGGATTCTTTACCGATTTTGATGAGCTTCAAATATATTATCTGGAACATGATTCTGAGCCATTTTTTCCTATACATATTACCACTGTTCGAGCTTAGTTTCCGAGATACTTTTAAAAAACTGGTAGGTTCGTTACAGTGAACACCGCCATTTTAAACGCATTTTGGTTAGGTTTGGCTGTGTAGCTGCAGTGAAGGGAACCCTTAAAAATGGGCGGGGCCCACCAAACGCTTGATCGGGCAATTAAAAACGGTAGAATTCGCTGTAGTGGGGGTCTGTAGATTTTTGTAAATATCTAGAAAACGAAGGCCGAGCGATAATTGATAACATATTTCGAGGTCATTGAAACGATGAGATGTCCCCTTTAATCTGTAATTACCATTTTTTTTAAATCACAATTTTTAGATTTATAATTTAAAACGGTGCTGACACAAAAATACACAAATTAATTAACAATTAGTGAGTTTTGTTTTTAATGATTTCCTTCGGTCATCCTTTCCTAATTCATTAGGAAGATAGTCTACAGAAAGACAACAGAGAATGGATTATAACTCGTCGCCTAAGTGATCAAGGTCCTCCATTAATGTACACGAAATCGCCGTTTAACGTGCAAGAGAGTTGAAATGAAATTCTTGTTGGCGACATATTTGATAATATTTGATTAAAATATTTTCAATCGAATTCTATACCTGCTTTCCAACGAGCAGCTCGGATTCATTAATTTCCAATAGGAATCGACGTGCCTCGATGAAACGTAATTTTGAAATATATTGTCTCCTCCCTCTGTTCTCAAATTATTTGTTCTTCCGAAAATTTAATAAAATTAGTGAATAAAATTATAGAATTGTCAATCGATCAATAGATTATAAATTAAATTTAACAAAATTATTTAAATTAAAGTTCATTTAGCATTTGATTCATTTTTAACTGCGGTGAAATACTATGTTGTTAGGTGTAGATAGGTGTTCTTTATGATTAGAGGTTCATAGAGTTAATGTAGAGTTAGTTTATAGTCCTAGAGCATTAGGAGATCAATTAACAAAGCACCGGCTAATCCCGAAACCCCATTATAAAGTACCTTATAAATCAATGGCTATAATTGCAGCCGGTAAACTGCATATTCGGCATTGCATGCTATTTGCATTCGATCTTCGGACATCCATGATTGAAACCACCTAACTAGCTTGCACCATGATGAAGGAACTGTGACTGAAATTTGCTAGATTCCGCAATATCTGATTACCAGGATCATTAATCGTAATGTCGAACACCTCAATGATACAGTTCTAGTAATTACTTTTCAATAACATTTAAATTTTACTTAAAAGTCAAACACAGGACTAAACCCTCAGAATGAAGACTTAACATTATAATATTGCAATATAATAATAACAAGAGTGTCTTACATCCTGGCTTGACACCAACATGCCTATTCTTGCATTAAGAAAATAACTTTTTAATCTGCACTAAGCAAACGCAATTTTTTCTTAAAGAAAAATTGTTCTTGAAAATGATCTGAAACAAGATCGAAACGTCGAAAATATTGTAGTAATTTGTGGTAAACCTTACGTTTAGGGGAGGATGCTCCGATGACCTTGACCTTGACATATGTTGTTGAGGACAACATTCTGAACAACTTTTGTCATTACAACTACCCGGTGCTCGGTTTTAGTTTTCGAGATATTTGCGAAAAACTATTATAGAGCACGCAGACGAAATTATAAGTATCTCGAATAGTATCTATATCAAACTGAGAATTTTATTCTGTATTTAAATGGTCTAATGGATACATAGAATTCATTATGGTCCGCACTGGATCGCACATGGGTCACATTCGGATGTATGAGTTCTTGCTATGTTTATTTATCTAAGGTGTAGCTCATTCGAAACTATGGTAGCCTTACGTAGCCACGAAGAATACAGAAAATTCAATACAGTACTAGCAATAGTTTTTCGCAAATATCTCGAAAACTAAGACCGAGCACCGGGTAGTTGTAATGACAAAAGTTGTTCCGAATGTTGTCCTCAACAACATATGTCAAGGTCAAGGTCATCGGAGCGTCCTCCCTAAATGTAAGTTTTACCTAATTTGCAAATAGTGTCTTAGAATATTATTCAAGGATCGAACCTGTGCGCCAAAAGCATTCAAACATTGAAAATAATAACAAGATTGAAGTTATTTAAATTTCATACCATTCCCATTATAGTAAATGCTTCAATGATGAAACTCATTAAAAAAATCCCCACCAAACTATTTTTATAGATCAAAGCGTTCAGAATTGTTTAGTAATTTTAGTAATTAATACACCCTACTCGTTTGAAGACAGCTAACTCTGCATATGAAATATGCAATATTTAAACATTGAAGCCTCATTGAAATTTGTAGAATGTCACCGTGTAATTTATTCAAGAAAAAAATTGTTATTATTGCTTTTAAAAGAACAATAAAATAACATTGCTTCTCCTTCATTGGCTTCAAGCTAGAATTCTCGGACTCAGAATGTATCGATAAGTGAAAAATTGATAAAAATGGCGTATTGGAGCTCCGATAGTTTATTTGTTGGAACATTCCTATTGCAAAGTTGTTCAGAATGTTGTCCTCAACAACATATGTCAAGGTCAAGGTCATCGGAGCGTCCTCCCCTAAACGTAAGTTTTACCTAATTTGCAAATAGTGTCTTAGAATATTATTCAAGGATCGAACCTGTGCGCCAAAAGCATTCAAACATTGAAAATAATAACAAGGTTGAAGTTATTTAAATTTCATACCATTCCCATTATAGTAAATGCTTCAATGATGAAACTTATTTAAAAAATCCTCACGAAACTATTTTTATAGATCAAAGCGTTCAGAATTGTTTAGTAGTTTTAGTAATTAATACAACCTACTCGTTTGAAGACAACTAACTCTGCATATGAAATATGCAATATTTAAACATTGAAGCCTCATTGAAATTTATAGAATGTCACCGAGTAATTTATTCAAGAAAAAAATTGTTATTATTGCTTTTAAAAGAGCAATAAAATAACATTGCTTCTCCTTCATTGGCTTCAAGCTAGAATTCTCGGACTCGGAATGTATCGATAAGTGAAAAATTGATAAAAATGGAGTATTGGAGGTCCGATAGTTTATTTGTTGGAGCATTCCTATTGCAGAATTTCTTTAGAGAATTTCCGCTGGGCAGATGTACGGACGAGGTGCCTGCGAATCGATCCTCGTAATAGAATAATCTGGAAACCGTTGAAGCACCTCTGAACTCGTGACTCGCAGCTTAGCTCCTGTAGACAGGGTTTCCTTCTTCGATGACACACGACACGACGAACACCAACCCTAACATACCTAGTCCAGACCATTTCATCCACCTTGTAACCGAACGCGGTGACCACGAAGAATACGCTGCAGTGTACACAACTTGTACAAGATCCATACTCGTTATTCGCTGCCTCGTTCGTAAAACGATCATTGTACACACCTGGCTGATGGATTGAACATGATCTATTAATGCCTGGAAAGATGTTTTTGATGATCTGGAAACAGCCAAGCTTGACTCAAACTGGGACGCATTTATTTTTTAAATGCTATATTTATTTTCTTCTCTTACGCATTTATTTTCTAATTATTCAATAGTCTTGCGCGAGATCCAAATTCATCTTTCCCTGGTTGTTGATCTTTCTTGTTGTTTTGATATAGATAGTTGTGGATTTCCATTGATTAGACTAGAAAATTGGAATTTAGATGGAATGCTTGCGAGTCTGGGTCGAAATGGACCGAATGCTTAAAAACCTTGAAGCGCGGAATTTTCAAAGCGCCGCATTCCAAAAGCTCTGATATTAAAAATCGTGGAATTTGTAACGCGAAGAAGTTTGAAAGCACCAAATTTGAAACGCGCAGAAATTTCAGAGTCAAATTTCAAAGCGCGGAATTTGAAACTTGCAGAAATTTGGAGGCGCCCAATTTGAGACGCACAGAAATTTCCAAGCGCCAAATTTGCAACGCGCAGAAATTTTAAAGTGAAATTTCAAAGCGCGGAATTTGAAACGTGCAGAAATTTGGAGCGCCCAATTTGAAACGCACAGAAATTTCAAAGCGCTGAATTTGAACGCGCAAAAATTTCCAAAGCACAGGAAGTTCAAAGCACCAAAATCGTAACTGGCCGAATTTGAATGCGTAGAAATATCAAAGTGCTAAATTTGCAACGCGCAGAAATTTTAGAGTCAAATTTCAAAGCGCCGCATTAGAAAAGCTCTGATGTTAAAAATCGTGGAATTTGAAACGTGTAGAAATTTGAAAGCGCCCAATTTGAGACGCACAAAAATTTCCAAGCGCCAAATTTACAACGCGCAGAAATTTTAGAGTCAAATTTCAAAGCGCGGAATTTGAAACGTGCAAAAATTTGGAGCGCCCAATTTGAAACGCACAGAAATTTCCAAGCGCCAAATTTGCAACGCTCAGAAATTTTAGAGACAAATTTGAACGCGTTGAATTTGAAACGTGCAGAAATTTGGAAGCGCCCAATTTGAGACGCACAGAAATTTGAAAGTGCGAAGTTTGAAACGCGCAGAAATATCAAAGTGCCGAATTTGCAACGCGCAGAAATTTTAGAGTCAAATTTCAAAGCGCCGCATTAGAAAAGCTCTGATGTTAAAAATCGTGGAATTTGAAACGTGCAGAAATTTGGAAACGCCCAATTTGAGACGCACAGAAATTTGAAAGCGCGGAATTTGAAACGTGCAGAAATTTGGAAGCGCCCAATTTGAAATTCACAGAAATTTCAAAGCGCTGAATTTGAACGCGCAAAAATTTCAAACTGCAGAATTTTCAAAGCACAGGAAGTTCAAAGCACCAAAATCGTAACTGACCGAATTTGAAAGCATAGAAATATTAAAGTGCCAAATTTGCGACGTACAGAAATTTCATAGTGCCAAGCTTGAAACGCGCAGAAATTTGGAAGCGCCAAATTTGCAACGCTCAGAAATTTTAGAGACAAATTTGAACGCGTTGAATTTGAAACGTGCAGAAATTTGGAGGCGCCCAATTTGAGACGCACAGAAATTTCCAAGCGCCAAATTTGCAACGCGCAGAAATTTTAGAGTCAAATTTCAAAGCGCGGAATTTGAAACGTGCAGAAATTTGGAAGCGCCCAATTTGAAATTCACAGAAATTTCAAAGCGCTGAATTTGAACGCGCAAAAATTTCAAACTGCAGAATTTTCAAAGCACAGGAAGTTCAAAGCACCAAAATCGTAACTGGCCGAATTTGAAAGCATAGAAATATTAAAGTGCCAAATTTGCGACGTACAGAAATTTTAGAGACAAATTTAAACGCGTTGAATTTGAAACGTGCAGAAATTTGGAGGCGCCCAATTTGAGACGCACAGAAATTTCCATGCGCCAAATTTGCAACGCGCAGAAATTTTAGAGTCAAATTTCAAATCGCGGAATTTGAAACTTGCAGAAATTTGGAGGCGCCTAATTTGAGACGCACAGAAATTTCCATGCGCCAAATTTGCAACGCGCAGAAATTTTAGAGTCAAATTTCAAAGCGCGGAATTTGAAACTTGCAGAAATTTGGAGCGCCCAATTTGAAACGCAGAGAAATTTCAAAGCGCTGAATTTAAACGCGCAAAAATTTCAAACTGCAGAATTTTCAAAGCACAGGAAGTTCAAAGCACCAAAATCGTAACTGGCCGAATTTGAAAGCATAGAAATATTAAAGTGCCAAATTTGCGACGTACAGAAATTTTAGAGACAAATTTAAACGCGTTGAATTTGAAACGTGCAGAAATTTGGAGGCGCCCAATTTGAGACGCACAGAAATTTCCATGCGCCAAATTTGCAACGCGCAGAAATTTTAGAGTCAAATTTCAAAGCGCGGAATTTGAAACTTGCAGAAATTTGGAGCGCCCAATTTGAAACGCAGAGAAATTTCAAAGCGCTGAATTTAAACGCGCAAAAATTTCAAACTGCAAAATTTCCAAAGCACTTGAAGTTCAAAGCACCAAAATCGTAACTGGCCGAATTTGAAAGCGTAGAAATATTAAAGTGCCAAATTTGCGACGTACAGAAATTTCATAGTGCCAAGTTTGAAACGCGCAGAAATTTGGAAGCGCCCAATTTGAGACGCACAGAAATTTGAAAGTGCGAAGTTTGAAACGCGCAGACATTTCCAAGCGCCAAATTTGCAACGCGCAGAAATTTTAGAGTCAAATTTCAAAGCGCTGAATTTGAACGTGCAAAAATGTCAAACTGGAAAATTTCCAAAGCACAGGAAGTTCAAAGCATGAAAATCGCAACTAGCCGAATTTGAAAGCGTAGAAATATCAAAGTGTCAAATTTGCAACGTACGGAAATTTCATAGTGCCAAATTTGCAATATGCCGAATTGGACAAGGGTCGCAATTTCAGCAGTTTTTATTGGGTGCGATCGAAATAGTTGAGAATTTGAACAGGTTACTAGAAAATTGGAATACTTTATGAACGACTATGTCGAACACCATGCGCAACGCAGTGATTAAAACTGACGCAGACATTCGCGATTACACAGGGTGTCCTGTAATTAGCAGTAATAACTTTCCCATTCGTGATCCGTCACTCGAATATAATATCCAGCCTGTCGAGTTGTGCACCACTCGCTATCACGGATCTCTAGCTTATGCCGTAATAACCTAATAACTAGGTTGGAGATTTTCTGCAAGTATAGCACAGCATATTTAGGTATACGATTAAAACAGGTTAACACGAAAACGATAATGAAGTTTAATGTAACTCCACATTTCTTTCTAACACAATTTAATGTGTAATGAAAGGACTAAACTTCTACTTAGTTCTTGTTATGACATTAACGTTCTAAATAACGAGTCTCCATTAATATCCATATATGTACACCGTGATAACTAGGCGGTTGGTTTTTATGCAAAATAAAAATTGTTTGCATCAACCGCAACATACGAGAGCTTAATACAAATTTCTTCAATATTCATAAGCTGCAACTTATATATTTACACTCTCAAATTTATTAAATCTGTCTACAACTTTAAATGGCACCTACTCATTTTTCGTATAAATAAAACAAGGAAACAGTTCTCTGCAACAAAACGTAATACATTATCGTGATACTTTGCAACAAAACGAGCGAGAGTAAGCTGCAATTGTTTTCGAAGTATCGATTTGCGGATCGAACACCGAGGCACTAGAAATGCGAACGATTGATATGGCTTCGGGAAGAATGTCTGATCCATTTTTAACAAATATTAACGCAGCGATGCGGCATTTACCAGGTGTACCGGTTAATAATTCTCAATTTTTTTCTAAATAAAACAATTTAAATTTGGGAAAAAGGAATAAAATGCTTTATTCGAAGTATGCACCATCGTTAGCTATACAGGCGGTCCTCGACTTTCGCATATTCTACTTTCGCACAATTCGCTATTTCGTATGTAAAGGTCAACCCGCCGTAAACAACGTGTAATCTTTGCTGAAACACGTAAGTTTTAAACTTCCACATTTTATCCGCTCCAACATGATTATTCTTGCTCAAGGTCATTTCAAGGTCAAAAAGGTGGTATCCACTAAATTCAGTGTTTCATTGTCTATCATGCTATCGTAAAAAAATGTACTATTCCATTTAAAAAAACATCGGGGACTGTTAGTTATACTGCTGGAGGAAATTGTAACAGTATGCAGGGGCAGGTGATTATTCCGTGAAGGAAACAATAGACGCGACGGCGTTCTAGTGGCTTGAACAGAATATATATTTGTAACACTATACACGGTGTCCCAAAAATGTCTGAGTTCCTTTAAAGGGGAGGTTCCTGAGGCCATTTGAAGCGACATTTTCCTTTGCAAAAATGGCCGTTTCGGCTTTGTTAAGGAGTTATTAACGAAAAACACGGACCAATCATAGCGCGACCTAGAGGCGTATTGGCAGAGACGGCCGCGCGCGACAGAAGTCGAGCGATGGTGATACACCGCGGTCGAAAACAAAGGAACAAACAAGAGAAGAAAATTTTTCGAGTCCTATGTCGGATAGTTCAAATTTGAATATGTTGTAGTCTTTAGTAGCCTATGAAGGAATCTCGAAGGATTTTATGAAATCTTAACAATTTTCTTCTCTTGTTTGTTCCTTGCTTTCGACCGCAGTGTATCACCATCGCTCGACTTCTGTCGCGCGCGGCCGTCTCTGCCAACACGCCTCTAGGTCGCGCTCTGATTGGTCCGTGTTTTTCGTTAATAACTCCTTAACAAAGCCGAAACGGACATATTTGCAAAGGAAAATGTCGCTTCAAATGGTCTCAGGAACCTCCCCTTTAAAGGAACTCAGACATTTTTGGGACACCCTGTACAATGAATGAGGACCATACGGTCGTTTTGGAACGACTGACGCATCCCGACGATCCCGACTCGCCGATACGACACACAGTCAAAGCGCTGGGACCGCACCACGTGCGCCGTCTACAGTTCGGTATCGCTCAACGGAAAGGGTCCAAGAAGCCGCGCTTACACTGTTTACAACAGGGACCTTGAAATTTCATTAAAAAACACGACATACAACATTTTTTTCTTTACCATTATATTTGCCCCCTGCAATAGTGTCACTTTGTCCTCTGAAGTTTTCTGGTATGACTGTAAATACGACAGATATTTAGGTGTTCCCATTTATGTGGGACACCCTGTATATAATAACCATTAACCCTTTGCGCTCCGAAGTATTTTAATTCCATAACCAAACTTTTTTTTCGTTCAAGAATATTTCCATTCTATATGATTTTTATCATTTCGAAGAAATGAAACTGATATAATACTTCATAGAATACTTAAATGTTTGGTAACGAATTTATTGAATATCAATTTAATAATGTAAACAATATTTTGAATAATGGTATAGTAATTTTTAGTGGTGCCTCAGAGTCACCATTGGAGTGCTAAGGGTTAAGTTTGGTCTGGGTTAGGTCTGGGTTAGGTAATCAATATTCAAGAATTCACTAAGTGCAATCAGCCCATGACATTTATTCGGAAAAGCTTTCAGATGTGAAACACTATGTGAGTGTGTGCAGTGTCATTATAATATGTACTTGTTACAGTAAATGTGATTAATCCGGTGATTATGTATAATTGCCGGTTATTGTATATAACCACCACGAAGTTTGGACTGGGTTAGGTCCTAAACATTCAAGAATTGGTAAATGTGATGAATTATTAAATATTTAGGACCTAACCCAGACCTAACCCAGACCAAACTTAGTGGTGATTATATATAATAACCGGCAATTATACATAATCGCCGGATTAATCACATTCACCGTAACATACTCATTCTTCATCATTATATGTTCTGAAAAGTTCACGCGGTATATAGATTGTTCGACGATCGCGTGCTATATTTGTAGATAAAGTTGACGTGCGGTCGCATCATGCTGACGCATACGCACAGCACGGACGTGCGCGTATATGCAAAATTCAATGAAGCAGTAGCTGCAGTTTTTCGCAAATATCTCAAAAACTAAGGCTGAGCGGCGGTTATATGTATAGGAAAAAGTTGTTTAAAATCTTCACCCTGACAACATATTAAAAAATCATCGAAATCGGTGAGGTGGGACCTTGTATGCACAATTACCATGTAATTTTTGTTACATAAAATATCTGACATTTCTGAAAAAATCAATATTTTCAGAAACCCGTGCTTGCTTGTCTAGACATTTTAACGTAGATTCGAAAGAAATTCTTTTTTTTTGTTCGAGGCCAAGAAATGTGATCGCTGGATATTAGGCTCCGGAGTACCTCCAAATAAGAAGAACGTATTAGATTCGATAAACGTCCACCTTTTCGATCGATAAAATAAAAAAAAAATTGTATGTATATTGAGATATGTTGTAAACAGTGCTTCAATTCGATTTTATGTTAGATTACTTTTTTCTACTGGAAAAGATTGGTTAATTCATTCATGTCTTTGGCTATACCACTTAAGCCTATTGATGACTATGGAAGCATGTTTTGTTCCACCTATCCACCGAGATAAAATTCGCATACCCTCTTACCCTTCCGCGACAAACAACTGGAAACAATGATCGTCCGGGGATCATGCAAATCTTAAATCCGTTGTTGGCACGACATTACACGGGCATTGGTTTTCCATTGAATGGAGTCGCAGCTGCCGCTTTGCGATCCGTCAATGACACAGAGCGAGTCGATCGGTTAGAATATAGGTTTCTTTTGATGTGGCCGGGCTCTGCAAGCGTATAGCAACCGCACACAGGGCTCAAGGGGCACCGCCCTGCAATCCCCAACCTAGGGTTGTCAATACCTTCTGGGCAAAACATTGGCAACGCCTTCTTTTTCGTTACCATCTTCCCCGAACAGAAAGGCTGCGCCCTTCGTCGCAAGGGAGATATACGTCCACGAGATTTGTTCCGAGTTTGTGGCAGCTTCGAATAGAGGATCATTTTTGTGGTCATAAAAGTGTCCAATTTTTCACGTTCTACTTTTTCAAGTTCCACAAATTTCAAAGCGCGGAACTTGAAACGCGTCGAGATTTCAAAGCGCAGAATTCAAAACACCGAATATGAAATGCGCAGAATTCAAAACACCGAATATGAAATGCGCAGAAATTTCAAAGCGCTAAATTTGAAAATCGTCAGACTTGCAACGCGTCAAGATTTCAAAGCGTACAATTTGAAATGCGCAGTAATTTCAAAACACCGAATTTGCAACGCGCAGAATTCGACACGCGTCGAGATTTCAAAGCGCCGTATTTGAAATCCGCAGAATTCAAAACATCGAATATGAAATGCGCAGAAATTTCAAAGCACCGAATTTGAAAATCGTACGACTTGGATCGGGGAGAAATTTCAAAGCGCTGAATTTAAAAATCGTCAGACTTGCAACGCGTCAAAATTTCAAAGCGTACAATTTGAAATGCGCAGAAATTTCAAAACACCGAATTTGCAACGCGCAAAATTTGAAACGCGTCGAGATTTCAAAGCGCCGAATTTGAAATGCGCATAATTCAAAACATCGAATATGAAATGCGCAGAAATTTCAAAGCACCGAATTTGGAACGCGCTAAATTTGAAAATCGTACGACTTGGATCGGGAAGACATTTCAATGCGTACAATTTGAAACGCGTAGAAATTTCAAAACACCGAATTTGCAACGCGCAGAATTTGAAACGGGTCGAGATTTCAAAGCGCCGAATTTGAGATGCGCAGAAACTTCAAAGCACCGAATTTGGAACGCGCTAAATTTGAAAATCGTACGACTTGCATCGGGGAGAAATTTCAAAGCGCTGAATTTGAAAATCGTCAGACTTGCAACGCGTCAAAATTTCAAAGCGTACAATTTGAAATGCGCAGTAATTTCAAAACACCGAATTTGCAACGCGCAAAATTTGAAACGCGTCGAGATTTCAAAGCGCCGAATTTGAAATGCGCATAATTCAAAACATCGAATATGAAATGCGCAGAAATTTCAAAGCACCGAATTTGGAACGCGCTAAATTTGAAAATCGTACGACTTGGATCGGGAAGACATTTCAATGCGTACAATTTGAAACGCGTAGAAATTTCAAAACACCGAATTTGCAACGCGCAGAATTTGAAACGGGTCGAGATTTCAAAGCGCCGAATTTGAGATGCGCAGAATTCAAAGCACCGAATATGAAATGCGCAGAATTCAAAATACCGAATATGAAATGCGCAGAAATTTCAAAGCGCTGAATTTGAAAATCGTCAGACTTGCAACTCGTCAAAATTTCAAAGCGTACAATTTGAAATGCGCAGAAATTTCAAAACACCGAATTTTTAACGCGCAGAATTTGAAACGCGTCGAGATTTCAGAGCGCCGAATTTGAAATGCGCATAATTCAAAACACCGAATATGAAATGTGCAGAAATTTCAAAGCGCCGAATTTGGAACGCGCTAAATTTGAAAATCGTACGACTTGGATCGGGAACAAATTTCAATGCGTACAATTTGAAATGCGCAGAAATTTCAAAACACCGAATTTTTAACGCGCAGAATTTGAAACGCGTCGAGATTTCAGAGCGCCGAATTTGAAATGCGCATAATTCAAAACACCGAATATGAAATGTGCAGAAATTTCAAAGCGCCGAATTTGGAACGCGCTAAATTTGAAAATCGTACGACTTGGATCGGGAACAAATTTCAATGCGTACAATTTGAAATGCGCAGAAATTTCAAAACACCGAATTTTTAACGCGCAGAATTTGAAACGCGTCGAGATTTCAGAGCGCCGAATTTGAAATGCGCATAATTCAAAACACCGAATATGAAATGTGCAGAAATTTCAAAGCGCCGAATTTGGAACGCGCTAAATTTGAAAATCGTACGACTTGGATCGGGAACAAATTTCAATGCGTACAATTTGAAATGCGCAGAAATTTCAAAACACCGAATTTGCAACGCGCAGAATTTGAAACGGGTCGAGATTTCAAAGCGCCGAATTTGAAAATCGTCAGACTTGCAACGCGTCGAAATTTCAAAGCGTACAATTTGAAGTGCGCAGTAATTTCAAAACACCGAATTTCCAAGCGCCAAATTTGCAACGCTCAGAAATTTTAGAGACAAATTTGAACGCGCTGAATTTGAAACGTGCAGAAATTTGGAAGCGCCCAATTTGAGACGCACAGAAATTTCAAAGTGCCAAGTTTGAAACGCGCAGAAATTTCCAAGCTCCAAATTTGCAACGCGCAGAAATTTTAGAGCCAAATTTCAAAGCGCGGAATTTGAAACTTGCAGAAATTTGGAAGTGCCCAATTTGAAACGCGCAGAAATTTGGAAGCGCCCAATTTGAGACGCACAGAAATTTCAAAGTGCCAAGTTTGAAACGCGCAGAAATTTCCAAGCGCCAAATTTGCTACGCTCAGAAATTGTCGAGACAAATTTGAACGCGCTGAATTTGAAACGTGCAGAAATTTGGAAGTGCGCAATTTGAGACGCACAGAAATTTCAAAGTGCCAAGTTTGAAACGCGCAGAAATTTCCAAGCGCCAAATTTGCTACGCTCAGAAATTGTCGAGACAAATTTGAACGCGCTGAATTTGAAACGTGCAGAAATTTGGAAGTGCGCAATTTGAGACGCACAGAAATTTCAAAGTGCCAAGTTTGAAACGCGCAGAACTTTCCAAGCGCCAAATTTGCAACGCTCAGAAATTTTAGAGTCAAATTTCAAAGCGCGGAATTTGAAACGTGCAGGAATTTGCAATGTTCCAAATTTGAAAATCGTCGGACTTGGAACGCGTTAAAATGTCAAAGCGCCGAATTTGACACGCGTGAAAAGTCCAGCGCTTCTTTTTTTGCTTCAAACAGCTTGGTTCCCGTATCAAGGAATGAAATCAAAGAATTCTAATTTTGCACGAAGATCGTTGGTCTAATTATAATAAATATATTAAGATCATCGTTCTAAAGGATTGGCTATGTGCACATTTGTCCAGCGCGTAATGGCAGATGTATAAATTTAGTTAACACGGACCGCACACAGTTTCGCGGAAGAGCGAATTTTCAATTAAGTTTCCATTATCGTGCGGCGAATTATCTAGGAGACTATCGACATCGTGATAGGGGTAAGAGCAATTAGAAACGTTACGATCCATCTCGTTCCACGGTCGAACGTTTCATCAAACTCATCTGGAGAGTTCTATCACGGAGAAGAGGGAGAAATGTTTGATACCTCGACATATTCCCGAAGTCATCGCGACACTAGAAACGACTGCGTTACGAGCAAAAATAAATTCGGGATCTACGTTTCATTCCGACGAAGGTATATCGAGCGAAGGAATTTATTGTTACCCGGCGTCCCGTCGCGGAATTTTGTACAGATTGATCGTGAAATGATGACGAGCCCCATTGAGCCATGTATTCTGATCCTCATATTCCTGGAATTGAATGTGAAAAAGCTAATTTTGTGCTGTTATTGAAAAGCAGTGCTTTCGGACGTATTCAAACGAAAAATAATTTAAAAAAAGAAAAAAAATAAATGGCAATTTTACGTGGATATTCCGTGTGAACTCTATTTAACACTAGATTTACGGGGCCCGTCAAAATGACGGATTCAAAAATTTTTAATTTACGATTATTAAGAGTGTAAGGAGGCATTCGTGAGGAATTATTAGATTTATTTTTTTTTGTACATATTACAACAAAAATCGCTGAAGATCTAAGTAAATACAATTTTATTATTTTTATAAAGCAATGTAAAATAATCAATTTTAGTACTCCGTAAACCTAGTGTTAGTATCGTTGTGCTGGGGAAATTCACAGTTGAGCTGACTTGTGCTGGGCTAGTACAATTCAGATATACAATTATATTTCGATAACGGATGCTAACATAAACATTAATTGCATGTTGCAAGCTATTATTTACAATAACCTGTTTCCTTATTATTTTTTAAAAGTAATATTTTGGCACAGTGTTAGCACAACTTAGCACAACTTAGCACAATAGAGAAAATTAAAAAAAATGAAAAGTGGGGGGCTACTCCAAAAATTGTTTTTCTCAATTTTATCAATTTTAAAAGTAATATTTTGGCACAGTGTTAGCACAACTTAGCACAACTTAGCACAATAGAGAAAATTAAAAAAAATGAAAAGTGGGGGGCTACTCCAAAAATTGTTTTTCTCAATTTTCTCAATTTTAAAAGTAATATTTTGGCACAGTGTTAGCACAACTTAGCACAACTTAGCACAACTTAGCACAATAGAGAAAATTAAAAAAAATGAAAAGTGGGGGGCTACTCCAAAAATTGTTTTTCTCAATTTTCTCAATTTTAAAAGTAATATTTTGGCACAGTGTTAGCACAACTTAGCACAACTTAGCACAATAGAGAAAATTAAAAAAAATGAAAAGTGGGGGGCTACTCCAAAAATTGTTTTTCTCAATTTTCTCAATTTTAAAAGTAATATTTTGGCACAGTGTTAGCACAACTTAGCACAACTTAGCACAATAGAGAAAATTTAAAAAAATGAAAAGTGGGGGGCTACTCCAAAAATTGTTTTTCTCAATTTTCTATCGCATTTTTTATACTATAGTGTTAATGTTCGAACAAAATGTAGCACAAACTTAGCACAATACAGCACAACTATTCAAATTGTATAATATTATAAGTGGGGGGCTAACTTCTATGAGACCAATTATTATTAATCCTATGACCACGTAATGATGACCACATAATTGATGATTGTTCGAGTATACCCATTGTCTCGGTCATTTGACACGTTTACCGAAGTGTAATGTATCCTAACAAGAGTCTGAACCTTTTAAGAACAAAAATTGTTTAGTAAAAAGTAGAATCTAGTTTTCTTCCAATGTGTACTAAAGAGTACAATTAATTTTAATTTTTATAGTATCACAGACTGGCTACTACTGGCTTGCTAATTCTGTGTGTTTCTGTCAATTTGTCTAATTAGTTCTAAACGGAATGTGTTACCAATGATAAATGTTACTTTAACATTGAAACCAAATGTCTCGAAAAAGTTCAAGAAACTTGATATCTGCAACTGTGTAATACAATCATGAAAATAAGAGTACGTACATTGTTTTGAGGTCGTGAAAGACCTCAGGATACTATTTCAGGGTTAATAAGATGGATCTGGATGATTTAGGCAACTTCAAAATTAAGCTTTAGTGAAATACAAGGTCATTAGATCACGAAATGAAGACACAGGAGCTAGTTAGGAATTTCATTTTTTCTTTAACAATTTCGTAAAATTTAAAATTACATGTGAATGTCCTCTAACGTATTTAATCTTTCTGTTTTAGATGTCTCCTCATGGATGCCTGAAATCTTCAGTCTACTCATCAAAGTTTTGTGTGCAACCGAAACACGTTCCCTCCGTAGAATCTACAAATCCGGTTCGCAAATCCCGGTCGTAATGATCTTAAAAACGGGAAAAGGATCTATCCCCGAAGCCCATTCAGCTTCCCAGGGACAAAACGGATGTCTCGAAGGCCCGAAGCCACACAAGGAATCGCCAATCGCCACTCCTCCAACGTCGCCATTTTTTCCAGAGACTCCTTGGAGGAATGTTTTCGCCCGGATGTCCCTGAGGAGCCTGGACCACGAAGAAAGCTTCCCGTTTCTCGATGGATTCTTCGATAAAGCTCCGCAAACGACCGGCTGGCTACAGGCGAATGCAAAGGTTTAGAGCTGTCCCCCTCCACCCCCGCCCCCGTTTCAAGAGAAGATACCCTGAATACTATTTCCCGAGTTACGTGTATCGGTTTCTGGTAAATCGACGAGTATTTTCGTCGTGAATGGCAAACCTGAACGATATCTCTCGCGGAAACCAGAAGAAAGACTCGAAGTATGACTGATGTCTACAAGAAAATGGCTTTCGTTAATGTGTTGCAAAATGGCGCAATTTTAAGCGTTTTTGTTCTGCGGTTTTTCTGCGAAGAAGATCCTTGTAATATAGTGTTACAAAAAAGCAATTATAACTCGGTTGCTAAAGGGGGTTGACAAAAATTGTACAGGAAAAATTTACACAGTTCTAAGAAGAACTGCTTCGATATAGATGCAAAATGCAATTGGGAAAAGTATCAATATTTTATAAACTATTGCAATTTCACGACTATACTCTAATACTTTTACGTTCAAAATATGGACCGTTTATTTTGAACGTGGTGCAAGTCCATTTTCTTTTGTTTCGAGAAAATTAAAGGTTAGCATATCTGTCAATTAAAAAATATAGGTTAATTATGTCAAGTTTTGTAATGTTTCTACAAATTTATCAATATGTAATTTGATTATGTAAATTTCTTTTAGGCGAGTTTAACTAAAATAATGTATATTTACAGTCTACGAACGGACTTACACCACTTTCATAATTAGTCAATTGTAAAAATCATTTAATTTCAATTTTGAAAAATCAAATATCACTTGAAATATATTTTATATTAATCCAATTTTGTTTATAAATAATAACGAGAAATAAAATAGAAGTAGTACCTTTTATTTTGAACATTAATTATATTTATATATTGTTAAACTTAACATAAGATATTGCTATTATGAAATTTATTTATGCTCTTTATGTGACAGTGTTTTGAAACATTCATGATGCATAGGAGGTATATGTATAAGGTAATAACTGCTCCATATCCCTATATTATTCGTATGTAATAGGTCTGGCATCGATATACAAGTTTTTTTGTATAATACTCTTATCCGGCATTTCGCTTAATTTTGTATACTCGTTGCGTATATTTTCCTTTATTTTGTTTTGCAGAATCAAAGTTTCCATGAACAATATCCTCATCCGATGAAGATTCTACTACTTCTCTTTTTACGTTTCACTAATTTGTTTTTCTTAGTGGAATTGTCTTCATCCTCCGATTCTAAGATCATTCTTTTGTTTATATTCATGGGTTTTATTTTTGTGTGAATTTATTTAAAATTAAATAAAATAAATGTTTTCGATTGTAATAAAATAATATTGATTCATTATTTCTTCATACCTCTATCACTATCTGATGTTAATATGAAATTACCCATTTTTGGAGGAAAATAAAATAAGTAACCTATAATAGGTTACTTTCGACACGTGAAATAAAACAAATGCAACCACTGATCCCATCACCTGTCTATGGAAATTGGACTTAGACCACTTTCATAATCAATGGCTACGCAATTTCTTTTATTGGTCAATTTTAAATTGAACAAAGCATTGGCATTTTTTAAGATATTAAATATTAACTAGTTATAAATAAAAAGTTTACACTAAATTAAACACAAATTACGTGATATCTCATTTTTTTCTAAAATGGACTTTCAAAATAAACGGTCCATATCACGAGATATCCGCCTGTGCAAAAAATTGCAGTCGCACTGCAGTATTTTGCAAGTTACAAGCAATTGTTGTGATTCTTGTCATCGCGCAAGCCCTTTTTCTTTGGCTCGAATAAACGATGGCTTAAAGCAAGCGCGGTTAAAATTCGTTCGTAAGGGCCAGAGGTCTTGAAATTTTCGTGTTAGGCACCTTACTATGTGGTCAAGCAAAGGGTAAAATAGCTCTTAGGAAAGCACTGTGGAAAGCCACCGAGTTGCCTTCTTGCTAGACAGCTTCGCGTCACGAACTGGTATTATCTCGTTCCGATAAGACCATCAAGTTCATGAAACTAACGGCCTAGCTGTATAGGAAGAGCTCTCTCCTATGCTAGGCATCTTTGTTGATTAATGAAAGCGTACGTAGAGTATTATCACCGTAGGCTTCGAGCACCGAAGGAATTAGAAATGAATCTGATTTTACACTGGAAAATGTTCATTCTCAAATAAGCCCATAAAAACTCAAACAATTTTGCATTCATCTCTGTTAGATCTTAAACTTTCAAATATTATTATCTTAATCCTATCAATAATAGCTACCACTTTATCAGCTTTTATTAATTTTAATACCTACCTACAATTTTAATGAATCGTTTAATAATTAGACTAAGGATCTTTGTGCTAAATAAAATTGTAAAATTGTAAATAATAAAATTATAAAATTATAAAATTGTGCTAATTATAACTCGGCTATTAACGAGGATATACAAAAATTGTAAAGGAAAAATTTGCATAGTTTGAGAAGCCCTCCGTGTAATACTGTTTTTTAGGAAACTGCTTCGGTATAATTGCAAAATGCAATTGAAAACTACAATGATGGGGATGCATTTGGTTTTCGAACATTGACTAGCTAAATGGAAAAGTCTGAATAAATAAATGTATGCAATGACTGTAAAATGCAACAGTAATTGTAAAACGCAGAGTGTGTATCAGTGCAATTTTTTCTGCATTCGTTGCATAGTTCAGTGATTGAGGATGAATGAGAGGTAGAATTGTGTTAAGACAATCAATCAAAATGCAAAATATATAAGATCGGTGTTAGGTTTGAGGCAAGCAAAGACCATGGGATTTATTGTGTTTCGAATTTCGGCGCACAAAAATTTCGATCGATAAACACATTTAATTTATACCATGGGATTTGTCGTGACGGACAACTTCGTTCCTTTAACTCTAGATTTACGGGGCCCGTCAAAATGACGGATTCAAAAATTTTGAATTTTCGATTATTAAGAGTGTAAGGAGGCATTCGTGAGGAAATATTAGATAGATTTATTTTTTTGTGTACATATTGTTACGAATATGGCAAAATAGGTACTCCCGTTATATCGTCGTTGCCTAAACAGAGTCACTTCACGAACGTCGTACCGGTCGGACGTGCAATTCCCTTCCTCTTTTAATAAAGAGATTAATTACCTTTTTATAACGGTCTTTTATTAAGTATGCCTAAATTACGCGGTCGCTCGCGTAACAATATTATAATAAAAATCGCTGAAGATCTAAGTAAATACAATTTTATTATTTTTATAAAGCAATGTAAAATAATCAATTTTAGTGCTCCGTAAACCTAGTGTTAAGTAGGCATGAGAGCACTCGCGGGACAAAAGTGCATGGGGACTGAGATAGAATCGATGACAACGAGGATGTAGTCAGTTGAGTCACGGGGATGCAGAAATGCAGACTGCAGTCGCTTCAATGACGGAGATGCATCCCGAAAAAGCCTCAGGATGACTGCCAAGAAGACGCCTTCTGTGGCATGCGTAAACAGTGAAAGATAAATGAACGTTGGGAAGTTAATTTTCCTTGTGAATGCCATCCTCCGAATTTTTTAAACCCACTTAAAAAATGAGAAGATTACTCAATTTTATCGACAAGTCTGTTGCTTTTATTTTCCTCAATTTTGCTTTACTATGAATTGATACAGCCTATACTGGTGCATACTCGTGCATTCGAGTTGCACTCTGTTTGTTCTATTGATGTGAGTGGATATTTGATGCTGTCGTAGACGATTTAAGGTAAAGGCACCAGTAGTTGACCAGTTTTTAGAAAAACATAAAAAATAAGGTTATTATAAGTTCTGCACTTTTGATGAAAGTAAACCTCGGATGACACAATATCTGTTGGTTCAATTTTAAAACAATTACATGCGAAGTGAAGTATGCATAGTAACAACGGACGTCTAAATTCATTAAGGTAAGTAATATACCGATATATTTCTATTTCCTTAACGTTTCTGTTAAGAACAGCTGTACGGTTCAGGTAAACAATCCATACGTTGTGAACTTTTCGCGACTGAATTATTTACTTTTTAAATTCTCACAGTGTTTTATAAATGATAAATGCATCGTTTCTGTTATTCTAACCTCAAAATAATAGTTTATCGAGGAGTCAAATTCTGAATACTGTTATTTGAACAATTTTCAGAAGTTGACCCCCCGATAAATCAACGTCAATTACTAACGCGACTCGTTTAAATTTGTTTACGATTTATAATGTATTCATTTTACATCTAAAATTGTTAGGAGTACAAAACATAATTTTAAATTTTGTAGCATACCGTGTTTTAGAGGATGACCACATGGTCAACTATTGATTGCTTCCACGGTCAAATATTGACTCGCAACGTCTACTCTGTTCCGGAATTGAATTTGTTATAGAATTGATTTGTTTTATTTCTTATTTTATCCTTTAATTGTAATTTGTGCTGGTAATTGTTGAAACTAAATGATACTAAAATGATTTCTAACATTATTGCTTTAACCTTCTTTCTAGAATAAGTGGTCAACTACTAACGAACAGAAGGTCAATTACTAGGTTTTTCATTTTTAAGACTGGTCAACTTCTGAAGCAATTACTGAATTTTTAAATATGTTTTTTTAAATTTGTGTAACTAAACTTTTTTTAAAAAGTGGTCTTGTTACATAATTTAGAAGACTTAAAGAGTGTCTTCAGGTATCGACTCTCGCTATTTGATGACAGAGCAAGCGGTTACTATTGTTCGCGTGGAAAACTACTTTTAACTGGTCAACTACTGGTGTCTTTACCTTATGTCGATTTTATTTTCCCTCCTTGAATTTCCTCAATTTCTTTTTACCATGAATTGATAAAGTGCATACTAGTGCATTCAGATTTTTGCATTGATTCGCACCTTTTACAGTTGAAGCTGTTTCCAATTTTATGTGATTCAAGGTCCGTCTGTTTCCCTGAAATTTCACGTGTCATCGTTCATTTGTAACCCGACCGAAACTGTATTAATTAGAAGTCGGCTAATTCGATTTAATCCGTTACTTCCGCTTCATTTAACCTAACCTCCCTTTCAATCGATCCGAATTAACGAGTTTTACTGCGATTATGCTCGGCGATTGTAGCATCCCAAATGCCATTAGAGCACGTAAATCATCGGCCCGACGATTTTGTGACAGTAATGGCCCTTTGATCCGATACAATTAAAAGTATCAGCTGCGTGCAATCTGCTTCGCTGAGATAAGGTATTCGGATGCGGTCGATCAATTTATCATTTCGGCGAAACTGTATTCTACGTTTTAATATATTTATTTACTTCAACGACTGACAAAAGAAGCCATTTGTTCTCACGCTTATGCCAACCCTTCGCCGTTGAACAGTTCCACAACAATGATAGAACCACTGACCAAGTACTCTATCCATGAATCAGTATAATGCCACAAAGAACCGTAGGAAATAAGTTGTACGGATTAGAGATGCGCCGGAAAAGGAAATGCTCATTCCGTTTCACATGAAACTACATCTACTTACATTAATTAAGAAGAAATTATTAAATAAATTAAGAGGAAATATACACGAAGGAAATATTTACTGGGCGATTATAATTTCGATATTCTTGTAGAGCATAAAAAGACGAATCCAACGACTACCATAAATGTACAGTTGCTGTCATTCAATCTCGAGACATTCTTGTCTGAAAGGTAAGATGACGCTTTCGAGGATTGAGCGCCCTTGAACTTTCAGATACGAATATCTCAAGATCAAGTGATCGAAACTATACATTTATTGGATTCGTCTTTTTCAGCCCTACAAGAATATTTAAGAAAAATCACAGGTAACAGTTAAGCACTCGAATGGCGACTCTGAGGCGCCACTACAAATTGCTACACCATTATTCAGAATATTGTTTACATGATTAAATTTGTTTATATGTAATAAATTACTAAACATTTAAATATTGTATGAGGTACTAGATCAGTTTCTTACGCATATAATGAAAAGAACTATGTACAATGGAAATATTCTAGGTTAGAAGAAATGTTTGGTTTTTTAGTTGAAATAGCTCCGAGTGCAAAGGGTTAAAAAATATGTATCAATGATCTTGAAGGATCGTTTGAAGATAAGTAGGAATAAAAATAGTTCCTACTACTATAAATATCCCTTGAAATATTGTAATACTGTATTTTTACCTACAATGATATAGACATTTAGTGTAGGCTCATTTGGCTTAGACACCCTCTGAATGAAATACATGAATATATAGGGTGTCTTTTTACTTTGTCCAGCACCATGTACGAAAGCATTTCATTTAAGCTGGCTTTACGCCACACAATTATCCCGAAGGCCCTCGAATAAACATTCGCATCTGCAACGCAAATAATACCTGGCTAGGAAACAAGTGCTCTTACGAGGGCCAGTCGCCATTATTCTTTCTCCCGATACAAAGGCGGCTGCAACGGGTGCGGTATTCAGGATTTACAATTGCGCCTCAGAGCTCGACATCCACCAGCACGCCCCCGAATTCTGCTCGAGTGGTCCTCGCAACCGTGAAGCAATTGAAACGTAGACAACAGAGGAGAAAACAGGTACTCTATGTACCATGTGAAACGTTTCACGTATCGCGCTACATTGATAGTTTATTCTTTCACATGATTTTTAACAGCTAAGACCGTACACCTTGTACGGCGATTTATGTGGAAAATCTATGCTCCAATAACATTTTGGAACAATTTCAATTTTTCGACAAGAGTATCAGGAATACTATTATTTTTCTGAATTAATCTTTGAGCGATTTATTAATTGCTTCTACAGAGGAATCAATTATAAATGTATTTGATACATATTTATCAATATATGTTTCTGGCGAAACGTTTACGGTAACTTCATTCGATTAATTCTATTAACACGTTCAGCGCCATGTCACCCATATCTGGGTGACGGAATTATTTATATAGAATTGAAAATTAATTTTTACGTTGGTAGATTGAGTGTACAAAATTTCCTTACGATCTGAGGAATAGAAGAGGTTTGAAACAGTAATTAATATCACAAAACTAAACTTCTTAGTTTTTGTTTTTTTAAATATATTGCTTTGATTTTGTGTAATTTTTATGATTGTGGAGTTGGAAACTTTTATGATTACGTGTAGAAACACGTAAATTTTAAACTTCCACATTTTATCCGCTCCAACATGATTATTCTTGCTCAAGGTCATTTCAAGGTCAAAAAGGTGGTATCCACTAAATTCAGTTTTTTATTGTCTATCATGCTATCGTAAAAAAATATACTATTCCATTTTAAAAAACATCGATGACCTTGAAATTTCATTAAAAAACACGACATAACAAATTTTTTTCTTTACCATTATATTTGCCCCCTGCAATACTATCACTTTGTCTTCTGAAGTTTTCCGATAGGACTGTAAATACGACAGATATTTAGGTGTTCCCATTTATGTGGGACACACTGTAGGACACACAGGGTGTCCCAAAAATGTCTGAGTTCCTTTAAAGGGGAGGTTCCTGAGGCCATTTGAAGCGACATTTTCCTTTGCAAAAATGGCCGTTTCGGCTTTGTTAAGGAGTTATTAACGAAAAACACGGACCAATCAGAGCGCGAGCTAGAGGCGTGTTGGCAGAGACGGCCGCGCGCGACAGAAGTCGAGCGATGGTGATACACCGCGGTCGAAAGCAAGGAACAAACAAGAGAAGAAAATTTTTCGAGTCCCATGTCGGATAGTTGAAATTTGAATATGTTGTAGCCTTTAGTAGCCTATGAAGGAATCTCGAAGGATTTTTCGAAATCTTAAAAAATGTTGGTTTTACAGACGTGTAAAGAACTTTTTTTCATTAAATTATAACACTAGAACTAACGTACCGAGGAGAATGAGATTTTAGGAGCTTGTAGTGAACACAGAAGAGTATCTATTGAAAATATTTCGATTTGGAAAAAATGGTCTTTTCACCATTTATTTTGCAAATGTTTTAAACAAATCCAATTTTCCTATAGCCGGGACTGTTTGAAAAATTCGAAAAAAAACGTGGTGACAGCTTCAAGTCTCCTCTTTAGGGACCTATTTTTTAAAAGGCAGGCGCTTTAAAATTGACGGAATTAGAATTATTTAAAGCGAACGGTGCACCGCGATATTACGGAGGCGCGCGGCCCCGAAGGCGCGCGGCACGATCAGCTGTTAGATGCGCGACAAGCAAGAGAAGAAAATTTTTCGAGTCCTATGTCGGATAGTTCAAATTTGAATATGTTGTAGTCTTTAGTAACCTATGAACGAATCTCGAAGGATTTTTCGAAATCTTGAAAAATGTTGGATTTGCAGACGTGTAAAGAAAAGTGGCAACTTTTCTTCAATAAATTATAACACTAGAACTAACGTACCGAGGAAAATGAGATTTTAGGAGTTTATAGTGAACACAGAAGAATATCTATTGAAAATATTTCGATTTGGAAAAAATGATTTTTTCACCATTTACTTTGAAAAAGTTTTAAACAAATGCAATTTTCCTATAGCCGGGACTGTTTGAAAAATTCGAAAGAAAACGAGGTAACAGCTCCAAGTCTCCTCTTTAGGGACCTATTTTTTAAAAGGCAGTCGCTTTAAAATTGACGGAATTAGAATTATTTTAAAACCTTGCTTACCTTGGTACTCCTGTAGAGCCCCAGCGAGGTGAAAATGATTCCTGTATTCACAAATTATTCTGCGTGAAACACTGAACCTGCCCACTCGTTAAATTCACAAGAGCATTTTAATTATTCGCTCTATGAAATTATCGAGCAGAAGGGGTCAATGTCCTTTCACTGCACGATCCGGCCCACATTGTTGATTTATTCACGATCACAATAAAACTATTCACATATATCCATTGGGTTCACAAACGTTGAAAGAAATCCACACAAATGATTCACAGAAATCCACATATCACGCACAACTAGTTCACATTTGATGCACGTAAATCGATCATTTCGACTAGCCGGTCCGCGAAAAACTGTCCATGAAATCTGTCTGTCTATGCTGACGATCGTAGGAAGACTAGTTCAGAACAGCTGACGAGGTTAACGGCCTTTCAACAGCACACTGCCGATTTTCATTTCAGCAACTGTTCGATGGAACCGTGTTTTCAAATGGAATGGGAAGAGTAAATGACCGCCCCTCTTCAAATCGGGGGTCATTCAGGTATGCTTCTACCACCGAGCGTGGCCATAAACCAGCGCCTTGTGTCGAAGCTCAACCTTGACGATGGCTCGACTTCTGGTTACCAAATGTGTACAATAGGTCAATAAAATGCTAAAAGTTTTAACGAAGAGTAACGGCTTTTTGGGAATATTGCTACTAGCCTTTCTTACACCGGTATACGGAATACCGGTATTTTGTGCTAATTTGCAATTTCGTGAAACCGGTATTTGCTAAGGTAAAATACTGGTATTTTCGGTATTAGCTATATATTACTCTTCGTTAAAACTTTTAGCATTTTATTGACCTATTGTACACATTTGGTAACCAGAAGTCGAGCCATCGTCAAGGTTGAGCTTCGACACAAGGCGCTGGTTTATGGCCACGCTCGGTGGTAGAAGCATACCTGAATGACCCCCGATTTGAAGAGGGGCGGTCATTTACTCTTCCCATTCCATTTGAAAACACGGTTCCATCGAACAGTTGCTGAAATGAAAATCGGCAGTGTGCTGTTGAAAGGCCGTTAACCTCGTCAGCTGTTCTGAACTAGTCTTCCTACGATCGTCAGCATAGACAGACAGATTTCATGGACAGTTTTTCGCGGACCGGCTAGTCGAAATGATCGATTTACGTGCATCAAATGTGAACTAGTTGTGCGTGATATGTGGATTTCTGTGAATCATTTGTGTGGATTTCTTTCAACGTTTGTGAACCCAATGGATATATGTGAATAGTTTTATTGTGATCGTGAATAAATCAACAATGTGGGCCGGATCGTGCAGTGAAAGGACATTGACCCCTTCTGCTCGATAATTTCATAGAGCGAATAATTAAAATGCTCTTGTGAATTTAACGAGTGGGCAGGTTCAGTGTTTCACGCAGAATAATTTGTGAATACAGGAATCATTTTCACCTCGCTGGGGCTCTACAGGAGTACCAAGGTAAGCAAGGTTTTAAAATAATTCTAATTCCGTCAATTTTAAAGCGACTGCCTTTTAAAAAATAGGTCCCTAAAGAGGAGACTTGGAGCTGTTACCTCGTTTTCTTTCGAATTTTTCAAACAGTCCCGGCTATAGGAAAATTGCATTTGTTTAAAACTTTTTCAAAGTAAATGGTGAAAAAATCATTTTTTCCAAATCGAAATATTTTCAATAGATATTCTTCTGTGTTCACTATAAACTCCTAAAATCTCATTTTCCTCGGTACGTTAGTTCTAGTGTTATAATTTATTGAAGAAAAGTTGCCACTTTTCTTTACACGTCTGCAAATCCAACATTTTTCAAGATTTCGAAAAATCCTTCGAGATTCGTTCATAGGTTACTAAAGACTACAACATATTCAAATTTGAACTATCCGACATAGGACTCGAAAAATTTTCTTCTCTTGCTTGTCGCGCATCTAACAGCTGATCGTGCCGCGCGCCTCCGTAATATCGCGGTGCACCGTTCGCTTTAAATAATTCTAATTCCGTCAATTTTAAAGCGCCTGCCTTTTAAAAAATAGGTCCCTAAAGAGGAGACTTGAAGCTGTCACCACGTTTTTTTTCGAATTTTTCAAACAGTCCCGGCTATAGGAAAATTGGATTTGTTTAAAACATTTGCAAAATAAATGGTGAAAAGACCATTTTTTCCAAATCGAAATATTTTCAATAGATATTCTTCTGTGTTCACTACAAGCTCCTAAAATCTCATTCTCCTCGGTACGTTAGTTCTAGTGTTATAATTTAATGAAAAAAAGTTCTTTACACGTTTGTAAAACCAACATTTTTTAAGATTTCGAAAAATCCTTCGAGATTCCTTCATAGGCTACTAAAGACTACAACATATTCAAATTTGAACTATCCGACATAGGACTCGAAAAATTTTCTTCTCTTGTTTGTTCCTTGCTTTCGACCGCGGTGTATCACCATCGCTCGACTTCTGTCGCGCGCGGCCGTCTCTGCCAACACGCCTCTAGCTCGCGCTCTGATTGGTCCGTGTTTTTCGTTAATAACTCCTTAACAAAGCCGAAACGGCCATTTTTGCAAAGGAAAATGTCGCTTCAAATGGCCTCAGGAACCTCCCCTTTAAAGGAACTCAGACATTTTTGGGACACCCTGTATACAAACAGAGGAAGATTCAGGTAGTAGCGGGAAAGGTGTTGTTGTAATGTCCCTCTATTGACGAGCGTAGGAAGTAGCCGCCACAGTATAAAAAATGCGATAAAAAATTGAGAAAAACTATTTTAACTAAAAACAAATTTTTGGAGTAGCCCCCCACTTTTCATTTTTTTAAATTTTCTCTAACACCGTGGGACACCCTGTATAATACAAATACTCCTAAATACTAAACGAAGCACAAATTAAATATGAACAGAAATACAAATACTGAACCAATCTTCCGATTCACTCAAAATTAACCTCCTGAAAAATTCGAACAATAATGTTTGGCACCCAATAAGGGAAAAGGAACACTTTAAACAGCATCAAACAGTCTATACAGAACTGTCTACACTGTAAACATGGAAGTGGGTGCTTCGGTTTGTCGATGTATCAAAAAACGCTGCTCGAAGACGACTTCGAGCAAGTAAAGCTCGTGATTCAGACCCTAGTGCTCTCCAGGAAATCAGGATCGGTGAAAAGCTCGCTATCAAAAGCAAGCGATAAAGACGAGTGGCGGCTACTGACAAAAGTCGAGCTGTCAAATGAAATCAAACAAACTCCCAGTGTATGTGCAAACCGTTCGTGTAATATCACTTGTGAACGGTTGTATGCCTGGTCCTTCAGTCGAATAAAGTTCGGAACGCTACCCGTCGCACGGTTAGGGTGGTTTGAGGGTAGTTTAGGGGAGCTGGGAATAACGTTTACGAATATACACGTATTCTATACGTCGCTTGACGAACGAAGGTTCGTATAGTGAGAACTCACGGCCGATTAGAAGTGCCTCCCTCGACATTTTTTCCGGCGACACTGGAACCTTCTGTCAGGGGATGGAAGCTAACGAACCAAATACAGTCGGCTCGGAAAGTTAACTATCGCAATTAGATTACAATTCGCAACAGATTGCAAAATCGGCGATTGGAAATTTTTGCACGATTTAAATTCAACGTGTCGCAAATTCTGCATTTTGAAATTTCAGCACGTTGCAAAGTCAACATCTTTCAAATCCGGCGCTTTGAAATTTCTGCACGATTTAAATTCGGCGTGTCGCAAATTCGGCGCTTTGAAATTTCTGCACGATTTAAATTCGGCGTGTCGCAAATTCGGCGTTTTGAAATTTCTGCACGATTTAAATTCGGCTTGTCGCAAATCCGGCGCTTTGAAATTTCTGCACGATTTAAATTCGGCTTGTCGCAAATCCGGCGCTTTGAAATTTCAGCACGTTGCAAAGTCAACATCTTTCAAATCCGGCGCTTTGAAATTTCTGAACGATTTGAATTCGGCGTGTCGCAAATTCGGCGTTTTGAAATTTCTGCACGATTTAAATTCAACATGTCGCAAATTCTGCATTTTGAAATTTCAGCACGTTGCAAAGTCAACATCTTTCAAAGCCGGCGCTTTGAAATTTCTGCACGATTTAAATTCAATGTGTTCACAAATTCTGCATTTTGAAATTTCAGCACGTTGCAAAGTCAATATCTTTCAAATTCGGCGCTTTGAAATTTCTGCACGATTTGAATTCGGCGTGTCGCAAATTCGGCGTTTTGAAATTTCTGCACGATTTAAATTCAACGTGTCGCAAATTCTGCATTTTGAAATTTCAGCACGTTGCAAAGTCAACATCTTTCAAATCCGGCGCTTTGAAATTTCTGCACGATTTAAATTCGACGTGTCGCAAATTCGGCGCTTTGAAATTTCTGAACGATTTGAATTCGGCGTGTCGCAAATTCGGCGTTTTGAAATTTCTGCACGATTTAAATTCAACATGTCGCAAATTCTGCATTTTGAAATTTCAGCACGTTGCAAAGTCAACATCTTTCAAAGCCGGCGCTTTGAAATTTCTGCACGATTTAAATTCAATGTGTTCACAAATTCTGCATTTTGAAATTTCAGCACGTTGCAAAGTCAACATCTTTCAAATTCGGCGCTTTGAAATTTCTGCACGATTTGAATTCGGCGTGTCGCAAATTCGGCGTTTTGAAATTTCTGCACGATTTAAATTCAACGTGTCGCAAATTCTGCATTTTGAAATTTCAGCACGTTGCAAAGTCAACATCTTTCAAATCCGGCGCTTTGAAATTTCTGCACGATTTAAATTCGACGTGTCGCAAATTCGGCGCTTTGAAATTTCAGCACGATTTAAATTCAACGTGTCGCAAATTCTGCATTTTGAAATTTCAGCACGTTGCAAAGTCAACATCTTTCAAATCCGGCGCTTTGAAATTTCTGCACGATTTAAATTCGGCGTGTCGCAAATTCGGCGTTTTGAAATTTCTGCACGATTTAAATTCGGCGTGTCGCAAATTCGGCGCTTTGAAATTTCAGCGCGTTGCAAACTGAATGCGCCGAATCTACAATGCGCCAAATCTGATACGCTTAGCAATTTCAAAGCACCAAATTTGAAAATCGTTGAATTTGTGACGCGCTAAAAGTTTCAAAGAGCCGAAATTTCACCGCATCGAATTTACAGCGCGTCAGAATTTCTGTATTAAAAGAACTCGCTTTCCAAGGCAACTGTGTACGCGCAGACATGGATAGACATGGATAGACTGGCATAGGGAGAGGGAGAGCGACAACGAACGCCTTTGAATGGCAATCGGGACTCTTTTCAGCCCGCCTTCTGCTTTGCATTTGGCACCCTCCGTGGCACCACCCTTGCTAACCACGACCAACCCCCATGAATCAAGGACCCCTTCCGACCTACACCTCGTGCCCTATCACCGGATAGATCCGGTTGCCTCTTCACGACAGCCAGCGACGGTATTTTCGAGCTGCAACCCCTTGACCACTCTCTTTTCCGCTCGACGAATCGACGAATTCGCGGTTGGAGACCTTGCCGAGTGCTTTCATATGGTGTGTCTCCTCCTCACGGGGGGTGACTGATGGATTGGTTGTGGAACAGTCGTTGATCATTGCAAATGGGGACCTTATCTTTCGTTTCTGAACGAATATTGTTCGAATTTTCTGAGTTTTCTTTGATATTAGAATCAGGTTCGTTCATGTAAAACATGATTTACTGTACGCGACAGATGAAGACTTAGTTCAACACTGACATTACCATATTTGTAACATTTTTATGGTTAAAAAGAGCCCCAAGTATCTTATAGACTATAATAAATTTAATGTATGCTGCAAATTTTATCGACATTGGTGTATTAGTTTATGAGTTACGAACGATTAAAGGTAGGAAAAATTTGAGTGTTTCACGATTTTCGACTTGTAACTGCAATTAACCAATATCGATGACATTTTCAGCATCTATATAATTTATCAGCATAACTTTTATAAAATTAGGCCAAATAACTTAATGGTTTTTGAGAAGTTAGAAGGATTAGTTTATTAGATGATACGTAAAAAAACTTTTGAAAAAATTGCAATTAGTCGGAATTGCGACAAAAATAGTAAAAGTTGATTTTTACAACTGTTTTATCTGGGCTTATATCGACAATTTAATACACGTATCTTATAGACTATAATAAATTTAATGTATGCTGCAAATTTTATCGACATTGGTGTATTAGTTTATGAGTTACGAACGATTAAAAGTAGGAAAAATTGAAGTGTTTCACGATTTTCGACTTGTAACTGCAATTAACCAATATCGATGACATTTTCAGTATCTATATAATTTATCAACATAACATTTTTAAAATTAGGCCAAATAACTTGAGGGTTTTTGAGAAGTTAGAAGGTTTAGTTTATTAGATGATATGTAAAAAAACTTTTGAAAAAATTGCAATTAGTCGGAATTGCGACAAAAATAGTAAAAGTTGATTTTTACAACTGTTTTATCTGGGCTTATATCGACAATTTAATACACGTATCTTATAGACTATAATAAATTTAATGTATGCTGCAAATTTTATCGACATTGGTGTATTAGTTTATGAGTTACGAACGATTAAAAGTAGGAAAAATTGAAGTGTTTCACGATTTTCGACTTGTAACTGCAATTAACCAATATCGATGACATTTTCAGTATCTATATAATTTATCAACATAACATTTTTAAAATTAGGCCAAATAACTTGAGGGTTTTTGAGAAGTTAGAAGGTTTAGTTTATTAGATGATATGTAAAAAAACTTTTGAAAAAATTGCAATTAGTCGGAATTGCGACAAAAATAGTAAAAGTTGATTTTTACAACTGTTTTATCTGGGCTTATATCGACAATTTAATACACGTATCTTATAGACTATAATAAATTTAATGTATGCTGCAAATTTTATCGACATTGGTGTATTAGTTTATGAGTTACGAACGATTAAAAGTAGGAAAAATTGAAGTGTTTCACGATTTTCGACTTGTAACTGCAATTAACCAATATCGATGACATTTTCAGTATCTATATAATTTATCAACATAACATTTTTAAAATTAGGCCAAATAACTTGAGGGTTTTTGAGAAGTTAGAAGGTTTAGTTTATTAGATGATATGTAAAAAAACTTTTGAAAAAATTGCAATTAGTCGGAATTGCGACAAAAATAGTAAAAGTTGATTTTTACAACTGTTTTATCTGGGCTTATATCGACAATTTAATACACGTATCTTATAGACTATAATAAATTTAATGTATGCTGCAAATTTTATCGACATTGGTGTATTAGTTTATGAGTTACGAACGATTAAAAGTAGGAAAAATTGAAGTGTTTCACGATTTTCGACTTGTAACTGCAATTAACCAATATCGATGACATTTTCAGCATCTATATAATTTATTTGAGTCTATAAGACACTTTTTTAAATTTTCAACACAGGCCCAGATAAAACAGTTGTACAAATCAACTTTTACTTATTTATATCGCGATTCCGATCAAATGCAGTTTTTTCAGTAGTTTTTCTACGCATCATCTTACAAACTAATCCTTCCAGCTTCTTGAGAACACTTACAGTCACTCCCATTAATATTCGTACACTCTAAAAGACGATTACGTTTTTAATATTGGATCATGTGACTTGGATTTTTTTTTTAGAAGTTACAACAATTAATTTACTACACGTTGAAAAAAAGAAATTTTGAAAAAATTGTAATTTTTCGGAATTACAAAGAAAATACTAAAAGTTGTTATTTATAACTGTTCTATGTGGGTCTATATTAAAAATTCAACAAATACGTTTTGTAGATCTGTGTCAACTGTATACACTCTGAATATTTCACCAAAATCGGCAAACGTTGCAATGAGCTACAACTGTTTGAAGATTGTAAAAATTGCAGCTTTTCATAATTTTCGGCCTTAAACTAATAAATCGAAGGATTCTTACGTCATTCGATGCCTGCCGCTGTTTTCCATGTAATCCAAATTGGATGAAAATTTGAAAATGTATACAATTGATACAGATCTACAAAATGGATGTTTTAAATTTTCAATATAAGCCATACAAAAAAATTGTAAAACACAACTTTTAGTATTTTCTCTGCAATACCGACCAATTGCAATTGTTTTAAAATTTCTTCTTCACGTCATCTAGTAAACTATTAGGAGGTTAAATAAGTTCTCGCTGTTTTTTTTTATGAAATGAATGGTTTATTTTAAAAAATTGGCAAAAAATATGTTCTTGAAAGTATTGTCTCTCGCTAGCCATTACTTTTCCCCATCTTTCTGGCAGCATAGTAATTCCATGTCGGAAAAACGACACGTCTTTTGAGGCAATCCAAGTGTGGACCCATTTTTTGATATCTTCATAAAATTGGAAGCGCTGCTCAGCCAGGCCATGTGTCATCGATCGGAACAAATGGTAATCTGATCGGGAAATGTTTGGTGAATACAGCGGGTGGGGTTGTACTTCCCATTTAAGTGTTTTCAAAAACGTTTTCACCGGTTTTGCAACATGTGGCCGCGCGTTGTCATGCTGAAAAATCGCTTCAACTCGTACAGCACCCAACGTCCTTCCTGTGAATCATTCCTAATGCTTTCAAACGTTTCGAATCTGTTGTGTGATCAACTCCTAATGATTCTGCAAGTTCAGCTAGTATCTGACACGAGTCTTCATCAAGTAATGCCTCAAATTCTTCGTCTTCAAGTTTTTGTTGTGCGCCAGGGCGTTCTTTATCTTCAAGATCAAAATTATTATTTTTGAAGCGTCTAAACCAATCTCTGCATATTGTTTCCGACAGAACATGGTCGCCGTAGGTGTCAACAAGAATTCTGTGTGCTTCAGCTGCAGATCTTTTTTTAATAAAATAGTGTAGTAAAATTCCCCGCAATTACTCTTTCTTTGGCATGAAATTCGACATTTAGCACAATGAAAGAAAAATTGTTTATACTTCAGTGGAATGACATACACTGAATTTTAACCTCGCATGTATGTAGTACTTCATTATAGATACGTTACTATCTGAAACTAAATTCACGCAGTTCTGGTATTACCACCTCTCGGAAAACAGCGAGAACTTATTCAACCTCCTAATAATTATTCTAACTTCTCAAAAAAAGTCCAAGTCGTATGGTCCAATATTAAACAAGTTATCGTCTTTTTAAGAGTGTCCGAATATTGATGGGAGTGACTGTATATATTCTTGCCATACTATTCTTTACAGAACTGCTTCGATAGAGATGCAAAATGCAATTGAGAAAAGTATCAAGATTTTATAAACTATTGCAATTTCACGACTGTACTCTAATACTTTCACGTTCAAAATATCACGAGATATCCGCATGTGCAAAAAATTGCAGTCCCACTGCAGTATTTGTCATTTAGTCTAATTTGAAAAAAGGTATGCTGTTCCAAATGGTATTGATGCACTGTTGCTCTTCACTCTATTTTTCAATTATTGATTACAGATACAGCAAAACGAATGTACATACTTTTAATTTTATGTATATGGTGATACTCTATTGAGAAACTTGCTGTATGAATAAGTGACAAAGCTATCTGTCTGTCTGTGAAACATTATTAATAAATGATGTGTCACAGAACGGAACTGACAACGATAAGCCTTCGATTTCATACTGCGTACAACATGAGTAAGAAGGTCACATACTTATTCTCACGCTACCAGAATCGTAATAATAAAAGTAATAAAAAATTGCCCACATAAAGTGAACGTAAATTTTAAATTGCACCTACTTATTTTTCTAATGAATGCAAATCCGTAGTTGTAATTAACCCTTTCTTTAGATTGCCAGATTTCGAACAAATTACGAATAGAGGAAACAACAGAATTTCATATTAGAAACAGCAGAGTGGAATCATGCTACGATCACGGAAGCTATAAGTATGGGTAATCGAGCGTCCTCGACGCTTTCATAACGAGTCCTTTAGAATCTCCTCGGGTTCCCGATATCCCAAGGGAAAGCAGTCGTCGTGAATATCAGCCGCAATCGGTTGCCAGAGGAGAGGCAAGAGCTCGATGTCAAGGCGTTTATGCAAACCGAACGACGACGAAAGCATGAATTATCCGGCGCGTCAGATTCTCTTTTATCTGCCGCCGTGGCTTATTGCGATGACGACGACTATCACGGTGATAAGTGCACCCTCGATTCGCAGCGAAACTAAACGGAGTAACAGGCGGCCCGTAGAAATCACGAGAGAAAGAGAAACGGCGGGAATCACGAGACGAAAAAAGCGAGAAACGCGATATTTATGAACAGGGAACCTCAGCTGCTCTCGACAGCCATTGAATCTCGTGCTCGTGTGTTTATACATATACGGAAGTTTCAATGCGCTACGGAGTCGTACAATATACACCAATTTTATTTATCGGCGACCGATTGCTGAAAAGAAAAGCCGACCACGCGGGAAAATGATGCATCCAGCAAATTAACGATGTTTTCACGAGTTTCGATGGATAACGAACGAATTTATGGATTTATGATGAATTTATGCGGATTTATGCGGAACCAAAATGTTGTTTATATCGTGTACAAATTCAGTGACTTGGTCTTTCGGTGCTAGATATGAATCAAGTAAAAAATTGCAAGAAAATGAACTGTGATGAAATTCAAAATTGTTGGAAAATATTTAAAATTGAAGATGTCAATACATGATTTCTTCTCTGATAAAATTATTGAGGCGGTAGACTCCTTTACGGAATTGCTGGGGTGCGGGATGCGCGTTCTCATCTCGGGGATTTTTCAGTAGTCAAATGCTCTATGAGGCGTAATTTGCATTGTTATAGCTCTTATATTATAATTGTTATAGCTCTTAAATTATAGCGCTAGATAAAAGATCAATCTAGGCCGCAATCGCCCTCGAAAGCCCTATTTTTACGTTTATGAGGCGTAATGTGCATTATTCACAGTCACAGCTGTATGAAAATAGCTAGATTTGAATCAAGTAAAAAATTGCAAGAAAATGAACTCGTTGGAAGAAGGCTCCCGGTGAGTTGATACAAATTTATAGCTATAACCAGTTTATTGTTAATTATTCGTTTATGGGACATTAACTAGCATATTCTCGACACTTTTCCGAATGAAATGATACCAAGCACGATATCCTTTGGATCTCATTTGCCATCGTAAGCCACGATATAGTGGAACTTCCCTTATCAGAACAGATACTGTGCACTATCTTATTTTCCCCAATTTTACCGTAACAGAGCAGTAGGAAGTAAAGATGGCGGGACATTTATGGTTCTAATGTATGATAGAATACCCGTGGTGCTGGAGATTGAATTTAAAGCAACGCGATCTGCAACGATTTTGCAAAATGTCAGCGGTGCGTGTGTAAAGACTGCCAGAGCAACATGAAAGGAAAATCTCCATCGAACCGAGACATCGACGCGACGCACAGTGGTCCCAAATCCCGAAAACACGGCCAAAACCTCTAAACGTACTTATATGCACTCAAAAAGGCGGATCCAATATGGCGGACATGTACATTAAAAAACGGTTATGCCTGCTTGGAAAATGATCTTTTTGGGATCTTTGGGGTTGCTGATTACGAATATAAAGTTGAAATTCCAAAAAACAAAATGGCGGATCCAATATGGTGGACATGTACATTAAAAAACGGTTATGCCTGCTTGGAAAATGATCTTTTGGGGGTCTTTGGGGTCGCTGATTACGAATATGAAGTTTAAATTCCAAAAAACAAAATGGCGGATCCAAGATGGTGGACATGTACATTAAAAAATGGTTATGCCTGCTTGGAAAATGATCTTTTTGGGATCTTTGGGGTTGCTGATTACGAATATAAAGTTGAAATTCCAAAAAACAAAATGGCGGATCCAAGATGGTGGACATGTACATTAAAAAATGGTTATGCCTGCTTGGAAAATGATCTTTTTGGGGTCTTTGGGGTCGCTGATTACGAATATGAAGTTTAAATTCCAAAAAACAAAATGGCCGATTAAAATTTAGACAACAATTCGCATTAAATGTGTTTTGAGTGGTTGATAGGTAAAAATGTATAAATGACAAGCAAAATTGCACTTTGTATATCAAGAATTAGTATAATTGTACAATAAATTATGTACATAAGATTTAATCATCTGAATCGTCATCGATATCAGCCCCTTCTTCGGAACCATCTTCTTCTTGCGTAACCATTTGCCTTTCTTTATAAGGTGCAAATGGCAAAAGCAACAAATTTACTGCTTCCACGTTCCCGACGCGTTCAAGTTTACCCGCGCAACATATAAATGCTTATAAGGTAACAATTTCTCTTTTTACTTAAGAAATCCTACAGAGATCTTTCTGAAAACAGCCGAGTAGCAGCTGCTGTGAAAGAACAAAAAAAGTCACAAAGGTGACGATTTGTAATTCTTTCATAAATGGACTTTTTCCACAATTGAGGATACTGGGGAAATAAGACTGCAGATATTTATTCAATGCAAAATGATTATAAAGAAATGCTTACTAACAATAGTAAAATCGCATTTTTAAAATCCATAGGAAAGAAACAAAGTTTACCCTCGTATGAGCAGAGTGGCGCCTAGTGGCAGTCGGTTTATATAAATTTTGAAAGATAAATGTATTAGCAACACGTCAGAAAAGGAATTTTGGTGGTACTCCGTGGAACTTTTAACTTATGTCTACGTTTCTACAATACGCGCATCAAGTTTCACCTTCTACGTTCTCCAAAGAACATTTCCATCGTGTAACGTAATGACTAACAATTTTGGAGATACAAAAACAGAGAAACATTCTACTTACTTCCAGGAACAGCATCCATTTTGCAGAATTGAAATTGATGCACTATTTTGAATGTTATGCACTTTAGAAGGGTGCGTTCAATTTCCTACTAATGCGCGCGACAAATGCTCATCGAACGAAGGCTAACTTTGAACTGACTACGGAACCGCATCATAAAGTTTTTACCTTTTTCCCTGCTGCCATTCAGTGGTCATATCGTCACTTTACCAAACCCTACAATTACAAACTCCTAGGAGGTAGTTTATTGTTTATGTTTTGGCCGTGTTTGCGGGATTTGGAACCACTGTGCGACGGGTCTACCGATGAAATACCTTCGTCACCTTGGGCCATTGGACAAACTGGGCGAGCGATAGAAAACAATTGTCGGGACACGTCGATTCCTCGCGGCCGGAATAAAAGACAGTGTAGGTGTTTGTGTGTCGAGCTTTACGTCTTTTCTCGCCAGGGGGATCCTGTGCCAGGACTTAATCGACGTATTGTCACGGCCATTTCGCACGACAAAGACTTTTATCGTTTGTGAGTTATGGTCGCCGAGCTAGAAACGCGTCCGGAATTTTCGAGCGAACCTAATCACTTTTCCTAGCAATTAACCTCGAGTTTGTTCGCTTGGAAAAGCTGGCCGGTTGTTAAAAACCGAAAATTTTTGGGAAGCGAACGGTTAATCGAATGAGAGACGAAAGCATAGTGGATATAAGGTTGCAAAATAAACGAGAACTTTAGAATTCAAAAGTCAATAAACCACTTGATATTCGAATTCGTTTACAATAGAATAAATCGGAAATTTAAAAAAATATAAAACGTTTATTCCATTTTATAATGGCAAAGTTCTGAACACCTATACTTCGTAAACTGCAATTTATATTCTGAAAATTCGAATGTATACTTTGAAAATTAAATTTTAACAGTTGGACACTTGGTAAATGTTTAAAAAGTGCTACCTCGAAGAAATTGTTAAAGGTAAGGATAAACATTGACATAAAAATCCAGTACAGTCATCACTGTACATTCTATGAAATTTACAATGAATTATGGGCGCAAAGAGTTTATTTGGCTTTTTAAGTTCGATTCTCAATGAACGAGAATGCTTCGCTTAAGTGTCTATTATTAATAGTTTCCATGATGGGAAATTTTGTTCAGCTTTTTTCGTTAATTAGTAATTATCAAGAGTGCAGCTGAACGTAGCATGGCGATTAATTGCTTTTATTGGTTTACCAGCATGGTTACGTAATCGATTTGGCGGCTCCAGCAATTTAACCAATTCCATCGTTAATTGACACGAATGATTTCAACGAAACATTGATTACACTGATCCGACACAGCGTTTAATCATATTAATTTAATATTTGCATGATTGTGTAAACTAGCCTCTTCATTAATTACGTACGATAATACTGGAGCAAATAGTTAAACATTAGGAAGTAGAGTTTCGTTTAAAACTTGTTTTAATGTAAACTTGCCAATGTACGTAGATGTGTCAAAATAATTTTAATATTATCATTATATTTCGAATTGTAAGTGTTTATGGAAAAACTGTGTACATGAAATTTAAAACAGATTTCAAAAAATTAAAGATGTTGGTATATTATTTTCAACTCTAGACAGTTTTTATGTCAAGCAAAATGTTTTTACCATTTTTTATAATCACGATTGAGAGAATTATTTAGGTCCCTACCACTGTAGGGAAAAGTTAGTCTTCTTAACACTAGATTTACGGGGCCCGTCAAAATGACGGATTCGAAAAGTTGTAAATACAACTTTTTGTACTTTCTCTGTAATTCCGGCCTTTCGTCGATTTTAAAAAAATTGTTTCTTGTCACATAGCAAATTAATCCTTCTAACGTATCAAACAATTTTAAGACCTTTGGTCCAATCTTAAAAAAGTTAGTCTTCTTAACACTAGATTTACGGGGCCCGTCAAAATGGCGGATTCGAAAAGTTGTAAATACAACTTTTTGTACTTTCTCTGTAATTCCGGCCTTTCGTCGATTTTAAAAAAATTGTTTCTTGTCACATAGCAAATTAATCCTTCTAACGTATCAAAAAATTTCAAGTCGTTTGGTCCAATCTTAAAAAAGTTAGCGTCTTCTTAACACTAGATTTACGGGGTCCGTCAAAATGACGGATTCGAAAAGTTGTAAATACAACTTTTTGTACTTTCTCTGTAATTCCGGCCTTTTGTCGATTTTAAAAAAATTGTTTCTTGTCACATAGTAAATTAATCCTTCTAACGTATCAAACAATTTTAAGACCTTTGGTCCAATCTTAAAAAAGTTACCGTCTTCTTAACACTAGATTTACGGGGCCCGTCAAAATGACGGATTCAAAAATTTTTAATTCACGATTATTAAGAGTGTAAGGAGGCATTCGTGAGGAGTTATTAAATAGATTTATTTTTTTGTGTACATATTACAATAAAAATCGCGGAAGATCTAAGTAAATACAATTTTATTATTTTTATAAAGCAATGTAAAATAATCAATTTTAGTGCTCCGTAAACCTAGTGTTAAGCAAAAGGGCACATAGTCTCACGTGCCATTTTGTCATCAATGCCCAAAATTTTCAGAAAGTTTTAGTTATCTGATCCCGCCTACTCCTATCTAGTTCTACCTGTTTCACGAGCTGGGATGACGGTTGAAAAAATTTCTTTGATCCTCTTTGATACCCAGTCCACCATTCTACAAACATCGTCTCCCAAAACATACCGAAGGAAACGTCCAAAGAAGTACATCAGCAAAGTGCATTATACCATGATCACCACAGCAAATCGCAAAGTGATACAGCGCCGCGTTTGATCCTGACAGGGAGCCCATGATTCATCGAGCAGAGTACACTCCATTGGTCATGCCAGTCATGTCCAAATATGGCCTCCGCAAGCGAGTGCTGCCTCCGAGAGCCCGGGAGTAGCATGAAGAGAGCCAAAGCCATAAAACAGTGGGGAAGTTTGCACGGGGTGTCCAGTTGCGTTCGTGACAGCGTCTCACTCGCAAATTACTCTCTAGCATAAGACAACGACTCTTGGGAAAGTGCAAGTTGCTTAATGCGTTGCTCTTGGCACCCCTAATTCGCCGGAACTGGAACCCGTAAACATGCAAGGTTATGGGTACGCTGCAACTTCACTGCGTTTCGAGAGACGTGCCTCTGGTAAAATGATAAAAATTCATACCAATATTTCTTATGATCAGACGGCAGATTTTTATACAAAATAAAAATTTTCTGTATCAGTTACAAGGAACGGGAGTCACGTAAGAATTGTTTGCCTATATTTTATTATGTCGTAAATAATGTACCGGCAATATTAACACTACAAAGACTGAAACTTAGTATATACCTATATTGCCCAAAGGCAGTCAAAATGACTGTACTGTGAAAGAGTAACTAATGTGTAATGAAATTTGTTTAAAATTAATTTTTAATATTTCTATATTGATGACATGGCATATTGATGACACTTTCATTTTCATCGTTGGTGATCGACTCTTCATCGCTATCTTCAGTGTCAGATGTTTCACTTTGAATATAATCCGCTTCATCTTCGGATGATAGTTCAGAATTTGTTGCATCTGATTCTATATCGGTGCACTCTTCACTTATGTTCGTTAGCTTTTCCAATAACTCACTTCTATTCGACATTTCTTTCATGAATTTAGGGCGCAAAAGAAATAAAATAAACAACTTGTTAGAACAAGTATCACTGCATAAAGATTCGAATAACAAGTACTACTTTAGCTTATTTATTATTATATTATATTATTATATTATACTATTAGCAATTTATCGAGTATACGCCCAACTGGTCATATAAGAAATTTATTCAATTCAATAATAAGAGTCATTTGATTATTTAAAATTTCCCAAGCAGTCAAAATGACTGCTTTTGGGCAATATATATATATATATATATATATATATATATATATATATATATATATAAGGGGGGTCACTGGAAAGGTGGAACAGATATTGGGAGAAAGAGGAAAACCGGAAATGTGACCTATGTGGAGATGGCTTTGGAAACTCTGAGCATATGGTAAGGTTATGTAGGGAACTTGAAAGGGGTTTGTGCATAGAAGAGTTAGTTAGTGAGAGGGGGTCAGAGGAAGCGGTAGGATGGCTGAGGAAGCTATGGGAAAAAAGGAAGGAAAAGAGTAGAGAGAAAGATAGGAGAAAGATAGCGCAAAGCAAAGTGTATGAGTGGGTCCGGGGATGTGTGGAAGGATGAGTGAATATAGCTATACAGTATTTCATCGGTAATTGTCCCAAATGTCTCCGACATAATTGTCCCTGAGATATCCCCACTAGTGCGGGGTGTACCACCTTGAGGGGCCGTGAAGCTCGAGAGGCCTCGGACGCCGAGAAATATGACACCATGCGGCTCGGGTATATCGGTGAGACCACACTAATCCGAATTTCCAACTTCTTTATTATTCATTATTTTTTTATGGGACTTCGAAGACCATATTTGTGGAATTTTTATAATAAAAATGATACCAAATATGATATAATTCCGATGATATTTACTTGTGTAATAGATGATTACAGTTTCGGGCGCGAGGAAGGATAGCGTATGGGAAAGAAAGAGGCGCGGAGAGTCGCAGTCGGCGGCACAGTTCAAAGGCTCGCGCGTCCTCACAATGTATTACCAAGGAATAATTTTTTTATTATTACTTATTTTTGATGAGACTTTTTCTAATAGATTTGTGACATTGTTCTGATTAAAATGATACGAGGCAACAGTAATGCAATGACGACACTTTTTCATTTTTAATTAATCTTTTAAGAGACTTTTACCATCGTATTTGTAATATTTCTCTGATCAACATTTTTCTGATTATACATACATATCTATTTTTTTAATTGACGATGGAGTAAGTTTTGGTGACAGACAAACAGAGTAAACTTTAATCGTCGATTACACAAGTAAATATCATCGGAATTATATCATATTTGGTGTCATTTTTATTAGAAAAATGCCACAAATATGGTCATCGAAGTCCCATAAAAAAATAATGATTAATAAAGAATTTGGAAATTCGGATTAGGTATGTTTACATTTCTCGGTGACCGAGGCCTCTCGAGCTCGGCTGTCCTTCTCTACGTTCGGCAAACCTCAAACAATGATATACCTCGCGCATAATTGTTCCTCCGCAGACCCGTGTTGTGGACAATTATCGATGAAATACTGTAATTGTAAACCCAGTTTCTTTGTATGGCCAGAAGGCTGACAATAAAGCATTACTATTATATATATATATATATATATATATTTATATATATATATATATATTTATATATATATATATATTTATATATATATATATATTTATATATATATATATATATATATATATATATATATGAAATATTCCCCCTATTATATATATTTTGGCTATATATATAATAGAAATGCTTTATTCCCCCAATATGTATACATATATACATATATATATATATATATATATATATCCATATATATATATATATATATATATATATATATATATATGAAATATTCCCCCTATGATATATATTTTGGCTATATATATATGTATATATATATATATATATACATAAATATACCGGAAATGAAGGAGGGGGGAGGTAACTACAATTATTAATAAACGCATTTATACGTTGTACAAAAAGTCACAAAATTCTAAGAAATTGTGACATTATATACATAATTGTTTTTCAAATTGAAATTATAAAGCAGTCAAAATGACTTCCTTGGGCAATCTAGTGTTAAATTCATCTGTTTCTCCTGTTGTGTTCCACCTATTTATCTTTGACGGGAATGCATAAACGCGCAGTTTATATGTGACATTGTGCGCATTGGAGTGAAATATCGTACAATATTAATTCCACATATTAAACGGATAGAAACGGTTATGACAAGTGCCACAATCGTGGGAGGAGGGGGAGGGGAGAGGGGATTGTAAAGTTCAACCTCGCGTGCTATTGGAGAATGCGATTTGGACCAGCTACGATATGTTTGCGATTATTTCCGAAACGATTCGCGTTTTCGACGTCTTGCAGGATTGAAAAACTAAGCAGATTGGCGGAGGTGTGGGTAATTCGTCCGAAGCGGCGACCCAGATCCCGAAATTCCAATTTCCCGGTGCGCATGGTAAACGTGGTATAATTAATAGTCGGGCTCTGCGGCTAGTCGGGAATGACTGGTGCGTCGCGAAGGGATCGCAATTGGAGAGGTTAGGAACAGGCGCGCGGCAGCTGGCCGCTGGCGAAAACTTTCCAATTTCGGTGAATTTTACGCCGGGCCTGTCTATCTATTTACTTTTCCATGGGCGGCAGCTGGTGCGCTCAGGTATAACAGGGTTTACGTACCGTTTCCTCGTGTCGTAATACCGGCGAGTGTACCAAATTAGGACAGCAGGGGGACCGAAACGTTCGAAACTAACCCCTCATTTCCGTAAGCGGATTTTCTGTTGCGCGCGTGTGCCACCCACTGCTTCCGTTCTCTATCTCTCTCTCTCACCAACACCCTTCCCTCCTACTATTTTGGAAGTACACGTTCTATGGTACTGTATGCGATTCCGTGTGTATGCAGAAAGACCCCGGAAACGATAGACTGTGCCAGAGGTATTCGTTAGAGAGGACTCTCCTGGCTATAAAGTGCGGTATTAAACGCCCGGGTATCAGGTGATCCTAACGGGTCGAGCGATTTATTCGCCGATCGAACCTGTCCGTTGGATTAGTGGCCCGTAAACCCGGCGATCTACGTTAACCGCGTTTAATTATTATTTTCGACCAGCGGCTTTACGGTCGGATATATTAAATAGACGTGGCAACCTGTGACGAACACCGCGTCTCCAAACATTATCCGAATATCGTAAAGCCAACCTGCGGAGGATTTACGACGAAAAGTTCGCTCGGCGACTCGCGATCTTCAAACCGCGAATTTTGAACCGAAGGGAATCTGCATGGACGCCTCCATAGTGTCCTGGAGAAGTCCGACTTTATACAGGATCTTCCTTTGTTTTTAACGAACTGTTACAGGATGAAGCTGTCCGAGTCAGAATGACGAATCTTCTCTCTGAAGGCGCATTTCTTTGATTTGTCAACAGTTTTTGGCCGAGTAACATTGGCTTTTTATCGTTTAGTGCTTTTGTTGGAGTGTACACCGAAATGCACGAGTGCTGCGGAAAGAGAAAGGTCTTTTTTGAACTTCGTTTTATTGCACGCCTAGTGCCACGTTTTTCTGTTTCAGCACTTAGAGGCCTAAGGAGCCATAGGGCAAATCGTAGTCAGTCGGTCCGAGCTAACCTACCGAGCAGGTCACAGTTCGTGAATACTTTCTTTGCGTTTTTTATATAGAGTCACTGTGTTACGTGCAAGCATTATTCACACTTGAAATACGTGTATTCCATATGCTGTTTCAACTAATAAACTAACGTTTATTATAAAGGGTTGTCACATTCATTCGCGCAATGCATACCTAAACCCAACAGTTTTAGTACACTTCGAGACGAGTTCTACGATTGGTCACATCGTAAACGACCTCGAACGAGAAAAAATGTTGGGTGTACTCGAAATGTTCCGTATTGGGTGTTCGGACCAGTGGTGGTATATGGTCTCGGTTTTGTCGCGCATGCGCGACGATTTTAGCGTCAGTAAAGTACAAAGTTGGGCTAAAATGGGGTACCTTAGTCACCCCGCATAGTTTCGCAAATTTTTTTTCGATTTTTAAATACTGTTATGCGCGGCCCTGGAAAGCTAATACCGCTGCGTCAACTTCCGGCCGCCCGATCGCGCTCGATGCCTGGATCATGGAATCTTCCACGATGCACCCGGCACTAATATCTTGCTGACCCAACGCGATCCCACCCCTGATTTTTGTATTAACCAATTAATATAAAATCGCCGTTCAATCGTCGAGAGCCGGCTATTCTTGTTCGATTCTGTAAAGACACGGCGCACCGCTGCGACGTCTATTTAAAATAAAATCTACATACGAGTTGCCCATTATTCTCGACTTTTGTCTCTGGCCCTTGAGCATCTGTGTGTGGATCCCGGACCACATTTCCCCGGAAGCACCGTCGATTCCTGCGAGGAATCTTCACGCTTCCAACACCTTACTCAACTGAAGAGCCGCGGCATAACAATACGAATTGACAAGTAGCTCCTCTTCCAATACTAGTTGCCATTATGAAATCCTAAAATCTAACCCAGACCTAACCCAGACCAATACAGCATACATGTATTATATTATCGCATTTGATAGTAAAACAAATTGGTATTGATTTCAGTTGATTTTACATTGCTTAATGTGAGAACCTTCGTCTCAGAAACACTGGGTGGGTGTGTGTGGTGTCGTGGGTTGGTTAGGACCAGTGATGGTACATGGTCTCGGTTTTGTCGCGCATGCGCGACGATTTTAGCGTCAGTAAAGTACAAAGTTGGGCTAAAAGAGGGTACCTTAGTCACCCCGCATAGTTTCGCAAATTTTTTTTCGATTTTCAAATATGAATTGGCAAGTAGCTCTTTTCCAATACTAGTTGCCATTATGAAATCGAATATATTAACATTAACTTACCAAAATTTCGAAGTACGGTCGTTTCGTGACGTCTTGCACTCTTCTGTCCGGTTTCCCGCCAATAACAGTTCTCCCCTACTTTCCCCACAAACATAAGACGTGCGGTACGTTCCTGCATTTAGTCGCGCATGCGCGAAAAAACCGAGACCATATACCATCACTGGTGCGGACACGCGTTCGCATGAAAAAGTTACAAATTGCAATTATGCTAAGAAGAGAATGAGTTGTACAGTAAATACAAAGTGGGGCATTTAAATGGGAACACCTAGATCTCTCGGTTATTATTAGTCGTACAAAAAATCCCCACGGAATAATGTTGTACTGTTTTAAGGGGCGAATGTGATGATGGTAAATTATTTTCTCAAGGTCATTTTTTTACAAGATTTCAAGGTAATCGATATTTTTTTAAATGGAATCATATATTTTTTTGTTCGTGTTCTTATAGAGAATAAAATGATAAATTCAACAACCTGTCATAATGTATGATTCGGCTCATCTGATCTCGAGATATTTACATTAATATACCCTAGCGTTGTGGAACAGATACTGGCAGAACATTGTTTACCAGGAAAAACCTACGACGCCACACGATACGAGGCAAAGGATTACTAGGGCATGTGATTTACTTACGCCGCAAGAAATAGAAAACACATACAGATCGCTTATTAAGAGACTTCAGTACTGCATCAATGCCAATGGCCAGCATTTTGAACACGACATATGATTTCGAAACACGTAAGTAAACTGTAAATATCTTGAGATCAAATGAGCCGAATCATACATTATGATAGGTTGTTGAATTTGTCATTTTATTCTCTATAAAAGCATGAACAAAAATATATATATGATTCCATTTTAAAAAAATATCAATGACCTTGAAATCTTGTAAAAGAATGACCTTGAGAAAAAAATTTTACCATCATCAAATTCGCCCCTTGAAACAGTACAACTTTATTCTGTGGGGATTTTTTGTACGACTAATAATAACCGAGATACGTAGGTGTTCCCATTTAAATGCCCCACCCTGTATATGTGGTATGCTAAGAAGCAGACATGTCTAATCATAAATAGACCGCGGATTTTCAAAGTAAAAATTGTTTTGCACTTTTACACTCTTTCGACTTCCAACATTCAACTTCCATCTTTTCATCGCTTGTCTTTAAGTGTTTTGCAATATTGTGGATTAATGTTGCTGATTAATTATCAAGATATCGTTGTGTTTCGAGCCAGGTGGTTGCTGTACCCTTTTCCAAGCTAGCAGTCGATAGATTTCCTAGCGAATTACCCGATCGTTTAGGGAAGTCAATACCCGTCCGTTCAGAAAAGGATAAAACGGAAGAAGACTTTTGCACATAAATGGCCGGCAACTCACCCCCCTAGAGGCCGGTTAAAGAACGCAGGGTGGAGAGAGACAAGGGACAACGAATAAACGGGAGAAAAAGGAGCATCGAGGAATGGTCATAATTGGACGTCGAGCGAGAGTAGGCCGAAGAGAGGGAACCGTGCACGCCGCGATGGCGCTTGGGAAATCAGCGTTTCGCGACATATGCGAACTGCGGAACGAACCTGTGCCTCTGCCGTACTCGGTATTTTATGGCAGAATCAAGAACGCTCGAAACCTTGCGAATCTGCACACGGACCTGCAAGGGCCATTGAAACGCTGCCAATGCAACGTTAATCCGGATCATTCGCTTGTTGTCGACAATTTACTATGCTTCGCCTTTGGATACCATGCTTCGGAACGGATTTGTCCAACGGGCCGGAAATCATTCGAGAAATTAGATCGAGATCGTCCGGCGATGCGTTCAGTAAAATAAAACTGATACTCCTTTTCTCGTGAAGTTGTTCAATGTTATTTCATCCCATAGTGACTTAAACGTGATCGATGTACAGTAACACCTCGATCCATGTGAAAACTATAAAGCCAAAATGTTATTCATATAGTGTACGAGCAGTGTATGACTTGATCTTTTGCCTTTAACACTAGGTTTATGGGCGTTTCTTATACAGGGTGTCCCACATAAATGGGAACACCTAAATATCTGTCGTATTTACAGTTCTATCAGACAACTTCAGAGGACAAAGTGACACTATTGCAGGGGGCAAATATAATGGTAAAGAAAAAAATTTTTGATGTGTTTTTTAATGAAATGAAAGGTCACCGATGTTTTCTTTAAATGGAATAGTATATTTTTTGTACGATAGCACGATAGACAATAAAAAAATGAATTTAGTGGATACTACCTATTTGACCTTGAAATGACCTTGAGAAAGAATAATCATGTTGGAGCGGATAAAATGTGGAAGTCTAAAATTTACGTGTTTCAGCAAAGATTACACGTTGTTTACGGCGGTCAACAAATAGGTCAACCTATTTAAAAAAATGAATGTGACCTTCATATCTCTTAAGCGACTCCACCTAGCAACAAAAGATTGACGCCATACTACGGCCCCTATTGTCTCATGCAACTTTTGTTTCGAAAACTACTCTACTATTATTATACTTTCGGAGTTATTCTAGGTGGCAATAGTTAGTGCCTCACCCTGTACACTGTAAAATATACGTTACTTCTTAAAAGTGTCTCACGTTGTTACTATTCGGGAAAATTGAGAAAACTGAAAACGTAGTGAACATTTATCATTTAAATCTTGAAGGTGTTGTTCAATTGTAATCGGAGAAAATAATGAGATCGTTAACAGAAGGTTAATTGGTTAGAATAAGTACGTTGTTCCTTCTGCATTATTCAAATTCGAAACGTGAAATTGATAACAATGCGTTATACTGTACAGGAACGAATCGATATGGTTTTCACTTACGGCGAAAGCCACCAATCTTTGAGACAAGCAGTAAATTTGTATCGTGAAAAATTTGTGAATCGTATTTGTCCTTCGGTACACGCATTTTCCGTTGTGGTAAAACAGTTTCAAAATACCGGTAGTGTAAGTTCTAAAAATCGTAATAATTATTGCAGCATGTGCTTCAGTTACGTCTCAGGAAATCGACAATACCTACAGATCATTTAATGCAAGATTGCAATATTGCATAAATGAGGATGGTCAACATTTCGAACATTTATTATGATATGTAAAAGTCAACCCGCCGTAAACAACGCGTAATCTTTGCTGAAATACGTAAGTTTTAAACTTCCACATTTTATCCGCTCCAACATGATTATTCTTGCTCAAGGTCATTTCAAGGTCAAAAAGGAGGTATCCACTAAATTCAGTTTTTTATTGTCTATCATGTTATCGTAAAAAAATATACTATTCCATTTAAAAAAACATTGGTGACCTTTAAATTTCATTAAAAAACACGACATAAAAATTTTTTTTCTTTACCATTACATATGCCCCCAGCAATACTGTCACTTTTTCCTCTGAAGTTTTCTGATAGGACTGTAAATACGACAGATATTTAGGTGTTCCCATTTATGTGGGACACCCGGTATACCTATCTCTACGAGCACCCGTCAAATTGACGGGTAAACGAAAATACGCAGTTTCTTTACAAAATCGATTTATTCTAATTAAGTCTGAATTGAACAATATTAGGCTTCACGTTTATATACATAATTAATAAGTAAAAAGTCTTTTTTTTAACTATAACGGAAATGGTAACAATAATATTAACGGTATAGGGCTGGCATATCCAGAAGTAGCTCACTTGGAGGCAAATTCAAAGGAGACGCCTACTTCTCCCACCCGCGCGTCTCGCTCCCCGTGACGACCATAGTCCTCCGAGCTCCTCAGACCCGTGCCTACCGCTTGCGGTATGTACTGCGTGTGGCGCGTTGGGGCGATCCTCGGACCCACGGTTGGCACGGGTCTGAGAAGTTCGGAGGACTATGGCTGCCACGGGGAGCCAAACGCGCGGGCGGGAGAAGTAGGCGTCTCCTTTGAATTTGCCTCCAAGTGAGCTACTTCTGGCTATGCCTGGTATAGGGTATTCTTCTAACTCTCCACTTTCAGCATACTCAGAACTTGCACTGTCAGCTTCGCTTTGGTCTAATTCATACTGATCTTCTTCGTAGGTATCCTCAGAACAATCTTCAGAGATGTTGACAATTTTGTTCAATATTTTATTATATCTCCTGGATTTACTCATGACTGCTAGAAAAAGGGAGATTTGTCAAAATAAAAAAATACTGTGCCAAATTCAATTACCCTATTGTAAATACTTACAATAAGCGGAGACTGTCTACAATAAATGAAACTTTTGCACACTGTCTTTGAAAAACGTTCTTACACTGCCACTGCAGCAATCATACTGAAGATCGCTCTTGCTTTAAAGGTCTCATCGGCAATTTCGTTGAAGACCCAAATAAACACTCAGGCCATACAATCCGCTTTAGTTTAAATTATCGAGGCGCGATTGATATAACGAATTGGAGGAGGAGAAAATAAAGACTTTACTTTTATTCTTATATTTATTATTTGACGAACGAAGCAAACGTATAAGGATTGTTTATGAAATAAGCTAGCTCGTCAATTTGACGGGTTTCGTGGAGATAGGTATACTACATAGAAATTTCAGAGATTAGAAAGCTTTAGGAAAAAATAATTGTGTGTATATATTCTTTGGATGAAGTGATTAATTTACGATGCAAAATGGTTCAAATTAATGCTATGGTTTTTGGGGTATTTCATTTCAAAATTTGAAATCCTTCAAATTGACGGGTCCCATAAATCTAGTGTTAAATTCGAACGAAGAAAAAGATTGCGAGGAAACCAGATACTGATTTAGTGTCGTAAAATTATTAATTTTAACTATTTTCGTGTGAGACCTCCACTAACGTATTCGTGACTCTCTTCTGAATAAAATGATACCAAACACGATATCATTCAGATCCTTTTTACCTACGCAATCCACGATATAATGGAACCTCTATTATCCGAACGATTTTAAGGAGATTCTTCAAGCCGATTTTAGAATGTGTTCCAGGAGGAATTTCACGATGTACGAGGGCTTAAATTTAAGGTGAAAGAGTGTACTTCTTTACAATAGGCTTGAGTAATTTCAGCTTCTTCAATTTGCGGGTCAATTTGCATATTTGGAGTTACTAAAAACTAGAAAACGGAACCTTGAATCTCCTCCGTTTCAATGAACGTGTTAACCTGATCATTTTAACGTTCAGCTCAGATCATCTCAGGCTTCCGCGTTGAACGTCTCGCTGCCGGCAGACAGCGAATTTATTATTGAAAAGTTCGAGAGCAAGGTCGGAGTTGCTTAATTGATCGGACAGTTACAGCACTTAATTACCACTGATCGGGATACATCCACCGTCACTTGCCGATCCACTTCATGGTCTCTCCGGGCTCTCCGAAATTGCCCCGGAAGTGTACGGCGGTAGACAATGGAGAACTGGATGTTTACGGCGCACAGACAGCTATATCAGAGCTGATTAAGAGGCATTCTCATGGGGGATTGTGTGTGTGCGTGCGTGTGTGCGTCTTCTCGGGACGACGCCGACGCGACGTTTCTCTCCAGGAGACGGTCACCTCGCGAACGGTGATAAATTAAGGTGCAGCCACAACCGACTGCTCCTTTGCTTTCGAACCAGAGACACACCCTCCGAGATACTCCCTCTTCTGGGTATGGTGCCATGTGTTGCCGGGGATGATATACGAGGAATCGAGAGACATGGGAAACTCTACGGGTCCACCGAACGTTCCTGACGAACCCCAGCAAAATCTTGATCCCGTGGACCTCTGTTTCGCGTACCCGCAATTACTCGTTTCAGTCACAGAATCGCATAGGATTAAATGTGAATCTCGAATAAGTATCTATGTTACATTTTGGTCGAAATTCAGTGAACAGCATAATATTGTTTCGCGAGCGACTGCGTAATTTAGGCATACTTAATAAAAGACCGTTATAAAAAGGTAATTAATCTCTTTATTAAAAGAGGAAGGGAATTGCAGGTCCGACCGGTACGACGTTCGTGAAGCGACTCTGTCCTTTGTCCTTGTTATATCGTCGTTTAGGCAACGACGATATAACGGGAGTACCTGTTGTGCCATATTCGTAACAATATGATTGTACAGTCTTTGTAGATCACTTTAGTGTACACTAGTTGTAAATATTGCGTCAGTAGTCGATCTTAAATAGAGAAAAAGGAAGCACTTCGGGTTTTTGAAACTTATACGCGGGACGTATGATGTTACTTAATTAATTAATATCTTTATTTCAGCCTTGCAGCCATGAAATTAGGTCTTTGTTTACAATTCCTCAATCTCGCACATAGCTATCTTATGTCACACATACTGTTCTTTCATTCTCTCCTTCTCATCCTCTCCAATGAAAACCTAAAATCTATTATATTATATTGTTACGCGAGCGACCGCGTAATTTAGGCATACTTAATAAAAGACCGTTATAAAAAGGTAATCAATCTCTTTATTAAAAGAGGAAGGGAATTGCACGTCCGACCGGTACGACGTTCGTGAAGCGACTCTGTCCTTTGTCCTTGTTATATCGTCGTTTAGGCAACGACGATTAGCTATCTTATGTCACACATACTGTTCTTTCATTCTCTCTTTGTCACCCTCTCCAATGAAAACCTAAAATCTATTATATTATATTATATTATATCTGTTCGAGATTTCAGACCTCTCGAATGTTCTTTCCGTCGCGAGCTATTTCGATCCTGCCGGTTTCTTGCGAATCGTCGCAACGAGTTCTTATGTATAGGCCTTGCCCGCAACAGCGTCTGCCTATACATAAGAACCTCGCGTTTCGGCAGTTTTTCTGTACCTCGTCGAGCTCAGCTGACGAGCTCGACTCGTGCATCGCGGTGAACGACAGCGATTGTAAACGTCTTCGGCGCCGGCTGTTTACGATTCCCGCTGTACTTGTCTCGTGGGCCATCCTTCCGATATTCCATATTTTAAATCCAACGCCTATTTTCCATTGTCTCCCTCGCCGCACCGGTCGTTAGGGCAATGCCCCGATTGCCAACGAACGTTAGGTGCTGGCGGATCCTTGCAATTTCAAAAATCCCACTCCTCAATCCTTCCTAACCGATGGTCCCGGACAAGTATAAATAGGCGCGCCGAAACCGCGCTCGCTCTCGTCGCTCTTCGACTGTATTACTCGTATCACATCGCTGTTCTGTTTTCCTTTTGTGAGCGGCACACAGTTACATCATCTCCACTGCAATTCTCGTGAGCTTCACGAGAATTCATCTATTCATCCAAATCGTGAGCTTCACGGTTTGTATCATCCGGTCATCATACCACTGTATCATATTTCATCCCCCTTTTCTGTATATTCTTCGTTACATTATAATTCTTGTTATCTACACTCTCTACACTGCATTTACCTCTTCATTTCCGTTTCCTAATAGCTAGAGTTTCAAAAATATCATATTGTATTATAATTAAAATACATATATTTTTCATGAAGAAGTTGTGTTTATTGTTGTACTTAATTATTTTGTTTCATTGTAATACGTATTGAAATAATATTGAAAGTATTCGAACGTCCTTTAAATCAGAATAAGAAGCATTGATTTACTAAATGACGTGCACAAAAGATTTTTAAAAAATTGCTATTGCTAGGAATTACATGAAAAAATAAAAATCGTAATTTTTGACACTTTTTTATTTCAGCCCGTAATTAAGATTTAAAATATGCGGCTTGTACGTACAACTATGTTAGTAAGTAGCAAGTGTTTTGCTTATGCACAGTAGCGTTTTTGTATTTAACCTTAAATAAAAAGTGAAATGGAAAGCGATACAAAATTGCTCCGTGTTTAACATGTTAAAATTAATTTTACTATATTTTCAATGCATGTACAGTTCAGTATATCTTTAAATTGATCATTTCTATGGTTAAACTCTCGAGGGTAAAACAATGTACGATATGAAATATTAAAAAAGGGAACAGGAACTATCGCGCGGAGTCTGGATTAACGAATATTAATACCGCTCGGACGTTTGACGTGAAAAAGCAGATATCCCCAATCAACTAACAGGAGAATGGTTATCGCTAACCCCTTTCGTTCGGTATCGACGAATTTTTTTCCATCGAGACCGATTCAAAGCGAGGCGAGGGGCAGACAAGAACAAAGCAAAAATAAATTCCGGGTATGCCGTCGTCTGTCGATGTCCATTCTTGAACGATATCGAGAATATCGACAGGAGTCTTCTTCCCGTCTGTTCTGGATACCAATAATTTTCGTAGAATGCCAGCTCGGAGGAGACGCGTCGGAGAAGAGGGCTTAATTAAAAAAATACTTGAGCGTCGATAATTACCGAGGCAAACGGATCCCGTGCGCGTCCACGAACGAGTCTCGCGTCAAGTTTCTGCCATCTTACCCCGTGCCCGCGCGAACAAACTCGATCGTTTATCGATCGTTATGACTAACGAACAACGTACAGCCAGAAAGAAACAGAGCTGCATAAAGAATGACGCACAGTGCAATTAAATTAATTGTTACGTTGTCGGTTCGGACGCGACTGATTTGCGTCACGAATTTCATAATTAATTGACACGATCGCAACGTGCGCGCATGTTATAATTCCTCATCATAAAGAATGCGACAAGCGATACGAAGGAAAACGGCACCGGAAACGCTTCCGTTAACACCGAATCGAAGGTGTGTTCAATTTTAATGACTTGCTCGCATTAACACTAGAACTAAAAAGGGGGTCAAAATGACTTGTTTGACATTTCTTATAATTATAACTCATTTCAGGCACATTTTGTTTCTGAAAATTTTGTACGACTTTTTCTAAGATATACAAATAATTAATTCTGTAAAACAGTTTTCTTTTTTTGTTATCATTTTGTTGTAAAATTGTATGCAGTATACCTACATATGACTTGTTCGTATTAACACTAGGACTAAAAAGGGGGTCAAAATGACTTGTTTGACATTTCTTATAATTATAACTCATTTCAGGCACATTTTGTTTCTGAAAATTTTGTACGACTTTTTCTAAGATATACAAATAATTAATTCTGTAAAACAGTTTTCTTTTTTGTTATCATTTGGTTGTAAAATTGTATGCAGTATACCTACATATGACTTGTTCGTATTAACACTAGAACTAAAAAGGGGGTCAAAATGACTTGTTTGACATTTCTTATAATTATAACTCATTTCAGGTACATTTTGTTTCTGAAAATTTTGTACGACTTTTTCTAAGATATACAAATAATTAATTCTGTAAAACAGTTTTCTTTTTTTGTTATCATTTTGTTGTAAAATTGTATGCAGTACACCTACATATGACTTGTTCGTATTAACACTAAAACTAAAAAGGGGGTCAAAATGACTTGTTTGACATTTCTTATAATTATAACTCATTTCAGGCACATTTTGTTTCTGAAAATTTTGTACGACTTTTTCTAAGATATACAAATAATTAATTCTGTAAAACAGTTTTCTTTTTTGTTATCATTTGATTGTAAAATTGTATGTAGTATACCTACATATACCGAGATGAGTCATTTTGACCCCCCACGGGTCATAGGTTTTCGGTGCTGTTCTGTATCGTGGAAATTTTTGTGGAACGTAGTCTGAAAGATACACAGAGAAACCGTTATTTTGTGTTATAATACCTCTAGAAAATCGAAAGTTGGTAATTTTATTGCATTACGCTCCTAATAAACCGGGCACTCGTTAGCGTAGCAATTTATCATCTAGTAATAAAAGAAAATATTTTCAAACTCAAAGATCTGTCAACAACCAAAAAAATGTTGTTCCCACGGCCTGCACTGTTTGCGCTTGGTCATTACTTGCAGTATTTACTTCAGCCAAGTTCACTCAGACTACTTTCAGTCGATCATCAGAAACACTGCCATATACAACTCAGTCGTCTATCAGAAACATTGAAACACAACTCTCGGTACAACTATATTCGCTGTAACCTCGTCCTAACTATATCGGAAAATATCTGTAAAGTTTTAGAAGTATACGTTTGTGCAAATCATTACGCAAACTGCAGAAATATTTGAACCCATAAAATTACTTCGAAACAATGGGAAAAATTTCACGAAGCAGTAAATTATTGAAAGAAATAAATAATTTGGAACAAAATTGTTCCGATACAGAGTATGATGAAAGTGATCTAGTTGAAAGTAAAAATGAATACCTTCCATCAAACAACGAAAGTCCAAGCGAGTCATCCGATACTGTCAGTGAAGATGTAATACTTCGACGTTTGCGTAGAAAAAGTAAAAATGTCCAAGTTTTTTCTAATTCTGAAAGTGAAAGTGATCAGGATGTTGAAATGTCTGAAATCTCTTTTGTTTTTAAAATTAAAAAATATGTAAAAATTGCTGTCTTTTCTTAAATGTCTTAGTAATTTAAGAAACAAGTCATTTTCACCCCTCCGGTAGAAGTAGGTATACGTCAATCGTCGGTAGTTCTAGTGTTAAATAATTCACCCTGCAAATAAATTGCAAGCTTAAAATTCACGTAAACCTCCGAGTCGATCGTTACAATCAACACTGTAACGCTGATATAATTAATTTGATATTGGCCATCCTGAACTCCAGAGACTATCAAACTACACAAACTATCGTGTTGAATAGTGTTTCGGTTGGTGCGCAGCTTACCTACATTTATGGTAAAGATTTCGATTAGTATTGTAGCCTCGCGTCGGTTCTATTATCGAAATACGAACGTTCCGTTGAGAAGTTCGGAAAAGAGAGGTTTTACTTTATTATAGATTACCCCCTAAATTGTTGATGAAAAAGACTAGATTTTTTAACACTAGATCTACGGGGCCCGTCAAAATGACGGATTCAAAAATTTTTAATTTACGATGATTAAGAGTGTAAGGAGATATTCGTGAGGAATTATTAGATAGATTTATTTTTTTGTGTACATATTACAATAAAAATCGCTGAAGATCTAAATAAATACAATTTTATTATTTTTATAAAGCAATGTAAAATAATCAATTTTAGTGCTCCGTAAACCTAGTGTTAATATTGGATCATATGACTTAGATTTTTTTTTGGAGAAGTAAGAACAATTAGTTTACCACATGACGCAAAAAAGAAATTTTGATAGTATTGTAATTAGTCGGAATTGCAAAGAAAATACTAAAAGTTGTTTTTCATAACTGTTTTATGTGGGTCTGCATTGAAAGTTTAGCTATATATAATTTATTTATAGAAGTGAGGCGAATTAGGAAATCCTTATCAGAATCATATCTCCAACGATTAATTGCAAGTATACCATGAAGATATCGAGCTGTCAACGAAATACTAATAAATCGTTCGGAAACTTTTGTCAGGCTATATTTTACACAAATATGTAAAATTTAAATATAAGAAAATAAACATATTTTTTATAAAGATGTTTTCGGTGAATCCTTATAGATCATTGAAGTTTCTATTCATAGTACGTAATTGGATTTATTTATAACGTCAAATGAAACACGAGAAATTGCATGAAATATGAAAATCGATATCGTTCGGAAACTTTTGTCCGCAACTGTATATATATAAATAGGCTTGCTTTCTGAAGATATAATAATATATTTTGTTACTTACTTTAAAATGGCATAAGTGCTTCTTCGCTTTCAATGGAAACTAAATTCATGTTATTAACCGTAACCACGAGGTGTTTGCTCGAAAAAATGGTTGTTGCAGGCAAGTATACTTTCAAGCAACGTATATTGCCTATTTTACAAAGCAAACGTCTTATACCGGTCAAGTGACAATGGTGGTCCAATTTAGGCAACAGCCCTTTAGCAACTCTCCACTATCGCGTCTGGTATCGTTTTATTCGAAAAACTGTCGCGAATATGCTAGTAAATGTTTCATCCAAAAATAATGAAAAACGAAAAAGTTACGACGATGAATTAATATTGTTTATCGCTAATCTTTCCTTTTTTCGATCCTAGCAGTGACAGATGCTGAAGAACGCTCTATGAATGACATTTTGGTCAAAAATTGTTCAGGAATTTTTCAAAATTGACATGGTGATTCTTTGTATTTGTAACATTTAGCTAGACTAGACAAACTTAGGCGATGTTAACGTGTAAGTTGACGATGGAGTGCAATATGAATGATAAGTTAGATCCACACGGTGGCGTAAGCGATTAGGCGAGCGAACCCATGGTTTCTGGCCACCCAGAAATATTCATATGGCTTGGATACGTTTCTCTGTTGGACGGCGAACTTTTATCAGAGACAGATATGCGGCAACTTCAGCTTAACATGAGAAATATGCATCGTTGGAAGTGTTCGCCGGCGGTTCGAGTTCATCAGGGCAGCGTGCTATAGCATTAGCATATATTCAGCCCGGAGCTATGTCGCTGGCTACCAACCGCGACCGGCATAGTAACTGGACTTTGTCGTCTCCGAGCCAAAAGTTACGCCGATAACTTCTCCCGGCGAGTAACGAGCCGTGGAGCCTTGAAAAAGGCCCAGGAATTTTGTTAGGAATTATGCGATCTAGCTGCGTGTCACCCGTCAAAGGGAAATGTTTCTGAAAACTGTCATTCTTCAACGAAAAAGACTACGACCGCTGCGAAAGCTGATTACCGTGGTTATAAGTCAAATGTGAACACTCGAAACATAAACCGCGAAAAGTTTTAATGAATTTTAATGCTGTTTTCGTTTTATCTCCCAGTCTGTGAAGCTTCTGTCAACTAGCCGACAGTTAGCTTATGCGAGGATTGTCCACAGTATGGCATGAAAATTCGAGCTTTTGAGCGAATCTGTAATACTGAATTGAACATGAGCTATTTCGAAGCAGGTTCCTTTCGAAATTGAGAGCTTGCATGAAATTGCATACATTTTTACAAAATTGCGCACTCAGTTTCATGAATTTATAACCAGTTTTACTATGGTGGCACGACTAGACTGTGGACTTTATGCATTCATGACAGAAACGAGTGAGCGAAAATTACAAAATTACATTTTTCGAGAATTACGTGCAATGTTTAGGATTGGACGAGGGGTCCTGTGCGACGACTGCGCCCTGCCACCGTCGAACAGTTACACGATCACAGCGGATCGGCGGACTCGCGACCACGAGACACATGACGGGCCATCTCCCTGACAAATTGGGAATCGGGCGGTTTAAAGTCGCGCGTGAATCTGACGTCACGCGCGATGAGTCATCGTGTTTCACCCACTGATATATACAGGGTGGCCCACATAACTCTGAACAGCTCAATATCTCGAAAACTATGCCATCGATTTTAAAGTTCTTAGTCTTAAATTGCATGGAACTGAAGGGCCTTTCTGACTACATAAACGTGAAGTGGTCTCCCTTCCCCTTTAACGGGGGAGGGGAGGTACCTTTGTAATTTTAAATGGAACTCCCTATAAAATGTTACATATTTAGATTCTACCGGAAAAAACAAGTCAATCTTGTCTGAAACATTTTTTTGTCAGATACTTCCATGATGAGATATAACAGTTTGAAGTTTCGAGTTGTAGGTACTTGAAGCTCTCAGAAATAGCGTTATGGAATTATACGCGCTTGAGTCCATTGCTTATTCATGAAGAAACAAAAACAATAATATTTACAATTCTTGAGTTTGACTCACTTATCTATGAAAACGTTTTCAGTTTAGAGCTTTTATTCAAGCAGTAACATTGTGATTATGGCTACTTTTGACACAGAAGTTGAATGTTTACAAGCCCGTGGTGGACATTTTGAACATTTAATTTGAAGTACATTTTATTTCTTCACGAATAAGCAAAGGACTCAAGCGCATATAATTCCATAACGCTGTTTCCGAGCGCTTCAAGTACCTACAACTCGAAACTTCAAACTGTTATATCTCATCATGGAAGTATCTGACAAAAAAATGTTTCGGACAAAATTAACTTGTTCTTTCCTGTAGAATCTAAATATGTAACATTTTATAGGGGGTTCCATTTAAAATTACAAAGGTACCTCCCCTCTCCCGTTAAAGGGGAAGGGAGGCCACTTCACGTTTATGTAGCCAGAAAGGCCCTTCAGTTCCATGCAATTTAAGACTAAGAACTTTAAAATCTATGCCATAGTTTTCGAGATATTGAGCTGTTCAGACTTATGTGGGCCACCCCGTATATATATATATATATATATATATATATATATATATATATATATTGTTACGCGAGCGACCGCGTAATTTAGGCATACTTAATAAAAGACCGTTATAAAAAGGTAATTAATCTCTTTATTAAAAGAGGAAGGGAATTGCACGTCCGACCGGTACGACGTTCGTGAAGCGACTCTGTCCTTTGTCCTTGTTATATCGTCGTTTAGGCAACGACGATATAACGGGAGTACCTATTTTGCCACATTCGTAACAATATATATATATATATATATATATATATATATATATATATATATATATACCTGGTGTCCCAAAAATGTCTCGCTTCCTTCAAAGGGGAGGTTCCTGAGGCCATTTGAAGCGACATTTTCCTTTGCAAAAATGGCCGTTTCGGCTTTGTTAAGGAGTTATTAACGAAAAACACGGACCAATCAGAGCGCGACCTAGAGGCGTATTGGCAGAGACGGTCGCGGGCGACAGAAGTCGAGCGATGGTGGTACACCGCGGTCGAAAGCAAGGAATAAACAAGAGAAGAAAATTTTTCGAGTCCTATGTCGGATAGTTCAAATTTGAATATGTTGTAGTCTTTAGTAACCTATGAAGGAATCTCGAAGGATTTTTCGAAATCTTAAAAAATGTTGGTTTTACGGACGTGTAAAGAACTTTTTTTCATTAAATTATAACACTAGGATTAACGTACCGAGGAAAATGTGTCCTAAAATGAATGCAAATAATTTTGATCTTCACGATCACTTGTTTAACCTTCTGACTTTTTAATATAAAAGATCCCAATTTTGTTACATCGAATCTGTCGGGCCTACCGGAAAGTGTGTACGTCCCAGATCTACTGTCGACTTTTTGGATCCACTGATCTACCGTCTAGTTACTAGACTCTAGTAGATCAGTTCCCCACCAGTTACGCTCCCATAGCTAATGCATTTAGGATTTAACATCACACGCTGCATGCGTTATCGCTTCAGCTAATCAGTATTTCGCTGGAGTTGCAAACGCGTGTGAAAGGGGTGTGGCCCCTCCCACTCTGACCAATAACTGTAAACGCGTATGAAACGGGGCGTTACCCTTGCCATCCTGACCAATCAGCTCCGCGTTCCTCTCGCGGGACTACTTGCGAGTCGCGCACTGTACTAATTCTTCTACTCCTATCAGAGAAAATCCCAGTGATCGTAACAGACACTCGGATAATCCAGCATAAACTATTTCCGAAATTTTTCCACGATCGAAAACGGTCGCAGCTTTCCCAGCGTGTCGCGCGCTAGACGAAAACTTTTCCCATTAACTAGCACACTCATTACCGGCACCCTGGTTACCTTTAATTACACGGCCGTTGTTCCTTTGTGCTCTCGCTGTACGCGCGATCAGCAGTGAGTATTCTCTTTCTTCGGTAAAATGCACTCGGGAAACTCTGTTTACGCTCGATTGGCCGGGATAAATGAACCGGAGAGACTTGGATGCGAAGCGTAACCCCACCTCCTTCCCCTGCGCAAAATTCGAATACAGGAAATCGACCAATCGAGATAGTCGCCACCTATTCAAAGGCCTTTTGATGGATTTCGACTATTCATTCGCGTCTCAGTGAATGAGTCAAATGACTTAATATGCCTAATATTCCGAGTCAACGAACGCAATGTCTCGAAAACGTAAATTTGCACTCAGTGTCTCAGATGAAATTAATATTAACATGTTGAAGAATAAATATCAGTCTCGAAATCAAAGCAATTTAGTTAAGGAAAAAGTAAGACAAAATAATTAAGGCGTGTCACAGTGATTGCTGCTTTAAACCTTTTACATTAAAAGTGTTCTAACAAAATTCAATTTGCTCAAATGTATACAGTGGCGAACAAAAGTGTTCGTACGCCCTTTAAATCAGAATAGCTTTCACAAAATTTGACCAAACCACTTGACTTTTTTTGAGCAATTAGAAGCATTTATTTAGTAAATCACGTGCAAAAGAAATTTTGAAAGAATTGCCATTAGTAGGAATTACACGAAAAAATAAAAATGGTACTTTTTAAAACTTCTTTAGTTTAGCCCATAATGAAAATTCAAAATATGCCTTTTGTAGATTTATGTTAGTTATACATATGCCGAAAATTTCATCGCAATTGTTGGACGCAGAAAATAACGACGCGCATCGGAAGATGCAAGAAACTATGGAGTTTAAGCAGAAACTGACCAAAAGTCGTGAAAAACTGCGATTATCACCACTTTCAACCGCTTGTAGCTCATATGTTCGTTAACTGATTTCGATAAAATTTTCAGCATATATGTAAATAACATAAATCTACAAACCGCATATTTTGAATTTTCATTACGGGCTGAAATAATAAAGTTTTAAAAAGTGCCACTTTTATTTTCTCATGTAATTCCTACTAATTGCAATTTCCGCAAAATCTTTTTTGCACATTTTAAAAGTAAATCAACGCTTCTAATTGTTCAAAAAAAAAGTCAAGTGGTTTGGCCAAATTTTAAGAAAGTTATTCTGATTTAATTGGCATACGAACACTTTTGTGGGCCACTGTATATATTTACGAAACTATTTCATTCGTGTTTTTTTTAACTATTTTACTTTCCTGAACATTCGAGATAACACTAACCATACCATTTCATAGTTTTCATTTTATAATTATTGGAATCATGAAGGTGCGTTTATTAGAAATTATTAAGTCAATTTCTACATTCAAGCACATATTGTCACAAGAATTGCGAGGAATCTAAATAAATTCAGTCTTCTAATTATTATGAAACAACGTGTACCAGTCACATTTTGGACTTGGTACGGTTAGTGTTAAACGAAGCTGCAAATGATAGAACTAACGAAAGAAGACTGCGTTCAATAATTTGGAGTTTGTTCTTGATATCTACAGGGTGAGGCACTAACTATTGCCACCTACAATAACGTTGAATGTATGACAATAGTACAAAAGTTGCATCGGACAGCAGGGGCCGTAGCGTGGCGTTAATCTTTTGTTGCCAGGTGGTGTCGCTTCAGAGGATGTGAAGGTCACCTTTGTTTTTTAACACTAGAACTACCGGACAAGTCAAAATGACTGGTTCCTAAATTTTTCTTTTACAAATATTGAAATTATAAAAATGTTTTCCGGTATAATATTTTAATCAAATTCTCTATTAGAATACATATTTAAACAAAAGTTGTACGGAAGTTGAATAAATGCATTCTTGTCGTTATTAGAATGCAATATACACCAGTCGCGTTTAGCGCTCGGTAGTTCTAGTGTTAAAATAGAATGCTATGTTTTAGTACTTGTTTTCTGATAGCGGCTATTGAGACGAATCCAAGAAGGTGCAACATTAAGGTCTTTGAAGGTCAGGAAAGGTCATTTATGACAAAAAAGGCGAAATAAACTTGCATTTACAGAAAGTGTCCAAAGTGATGTACCTTAGTTAGTGACCCACCCTGTATAAAGATTGCAGATGTTGTCAAACCAGCATTAAAAATGACTTCGATAGTTATTGTATTTTTCACCGTTAAATTTTTGTTGATCATTTTTGCTGGACATGTTTGCTGAGCAATTTTGCTAAACATTTTTGCTGGACAGTTTTGCAGAACATTCGAGTGAAAGGTACAAAGAAGCAAGTGAAAGAAGACAGCATAAATTGGAGACACATTGTTACCGGAAGAGCAAGCGATACTTCCCATTGACGACCATGTGCAGGTTAGAAATTCTTAAATTACATCGCCGTCGAGCCAAGCGAAACGGGATCCCTGTGCAAATTTGAATAACAGGCAGGTGGCTGAGCAATTAGCGACCGGCTGCGCCTAGGAAAACGCCCTTCCGATACGAAGAACCGGGAGAACGATGTTCTCGTGTCTAATTGCTTGTTATTATTTGTTTGTTTGAGCTGCTGGAACAATAGCTGCAACAGCTTACACTGCATTAACATGGAAGGCTAAACTGTGAGAGTAATTGCTGTAATTGCGACTCGATCGCACTCGAAAGTGAATTTGTAATTGCAGGCCGTGTATTAAAATCTCAGGTGATCTTTACCGTGAAATTGAGCTTCGGTGCTAAAATGGATCTTGGTATTGCTATTATTGTATTAACAATTTTTCTATTATTCTCTACTGTGTGCATTAATAAGCACCCATATATAGGTGACGGAATTATCTGTACAAAAAAAAACAAATTTTCTCACTAATGTATTCACTGTACTAAATTTGGTTGGTGTTTTCAATTTGTATTTCATTAAATAGATTATATCGTTTTCTAAATTGTTTGTGGTTCCTGCATTGGCGATCAAAGTGTTAAACATCATCGCATAATACGCCACAGAGCAAATATTATTTTAAGCGTAATTAATGCGACATCCACGATATACAGGGTGGGAATTATAAATCGTTACTGACCAATATCTCCAAAAATATTAATTATACGCAAAAATGTTTCAGATGAAAGTTGTTCAGTACCGAGGGGGCATCATCTGGTGGAACTTTTATTTTTCCCGGTGGACACTCCTAGGTGGGGTGAAGGTCAACTTTCTCTTTTTAAATGGAATCATACGTTTTTTTTCGGTAATTATGTAGAATAGGTCTGCGTACTACGATTTTGATGAAATTTTAATATGTTATGGAGCAACATATTCTGAACAACTTTTTCCTTTTCCAATATTGTGGGGTCGCCTTTAGTTTTTGAGATATTTGCAAAAAACTATCGGTAATGTTAATTTCATAACGGAAACCTTCTTTTTAGAAACACTGGGTGGGTGTGTGTGGTATTGTAGCTTCTCGTCTCCGCAACGTGTTTACAAACAAAAAATACACAGATGCGCCCCGAAAATCCAGGAAATGGAATAACAGAAGAAACAAGCAGAATTAACTCCTGTAGATAACTCTGATCATACATAGATAGGCTGAGCTTTCAATTTTCAAAGACATTTCCTGGATTTTCGGGCAGCATCTGTTTATTTTTTGTTTGTAAACACGTTGTGGAGATGAGAAGCGACAATACCACACACACTCACCCAGTGTTTCACACGCACCCAGTGTTTCTAAAAAGAAGGTTTTTCCGTTATGAAATTAACATTACCAATAGTTTTTTGCAAATATCTCGAAAACTAAAAGCGACCCCCCTATATTGGAAACAGTTGTTCGAAATGTTGAAATCTATAATATATTAAAATTTCATCAAAATCGGAGTACGCAGACCTTTTCTATATAATTACCTTTTTTTCTACCATCAAATAGTGCGTTTTTAGATGTGTTCAATTACCTATGACTCAAGGTCATACAAGGTCAAACTTGCAGGGAAATGCAGAAAATTTAAACACATACTAAACTGAAGTATAAGTAAAACGATCACAACTTTTCTGAATTTCCCTGCAAGTTTGACCTCGAATGACCTTGAGTCATAGGTAATTGAACTCATCTTAAAACGCACTATTTGATGGTGGATAAAGGAACACATCATTCTATTTAAAAAAAGAAAGTTGACTTTCACCCCACCTTGGAGTGTCCACCGAGAAAAATAAAAGTTCTACCAAATGATGCCCTCTTCGGTATTGAACAACTTTGATATGAAACATTTCTGCGTATAATTAATATTGTTGGAGATATTCGTCTGTAACGCTTTATAATTTCCACCCTGTATATGACCGGTTTCAATCCCACTGCGGTTTAAATAATTAATACAACACTGCTGCACCAATAGATGCACTGATGCATTAGTGAAAAATGAAAAAATTGATTGGTATATTAAAATATTTGAAAAATATAACATGTTGATTAAAATGAATTTCCATTATTATCATTATTTTTTACTTACATATCGAGCATATCATCCATTCAACAATTAGTGAATTGTAATTTAAGCTTGTACTGGCAGAGCTTTACCTGTAACAGAAGAAAAAGCAATTTGTTATTATTCGTACAATTGAGCAAATTATTACAGATTGAAAAATGCATTATTAAAGTGGATCAATTCCCTTTATTCACTATCTTGAAAATTCAAGACGTTAGCAGCAACGTAAAATTATTATACGGGCCATATTTATGTAAATAACTAGAGAGCGTCCCTTCATTGTCTGCTAAAGCAAAGATAGAATATCCCTTCAGAAACTGCGCTTTCCTCATTCACGAAGTAGAGAAGGGATTATAGAAAGTTTCTGGGTCCGTGAAGCTACTTCAATGGAATTATTACTCCGCTTCCAAGTTTACGGAACTATTTCTTTAACAAAAACATTTATTTCAAGTTAACGATAACACCGAGTAATCTCCTTACTATATTAAATTCGTTGAAAAGAATTTTAATTAACACCGGAGCGTTCTCGATATCTACAAAGCTCTAACTTCCACGAAAACAATTCACCAATCAATTTCGAACATGAAAATTACGAAGTACAAGCAGATTTAAATCATTCAGCTCAATATATCCAAGAGAATATTAAATAGAAACAAGTATTAGCTCGTTTCAGTCGAAGGTAGCCTCTCATTTGCAAGTTAACAACCTCTATTTAATCCTTTATTTACAAATTAACCAAAAAGAAAAAGAATTAGAAGACTTAATTTACTTAAGGAATAAAATCCTTCCTTCTAAAATGTGCTATAGAGAATATCACATAAAAGAATCATATCATAGTTAAGAGCCATGATCTGCTAATAATACATTAATCAGTTAAATGCAAATAAAGATATCTCAAATTATCTTTTACCAATGAAAATTATTAACAAAACTTTCACAAATATAGAGGTTCAAAAATTGCATTCAGAAAGGCAGTATTCAAATTTTCTGAAGCACCATCATTTCAAAGGCCCAAAAATGGCAGGTGTACATTAAAAATGTCCTAGCTCCCTTTAAAGGATAACTCAACAATGTAGAGTCTACAATTCTACACACACACACACACACCATTTTCCCGAGAGTCGACGATCGAAAAATATGTCACGACTGTCACGAGGCCGGGGAAGGTGTTTCGATCACTTTACGAAACCAATGAATTCGCAGCTTCACGGGTAAACGGGGTGTCTGTATTTATTGTGCGAATCTATTCAGAAACACACGAATGCGAACGCATAAGGGAACTTCCATGAAGGGGCACTGGGAATTCCGACGCGTTGAGCAAGCAATGATGCATCGGAAAGGAACTGGATGATCGTTGTTATCGCGTTTCCGCAAAATTACATTCGGGACGCTTATGGCGAGACTGGTCTCGACGATTTTTCAAGCAAGCTGTAAGAAATGACCCCTGTGAACATCTTCGTACTATACAAACATATACAGGGTGTCCCACATAAATGGGAACACCTAAATATCTGTTGTATTTACAGTCCTATCAGAAAACTTCAGAGGACAAAGTGACACTATTGCAGGGGGGCAAATATAATGATAAAGAAAAAAAAATTTTTGTCGTGTTTTTTAATGAAATTTCAAGGTCACCGATGTTTTTTTAAATGGAATAGTATATTTTTTTTACGATAGCATGATAGACAATAAAAAAACTGAATTTAGTGGATACCACCTTTTTGACCTTGAAATGACCTTGAGTAAGAATAATCATGTTGGAGCGGATAAAATGTGGAAGTTTTAAATTTACGTGTTTCAGCAAAGATTACGAGTTGTTTACGGCAGGTTGACCTTTACATATCATAATAAATGTTCGAAATGTTGACCATCCTCATTTATGCAATATTGCAATCTTGGAGAAGCTTCGGAAAAGTAACAGCTCTATTCAAAACCCGACTACCCTTTGAAAGATACTTTAGAAAAATGTATACAACTCATGCAATTTTTATTGTTTCTACTTCCAAAAAATCATGAATACGCCTCAAATATCCATGAACGCGTGTGCAAAATCCCAATGCAAAAAGTTACACATTTCTTCTGAAAAAAATTCTGAGACATCCTGAAAGAACGGTTTTGAAACCCCGAATAGTTCCTTAACAGTAGGTTTACGGGACCCGTCAAAATGACGGGTTGTAATATTTTTAATTTACGATTATCGAGATTGAAAAGACGCATCCATGAGGAATTATTCAATACATTTATTTTTTTGGGGTACATATTGTAAAAAGAATGTCTAAAAATTTAGATACCCACATTTATGTTATTTTTACACAATAATGTAAAGTAGTCACTTTTACTGCTCCGTAAACCTAGTGTTAAAGAAATTGCTGTGTAACGAAAATTGTAACGCGAACTGTTCTCCCACTAAGTGTTACCTCTACTTAAGCATCACAGTTCCCACCACGAGTCTCATAACCTTGAGCACTTTGTGGTGGGGGTCGCTAGTATGCAACGAACGGGCACTCCCGTGCAATAAACGAGGTTCTACAGTAGTCCAGTGCAACATCGAGCAGGTTTAACCCATTGACTGCCACGCAAATTTAGCGCGTCTTGCCCTGGGCGCCACGGTTTTATTTTAAAGGAAACATGAAGTTTTACAAAATATAATAATATTAAATTACTGATATAATATTGTGGGATCAGGTCCTCCTAGACCAAATACTGTATGGAGATTAGGAAAAGGGGAGGGTTCCGTGGGGTGAGCTCGTTAGTCGATCGGCTACCAACACGAGGGCCCGGATTCGATTCCGAAAAGGAGGAGGGTTCCGTGGGTATGTGTAAGAGTTGATCAGCTACAACCGCGAGGGTCCCGGGTTCGATTCCCGGCGCGGAATTCCTCATTTTTCCTAAGATCCTACATTTGGGGGCCTCTCCGGGATGGGGGGAACACCGATTCCTGCATGGTGACAAACGACGAACGAGTAAGCAAGCGTTGCGAAGACGGTCGCACGCGAGCGAAAAGACGACGAAGCGAAGTAAGGGACACATCCAGGGAAAACTGCTAGAGAGGGCAGTAGGATGGTGTTCCCTAAAAGTGACGAAGTTGGTGACGAGTTGTGCTGATGGCGCTGAGGCCAAAAAGACGATGGCGCTGCGACGGACATTCGAGGGCGAATGCCGGCGCAGGATGGCCGAGTGTGGGATCAGGACCTCCCAGACCAAATACTGTATGGAGATTAGGAAAAGTAGGAGGGTTCCGTGGGTATGTGTAAGAGTTGATCAGCTACAACCGCGAGGGTCCCGGGTTCGATTCCCGGCGCGGAATTCCTCATTTTTCCTAAGATCCTACAATATTGCAATGGCATTTACAGTATTTTTATTGAAAAAAAAACAGTACGAGAAAACTCGTAGCTGGCGTCACAAAATAAGAATTCTATGCTGGATGCCACGTACGAGTTATCTCGTATCTAAACTTGCAGCACCCACTACAAAATATCTCGTAGATGGCAGTTTTGGTACAGACGCTTACTACGAGATATCTCGTAGTTGGCAGTCAATGGGTTAAACGTGTGTTCAGTGGTTCAAAATCCCACGGTCTTTCTTCGGGTCTTCGCGGATTCTCATGGTGGCACGTTCTCCATTCGAAAAATTGCTATTACTCAAGGAATCGCTGGAAATCCGGGTAGCATAGTGAACGAAGCCAGACGAAAAACGTCGGCGCCGCGCCGTGCCACGGAAAAATAAGAAGCGAGGTTACACGGCGGATGACAAATTACCAGGGATTACGTTACTCCTTTACTCTTTTCCAACCCCCCTAGCCGGCCAACCCTCGCGCGACGTTTTACCCTAGACACGACGCGACCACTGAAAATATTACCCGGCATATCCCGTTTCGTGGTCGACGGTGCCTAAGGGGCCGCGAGTCTCCACTGAGAATCCGAGTGGATCTTTACAGTGTTCAACCCTTCCATCCTACCCCGGCAACCTGCCCTGTGCTAGGCTGAATTAGTTCCGTCGTGAGCTCCGCTTTTTTCCGTCGTTTCTTGGATTAATTTTGTTTTAAAACCCGAGAAATCCCGGAGCCGGGCCACCGTATTTACACGCTCAGACCCAGTGCACCACCGACGGAATTACACAAACATTTTTATAAATTGCCACTTGCTCCCGTCGACGAAGAATTCACGCGAAACCTACGTAAACCATCCTCTTGATCTTCGGATCGTTCTACGGAGAATCGTTCTAAAACACCTGTCTACAGGAAGAATCGTGCAAGAATTCCTACGGGAACAGATTGAGGAATCCTTAAAATGGCGTCGTTTTCGTCGGAGCAAACCGGCTGAGCTTCATCCAATTTCTGAAAATAATTCGCAGTGCCTTTTTAACCGCATTTACTATCCTAAAATGCGGCCTGTTACATTTAATTTAAACCCTCGAACGCCCAAAAATTCCTACGGAAACACATTCCAAAATTGTCTCAAAGCACGTTTAAAATAGCGACGATTTCGTCCGAACTGACCGGCTGAGTTTTATAAAATTTTCGAGATGATTTTGCATTTCTTTTTAACCGCAGTCATCCTATCATAAAGTAGGATCCATTATCTTTAATTTGAGACATCGAACGCCCAAAAATTCCAACGGAAACACATTCCAAAATTGTCTCAAAGCACGTTTAAAATAGCGACGATTTCGTCCGAACTGACCGGCTGAGTTTTATAAAATTTTCGAGATGATTTTGCATTTCTTTTTAACCGCAGTCATCCTATCATAAAGTAGGATCCATTATCTTTAATTTGAGACATCGAACGCCCAAAAATTCCAACGGAAACACATTCCAAAATTGTCTCAAAGCACGTTTAAAATAGCGACGATTTCGTTCGAACTGACCGGCTGAGTTTTGTAAAATTTTCGAGATGATTTTGAATTTCCTTTTAACCACAGTGAACCTATCTTAAAGTAAGATCCTTTATCTTTAATTTGAGCCATCGAACGCCCAAAAATTCCAACGGAAACACATTCCAAAATTGTCTCAAAGCAACTTTAAAATAGCGACGATTTCGTCCGAACTGACCGGCTGAGTTTTATAAAATTTTCGAGATGATTTTGCATTTCTTTTTAACCACAGTGAACCTATCATAAAGTAGGATCCTATACCTTTAATTTAAACCCTCGAACGCCCAAAAATTCCAACGGAAACACATTCCAAAATTGTCTCAAAGCTCCTTTAAAATAGCGACGATTTCGTCCGAACTGACCGGCTGAGCTCTATAAAATTTTCGAGATGATTTTGCATTTCTTTTTAACCGCAGTCATAATATCATAAAGTAGGCTCCTTTATCTTTAATTTGAGCCATCGAACGCCCAAAAATTCCAACGGAAACACATTCCAAAATTGTCTGAAAGCTCCTTTAAAATAGCACGCCTAGTGCCACGTTTTTCTGTTTCAGCACTGAGAGGCATAAGGAGCCATAGGGCAAATCGTCGTCAGTCTGTCCGAGATAACCTACCGAGCAGATCACAGTTCGTGAACACTTTCTTCGCGTTTTTTATATAGAGTCACTGTGTTACGTGCAAGCATTATTCACCCTTGAAATACGTGTATTCCATATGTTGTTTCAACTAATAAACTAACGTTTATTATAAAGGGTTGTCACATTCATTCGCGCAATACATACCTAAACCCAACAGATTTAATGTGAGAAACAGTGTTTGCACACGATGTAAGTGACATTTAGGTATCAAACTCTTGATAGAATTCGATCCTCGTGCGAACGTGCAGAGGGCAACGCATTTCTCCATTGAACGAACTTTCCGCGATCGCGTTTCCACGAAGTTTCGCTGAAAACCGTTGACGAACCACCGAAAAAAGACACAAAGAAAAATATTCCCTGGCGAGGCGGCGTTCGATACTTTCCAACGAAAGCAACGTAAGGCGATACCGTGCCGGCAATCTCCGTTCCAACCCCATTGCTTCTCCCATGGCCAACCGAGTATAGTTTAGGGTGGTTTAGGGTGGGTCTCTCGGCCAGCCTCAGCCCCGGTTTTCCCGGCCGCAAATGGGGTGAGCCCGAAGGCCCGCATCGTAAAGTATCGTTAATATAAGTTTGCACGGTGATTCACGTTCAGCAACGAGTGTGACCAACACTATAGGGTTAAAATTACAGCCGGTGTTTGCCGGTGTTGGTGTCCGGTTTTCATGCCCCGTAAAAAAGGGGGATGATCGTTGAATCCCCATTCACGAACTTTCTTTCGCGAGGCTACCGCTTCGCGCTTTCTACCTTCTCTTATCATTCATCACGATTTCAAAGCTGCGAGGACGATGCGTGGACTGGCAAGAACGCGTAGCTGTTGCGAAATCTACTGGAAACTGTGCCGTGAAATCTACTGCATTTTCTCCCGACGATATTTACAATAGTGCATCACTCGTTGCACGAAACGGGAAAATTCGTGCAAAAATGAAGGCCGTTTAAAAATCTATTGATTTGCTTACTAGAATGTAGAATATCAATTTATTCGTTGTGAAATGAACTACATTATAGTGTAAAGTGCAAACGCCATGATCAAGTAGCCAATAATAATTGGTAATAATTCCGATCGTTTATAGAAATGAAATAAGCAAGGTATTAACGAATTGATGAATTTCAACTCTATCTTAATTCTGGAGATCGTTTTTAACACTTATTCTGCCGGAAGCCTATTAACACTAGGTTTGCGGGACCCGTCAAAATGACGGGTTGTAATATTTTTAATTTACGATTATCGAGATTGAAAAGACGCATCCATGAGGAATTATTTAATGCATTTATTTTTTTGGAGTATATATTATAAAAAGAATGTCGAAAAATTTAGATAGACACGTTTTTGTTATTTTTACACAATAATGTAAAATAGTCACTTTTAGTGCTCCGTAAATCTAGTGTTAATAGGCTTTACAATAATTGCGCTGTACCAAATGGAAGCTTAAAAATCTTCTTCCACACAATAATTCCAAATAAAATTATTAGATTACGTTATTGAGGATAAGTTATTGGTTTATGATGGAAGTTTCTGTTGCTCTTGCAGGATCTATTAAAAAATTGTCAGCCATGGTACATAGACTTTAAAAAAATATTAGAACAATTTAAAAATACTGTTATGTCATTTTCAATCTATCGAACATGTTAAGAAAGATAATAAATTTCACTCCAGTTTGTCGCGATTCCGGTAAAAAATTTTTCTTTCTTATAAAGATCCGCAGACTGTTTGTGATGCACAGACGGCCGCCAAAAGATTCGGACATACGATAACTTTTTTAAAATTCGAACAAACGACTTTATTTTTTTGAGACGTTAAAAGGAATAATTTACAATGTGACAAGAAACAATTCTTTTAAAAACAACAATTGGGAGAACTGCAGAGGAAATACTAAAAGTTGTTTCTACAACCTTTTTATGTGGGCCAACATTGAAAATTTAAAAAATAGATTTTGTAGATCTGTATCAATATACATTTTAAACATTTCATCGAAATCGGTTGATGCGGAAAAAAACGACAGGCATTGAATCATGTAAGAATCCGTAGATTAATTACAGTTAGAAAATTGCAAAAAACTGCAATTTTTACCATCTTTAAACGTTTATAGACCATGGCAATGCTGACCGACTTTGATGAAATTTTCAGAATGTACATATAATTGACACCGATCTACAAAATCTATTTTTTTGAATTTTCAAAGTAGGCCCACATAAAAAAGTTGTAAAAACAACTTTTTGTATTTAACCTGTAATTCCGGCCTTTTGTTGATTTGAACAAAATTGTTTCTTGTCACATATCAAATTAATCCTTCTAACGTATCAAAAAATTTTAAGTCGTTTAGTCCAATCTTAAAAAAGTTACAGTATTCTTAACACTAGATTTACGGGGCCCGTCAAAATGGCGGATTCGAAAAGTCGTAAGAACAACTTTTTGTATTTTCTCTGTAATTCCGGCCTTTCGTCGATTTTAAAAAGATTGTTTCTTGTCACATAGTAAATTAATCCTTCTAACGTATCAAACAATTTTAAGACCTTTGGTCCAATCTTAAAAAAGTTAGTCTTCTTAACACTAGATTTACGGGGCCCGTCAAAATGACGGATTCGAAAAGTTGTAAATACAACTTTTTGTACTTTCTCTGTAATTCCGGCCTTTCGTCGATTTTAAAAAAATTGTTTCTTGTCACATAGTAAATTAATCCTTATAACGTATCAAACAATCTCAAGTCGTTTGGTCCAATCTTAAAAAAGTTACCGTCTTCTTAACACTAGATTTACGGGCCCCGTCAAAATGACGGATTCGAAAATTTTTAATTTACGATTATTAAGAGTGTAAGGAGGTATTCGTGAGGAATTATTAAATAGATATATTTTGTTGTGTACATATTACAATAAAAATCGCTGAAGGTCTAAGTAAATACAATTTTATTATTTTTACGAAGCAATGTAAAATAATGAATTTTAGTGCTCCGTAAACCTAGTGTTAAAAGTATCCGAATCATTTTGTGACCGACTGTATGTTGGTGCCGAGTATGTTGAGCAGACTCACTTCGATGCAAAGACGTCTCTCGCGCATTGATTTCCCGTTACATCGTAGTTACATTAATTCAGAAAAGTTAGGAGAGCGTTTCCGGAAGAGCGGGAGTCCGTGAGACGAATTTAAGGGAAAAAGGAGGGAAACGAGGTATAAGTACAAAGAGATCCCGGAACTTCTTATTGGATTCTGTCGTCTATCCTTCCCGCTTGGTTGCGGTAAGAACCCTCGAGTCACGTTTCCAGTCCAGGAACGAGAATCTTCGTGTGCATTAGGCACGTACAACATGTGTAACCTACATTCGGAGTAAAGTCTGCTACCACGGAAGAGAGAGAGAGAAATCCTCTCCTTGCTCCTCTCGAGGATCCTGAGATGTAGGATCCTCCTCGGGCATAACCGAACGCCGATCGTCTTTCTTTTCCTGATTCCTCTGGAAGCAGACGGAGCCGAAGCTTATTGCTACCGCATCGCTGAGCAAAGACGAGAAGTTTCGACCCTGTTCCCTCGGTCGTCCGACTCTCTGCTACCCGAAATATCTGTGTAACGTCGATAGTTTTTGACTAGGGGAACTTTCTCCGGTGCCTAATGTGTCTGGGAAATGAAGACCGCGTTCCTGACGAAACTATTCCGATAAACTAGCGTAAGCTTCCTCGAACGCGCTACTGTAAATATTCGCGATGAACTGGAACTTTGGAAATATGGAAAATGTGTACATTATTGCTGCCTAATTTTTATGAATTTATCGTATTCGTACAGTTTGAAAATCGTTAACAACATCTCTACATTAGTTATGATTTCTATCGATCGAATTTTGAGTTAAATTAAGAAAAATGATATTGGTGCAAGGTTCGATCTTTTTGATTGACATTGACGCAAAAAAGATCTGGTTGTTTGTAAATGTTTCGCCATCTATGATATACTTATGATTTCTATCGATCGAATTTTGAGTTAAATTATGGAAAATGATATTGGCGCAAGGTTCGATCTTTTTGATCGATCAAGAAGATTGAACCTTGTGCCAATATCAATTTCCTTAATTTATCTCTACATTAGTACTCGGATCATTATACAATTATGGTGTTCACACATTTTTAATACTTCACTGACCAGAAGTTTTCTAATAGTGTTTTCAAAACCAAAGATCAAGAGAGATACTAAGAAAAATGGTTTTTCTCAATTTTTAGGCTTATTTTTTATATTATTGTTATAATATTCGAGAACAATGTAGCACAAACTTAGCACAACTCAGCACAACTGTTGAAATTATTTATTTCAATAAGTGGGGGGCTAACTTCTAGGAGGCCAGCTAATTCCCATTCAGCAACTCAATATCGAAACAGATATCCCCGAGGAAACCGATGCAGCGTGATAAATACGCGAGGAGGTAATCTCGATCGGTCGCATAGAAAATTTTGAATGAAAATCGCTGCCATGGGAAACGGAGAATGATCGTTCATGCCCCTGATTTCACTTAGATCGACCCCGTGGCGCGTGCTAAGTTCCCTCGTCTAATATCCTGGATATTAAATACTCCTGCCCGGGCAGATAACGTATCGGCCAGAAATTCTCAAGGGGTGCAGAATTCCGTGCCTGCCGACCTGGTAACGAACCTATGAAACCGGGAAAGCACGATGAACGAGCAACAGAAATTTTACCTCGGAACCGAAAGAATTATACCTTGCTACCACCTGGTCACGCCCATTTTCCCGCCGGTGGAAAAGTTCGGGGAAATCCCAGTGCTGAGTCGACTGCTCCCTAACCTTTAATTAGACGAATTCTCATTACAACTGTTCCGAAGCTTGCGAAATAAATTTTATTTTAATTCGGTGCACTCCGCAATAATGTGGACCGTTATTAATTGTTATTAATATCTGCGCCTACTGCTGTTTCTGTTTGGTAATTGTCCTTCCTCCAACGCTTACGACTTTGGAATTACGGAGTATCCACCAGTGACGATCACTGGATTTCTTGGAGTTCATGAAGAATTTCGAGTCCTGCAAAGTAAACACTTGAGCTGCCTTTATTTCATATGCGCTTGTTAGAAAGAATTCATTTTTTGTGAGGCATAGAGGTACAGAGCGTTTCTTAAAAATATATGGTGTTGTACTTTTTGTTTTACAAGTATCAAGACGCATTAGGTTGAAATTGATGGGTTTTCGATGTAAATTGGTTAATACTATTTTGTAGGGGAGACTGTGGTTCATTAAACTCGTGCACTTAGGAGAATAATGTTGATTTTGCATGTGTTCCACGTGTCCATCTACAGAAAATCTGGGACACCCCCGTTTGGACGCCATCCGATTGGACGCGTCCCGATTGGACGCGTCCCGATTGGACGCGTTCCTTTTGGACTTCGTGAAGATTGGACTCGTGTCGTTTACACGCCGTGCGGTTTGGACTCCGTGCCGATTGGACTCGTGTCTTTTTAACGCCGTGCCGATTGGACACTCGTGTTGTTTTAACGCCGTGCGGTTTGGACTCCGTGCCGATTGAACTCGTGTTGTTTTAACGCCGTGCGGTTTGAACTCCGTGCCGATTGGACACTCGTGTTATTTTAACGCCTTGCGGTTTGGACTCCGGGCCGATTGGACTCGTGTCGTTTTAACGCCGTGCCGATTGGACACTCGTGTTGTTTTAACGCCGTGCGGTTTGGACTCCGTGCCGATTGGACACTCGTGTTGTTTTAACGCCTTGCGGTTTGGACTCCGGGCCGATTGGACTCGTGTCGTTTTAACGCCGTGCCGATTGGACACTCGTGTTGTTTTAACGCCGTGCGGTTTGGACTCCGTGCCGATTGGACACTCGTGTTGTTTTAACGCCTTGCGGTTTGGACTCCGGGCCGATTGGACTCGTGTCGTTTTAACGCCGTGCCGATTGGACACTCGTGTTGTTTTAACGCCTTGCGGTTTGGACTCCGTACCGGTTGGACTTAACCCAGTCCTAAGAACTTCCTCAGAACTAACCATATATTTCACAATAAAATATCACTATATGTAGAATTCGAAAAGCAATGATTATAACATTTACGGCACCCAAATTTCACGAATCCAAACGGCACGGCGTCCAAACGTCACAAATCCAAACGGCATGGCGTCCAAACGACGAGTCCAATCGGCACGGCGTCCAAAAGAAACGCGTCCAATCGGATGGCGTCCAATCGGATGGCGTGCAAGTGGGACGCGTCCAATCAGGACGCGTCAAATCGAGTGGCGTCCAAGTGGGACACCCCCGAAAATCTAAATGCATGGAATTACCTGTTTGAATTAATTTGAACGATTCAGGAGATGGATGGACTTGCAGATTAAAATATAGGGACTGTAATAATAAATAAATAATAATAAATATACTGTCAATACTATACTATACTATAACTGTATAGTATAATATAATACAAGTTGGTATACGCTAGTCCACTGATGGGTCTGAAATGATATATTTTACAATTCTACAAATTATAATGACGCTTCCATTAGAAATGATTGATTCCATTTCTTCACTCAAGCATATATTACAACAAAAATTGTACAAGCTCTAGTTAAATAAAATCTCGTAATTTATTTAAGGCAACATAGTCTGGTGCTAAAAAGACGTATTATCGCAAGACCAGCAGCTCGGCGAGAACGGCGAGGATATCTAATATAAAAGCGAGGCTTTCAAAATACCATCCATCCCCTATATTTCTTCTCTTTGGTCGGCAACGTTCACCACATCCGATAGCATGTTCGATACACTAATGCCACCGGCAACAACGGTCCAGACGATGTATGTATAGTGAAGCACACAATGGACAAAGAAGCTCATACGGGTAGTATCTGAATTTCAGATTACCCTTTCAAAACCGTACCTCTTCTGGTTCATCACTTTTATTGTCGAAACACTTACCGTCGCTAAATAATCTGCCTGACAGGCGCGTTAACTATGCACGGTAAATCGGGATTCGGATATTTAATGAATTACTGTCAGAGAAACTGTTGCCTGTATATTATGGTAATCGTATTTTAATGGCCGAGGCCCAGTATGCTGTCAGATTATCTTATAAACTATAAGAGTGTAGAACTACACCAAACTCTGCTTCTTAAATAATTCTAACACAGTCGGTCCGTAAAGTATTTAAACATTTTAGATTCTCGAAAAATTGCTGATATTTAAATTGTTACAATTTCGTAAAAACCATGAGCCTTAACTCATTTTATAGCTTGACGCCTCTACTTTCGCACAGCGTTAATCATTTTTCACCGAGATTTTATTTTACACGATGCAGCAAGTAGGAAACCGAAGACCCATTTTTCCGAATAAAGGCTATAAACTGAAACCTCTGTAAAAACAATTCTTCTTGTGAACGAATCCTCCACAGATTTGAATATTAACGTCCCCCCTTTGTAGCTATTGTTTTAAAATTTATGTACGATTTTTTTCACCGGTTTATGGTACAAAAATGAGGACCAAGTTCGGTGGCGTAAAGCCCTTGATGCTACCGTAAAGTTGGCGGCACATGTCTCGTTCAAAGCTCGATAAAACGGCTAAAAAAATTGTTCATCACATTTTAAGATGTCGTCGCTGCAAACAGGAAGCTTCAATCTTTAAATTTAAGGTGGTCTCATTCAGGAAAAAAATATGGTAATTATATAGAAAAGGTCTGCTAACTCCGATTTTGATGAAATTTTAATATGTTATGGAGCAACACATTCTGAACAACTTTTTCCTTTTCCAATATAGGGGGGTCGCTTGGGTCGCACACCGATGCACGAAACATTTTAACGCAAACGAAACTCATCTGGCCAAAAGGAAATTACACGAAATTTCAAAATGAAAATTATATTTTCATGCTGCAACATTCGTTCGATGTGCACTTCTCTGAGAGGTAGCTCGACTTGTCTATGCTTCAGAAATTGTTGTACACGTTTCTGTTGATTTTGCTGCAACTTCTTATATCTAATTATGCTAATACATTTACATTAATGCTAGTTGTCGGTGAAAAATAAAACATCAGAAAAATTGACCGATTCTCGGAAAAATTGGCTATATTTGAACAGTGATAATTTCGTGAAACATAATCGTACGGAAATGAACTTCCACTCATTTTAAAGCGGGAAGCTCCTAGTTTCATATTCCATCCTCCATTCTATTCGACGATTTTTTTTCACGACACAGGGGACGAGGAAACAAAGACACGTATATCCTCACAAATGCTCTATATTCAAATATTTGTGAAAACTTTGAAATATTTTTGGTAATGATACAAAAAAGGTCTGCGTACTCCGATTTTGATGAAATTTTAATATATTATAGATTTCGACATTTTGAACAACTTTTTCCTTTTCCAATACAGGGGGGTCGCTTTTAGTTTTCGAGATATTTGCAAAAAGCTATCGGTAATGTTAATTTCATAACGGAAACCTTCTTTTGTAGTTTCTCATCTCCACCGCGTGTTTACAAACAAAAAATAAACAGGTGCGGCCCGAAAATCCAGGAAATGTCTGAAAATTGAAAGCTCAGCCTATCTATGTATGATCAGAGTGGGGGTGTCCCACTTGGACGCCATCCGATTGGACGCGTTCCTTTTGGACGCCGTGCCGATTGGACTCGTCGTTTGGACGCCATGCCGTTTGGATTTGTGACATTTGGACGCTGTGCCGTTTGGATTCGTGACATTTCGGTGCCGTAAATTTGCGAATTCTACATATGGTGATATTTTATTGTGAAATATATTGTTATTTCTGGGTTAGGTCTGGGTTAGTACTGGGTTAGGTCCAACCGGTACGGAGTCCAATCGGCACGGAGTCCAAACGCCACGGCGTTAAAACAACACGAGTCCAATCGGCATGGAGTCCAAAAGGAACGCATCCAATCGGATGGCGTCCAAACGGGGGTGTCCCATCAGAGTTATCTACAGGAGTTAATTCTGCTTGTTTCTTCTGTTGTTCCGCATCGTCAATTTTCAAAGACATTTCCTGGATTTTCGGGCCGCATCTGTTTATTTTTTGTTTGTAAACACGTTGTGGAGATGAGAAACTACAATACCACACACACGCATCCAGTGTTTCTAAAAAGAAGATTTCCGTTATGAAATTAACATTACCGATAGCTTTTTGCAAATATCTCGAAAACTAAAAGCGACCCCCCTGTATTGGAAAAGGAAAATGTTGTTCAAAATGTCGAAATCGATAATATATTAAAATTTTATCAAAATCGGAGTACGCAGACCTTTTCTACATAATTATCAAAAATATTTCAAAGTTTTCACAGATACTTGAATATAGAGCATTTGTGAGGATATACGTGTCTTTGTTTCCTCGTCCCCTGTGTCGTGAAAAAAAAATCGTCGAATAGAATGGAGGATGGAATATGAAACTAGGAGCTTCCCGCTTTAAAATGAGTGCAAGTTCATTTCCGTACGATTATGTTTCACGAAATTATCACTGTTCAAATATAGCCAATTTTCCGAGAATCGGTCAATCTTTCTGATGTTTTATTTTTCACCGACAACTAGCATTAATGTAAATGTATTAGCATAATTAGATAGAAGAAGTTGCAGCAAAATCAACAGAAACGTGTACAACAATTTCTGAAGCATAGACAAGTCAAGCTACCTCTCAGAGAAGTGCACTTCGAACGAATGTTGCAGCATGAAAATATAATTTCCATTCTGAAATTTCGTGTAACTTCCTTTTGGCCAGAAGAGTTTCGTTTGCGTTAAAATGTTTCGTGCATCGGTGTACATTCATTATTCTTAACCCCTTGTCATGCCATTTTTTTTATGGTTACAGTGATTAGAACATTTTCATCCCCAAAACTTTCACAGATGATGAAAGAAAATTTATATTTTTCGTATGGCTACATTTGCATTAATGCTTACATATTGTGTACAAAAAAGACAATTTTATTTTGTCTAAAAAGAAAGACATAAAATTCATATTTGTTCGACTATGTTGAAAATCTTCATCGCGAGTCTGACTCGTTAAAATACGGCAAAGGGTTAATGGTACAGAGAGATGTGTGTCGGGACTTGATCCTTTAATTCATTTTATCCATTAAGAAAAAATATTCTCATTTCTTTTTCAACACCCTAAACATTTTTTAAACCGCACTACTTTAAACGAAATTAATCTAGTGTCATCCGGTAACCAATTTTAATTTCCGTTTAATACATAATTCCGTTACCGCGAAATTGCATAATTACAAAACTCCGGGGAAAAAAGTGTTGAAATTCGCAGAGTGGGAAGCTTCTGATTCTCGCGATTAAAAATCACGGGCCGGCGCGGCGGTGGAATTGAAATATACAAGATTCATATTTAATTATTTCGACCGCATAACGCCACTCTTGCCCGCATTAATGACGTAACCAATATTTTATGCTCGGGATTTATTCTGTCCAGCCTCCGCTTCAACCGAAACGAAAAAATGAGGAACAGAAACAAACGCGCCTTGCGCTTTTGTTGGTCAATTTATATGTATACTGTTATAGGCGGCGCGCAGTATAAAATGTAAATTACCAAAGCGGCAATTCCCCACCTCCTTCCCCCGTGCCCCCTCGGTTTTTTACGGCTCGCTTGATGCGACAGAGATTCAGTCTGCCTCACGCGCGTATGAATTTTTTGTGTAACCGCCAAAAATTGAAACGAATTTCCGTAGACCTCTCCTCCGCGAAATGATATTCTGTCGTTTGCCCGTTCGGCCGACCAACAATTCGGAAAAACGCGTCGATGATCCCTTTTCTTGTACACATTGGCTGTCAATTTAAACATTGAAATTCGCTTTAACACTAGGTTTACGGAGCACTTATTGGTTTTCTAGGAAGCAGGATTGTAAATAAAAATTCGTTGTGTTAGATTTGAACTTTGCAAGAGAAGTGTTCTCTGAGCCTTTTCAAAAGCAACTGACAGCACGACTGCAACGAAAATGCAACAGGACGTATATATATACAGGGTGTCCCAAAAATGTCTGATTTCCTTTAAAGGGGAGGTTCCTGAGGCCATTTGAAGCGACATTTTTCCTTTGCAAAAATGGCCGTTTCGGCTTTGTTAAGGAGTTATTAACGAAAAACACGGACCAATCAGAGCGCGAACTAGAGGCGTATTGGCAGAGACGGCCGCGCGCGACAGAAGTCGAGCGATGGTGATACACCGCGGTCGAAAGCAAGGAACAAACAAGAGAAGAAAATTTGTCGAGTCCTATGTCGGATAGTTGAAATTTGAATATGTTGTAGTCTTTAGTAGCCTATGAACGAATCTCGAAGGATTTTTCGAAATCTTAGAAAATGTTGGTTTTACAGACGTGTAAAGAATTTTTTTTCATTAAATTATAACACTAGAACCAACGTACCGAGGAAAATGAGTTTTGAGGAGCTTGTAGTGAACACGTAAGAGTATCTATTGAAAATATTTCGATTCGGAAGAAATGGTTTTTTCACCATTTATTTTGAAAATGTTTTAAGCAAATCCAATTTTCCTATAGCCGGGACTGTTTTAAAAATTCGAAAAAAAACATGATGACAGCTTCGAGTCACCTGTTTACGGACCTATTTTTTAAAAGGCAAGCGCTTTAAAATTTTCTTCTCTTGTTTGTTCCTTGCTTTCGACCGCGGTGTATCACCATCGCTCGACTTCCGTCGCGCGCGGCCGTCTCTGCCAATACGCCTCTAGGTCGCGCTCTGATTGGTCCGTGTTTTTCGTTAATAACTCCTTAACAAAGCAGAAACGGCCATTTTTGCAAAGGAAAATGTCGCTTCAAATGGCCTCAGGAACCTCTCCTTTAAAGGAAATCAGACATTTTTGGGACACCCTGTATATATATATATATATATATATATATATATATATATATATATCTGAGTCTAAACGCATGGCCGTTGAGTCTTTTATTACCGAGCCCTTTGGGTCTAAGAGACCTGGCTTGGAAAATAAATATTCGTCCTACGGTATCTGCATGTGACGTTGTAGTATTAATTTTTGCCGTTGTATCAATAGCACTAAAATTGATTATTTTACATTGCTTTATAAAAATAATAAAATTGTATTTACTTAGATCTTCAGCGATTTTTATCGTAATATGTACACAAAGAAATAAATCTATTTAATAATTCCTCACGAATGCCTTCTTACACTCTTAATAATCGTAAATTAAAAATGTTTGAATCCGTCATTTTGACGGACCCCGTAAATCTAGTGTTAATCATATTTTACAGTGACACCATTTAACGCTAAAAATGTCTTATTGTATCAGTTGAGGTAACCAAAAAATTTCTGCGTTCAAATATTAACATTTCTGAAGGATATTAGACTAATAACCTGAGAAGAGGCATGTGACTTAAATAATTTAAAAAGAAAAAACAAATAAGAAAACAGTTTAAACCAGCACTATAGTTACGTGCAACATGAAGCATAATCATGTACTAATTGTTGGTTTAAACATTTTTATATCAAATGAGAACCCTTTTACGTTAACTGCACTGCAGGAAGGTTTGCGACGTTTCTCTGACTAAAAGGAATCCAAACACGGTACAATTTGGATCATATTCATCCGCTTAATTGACGATAAAGTTGAACCTCGCTTATCCGAACTAATACAAATAAAAATTACCAATAAATATGTGAACAAAATTCCAATGCAACAGGTTCCTTGGTTTCCTTGAAAGAATTCCCGAAAATTGGCAACTTTAGCACTCAAAACCAGACTACTCTCTCGAAAGAGGCTCTATAAACAAATATATCACGCATGGAATTTTGAGTGTTTCTACTTTTAACCCTTTGCACTCGGAGCTATTTCAACTAAAAAACCGAACATTTCTTCTAACCTAGAATATGTGCATTGTACATAATTTTTTTCATTATATGCGTACGAAACTGATATAGTACCCCATACAATATGTAAATGTTTGATAATTTATTACATATAAACAAATTTAATCATGTAAACAATATTCTGGACAATGATGGAGCAATTTGTAGTAGCGCCTCAGAGTCGCCATTCGAGTGCTAAGGGTTAAAAAAATCAATGGAGAGGGTTAAAAAGTTTTTTCGAATAAAATTCCTGAAATCGCACAAGAACGGCCAAGGAAATACTAATACCCCCTTCAGCAGGAACGAACGGCGCCTTTTCCCTGGAAATAGACGCGTTTAAATTTAACAAAAACTCGGCAGATATATTCCCGGGCGGCCAGCGGTATTATTAAGTGCGAGATAAAAGGCCGGGGTCGGTTATATGGTGACCCGTTATCCGCAGAACCCTCGGCAAATTAAGCTTAACATTATTTCCGAGGGAATTGCGACTGCGGTTGGCACCTCGTGTCGCAGCTTACGCAGGAGCTGTGCACGCGTGTCTCACAGTGAGTGCTCTCCGAGATTAGGATGAAAGAAAGAGGGCAAGAGACTACACTATACACGCCACGGTAAACGGCCTTATGTATTTGTGTGTGTGTGCATACGTGTGGTCCCGTACCGAAGCACTTCAACTTTCCTACAGGTAATTCGATATTGCATTAATGCGATATACCTAAGTGTTTGATGCCCGACGAAGGCCAAGTCAACCGCAATACTTCGTCCTCGCAGTGCCATATGCTCCGACGCCCAGGAGTATCGTGTTACCGCCCAGGACCGGAGGATTAAAGAAGAAATACAATGTGTTCGAATATTCGAAACCCTTTCCAACTCCATTTTTTACCAGAATTTGTTAGATATTTTAAAGATACCTAAATAGTTGAATAATAATATCGCAAAATTGTTCATTTCACTAAAATATCGCCTGTACATTAAATTGGAGGCTACAACAAGCACCACAGAATTAATTTCGACTTTTCAAATGCCCAGAATAATAAGAAACGAGGAACCTTTTGGAAAAAACCACACTGCCGCGAACGGTTAACTATTTTGTTGATGAAACTCTCACCAACATAAGCGTGATATTTTTCTGATTGAAACTAGGGCTGTTACTTTTCCGAAGCTTCGACTCTTCGATGCTTCGAAGGATTCGAAATTTCGGAACTTCGGAATTTCGGAATTTCGGAATTTCGAAACTTCGGAACTTCGAAACTTCGACACTTCGAATCTTCGAACCTTCGATGCGTTTCCAGTTAACGGATAAAAGAAATAAATTTTCATAATTTGTTTCTATATTCACTATTTAAATTATTTCAATAATTTATTGCTAAGGTAATATATTTATATTTTGAAATATCCTGTCGATAGCACATTGTTGAAATAATTATTTAAAGAATGTAAATACGTGTATATTGTCTAAACAATTATTTGAACAATAAATTATTGAAATAATTAAAATAATGAATATAGAAACATATTGTAAAAATTAATTTCTTTAATCAATTATTTTAACAATGTGCTATCGAAAGGATAATTCAAATTATAAATATATTATCTTAACAATAAATTATTGAAATAATTCAAATAGTGAATATAGAAAGAAATTATAAAATTTATTTATTTAAACAATTATTTTAAGAATGTGCTATCGAAAGGATAATTCAAATTATAAATATGTTATCTTAACAATAAATTATTGAAATAATTCAGATAGTGAATATAGAAACAAATTATGAAAATTTATTTGTTTTATCCATTAACTGGAAACGAATCGAAGGTTCGAAGTTTCGAAGTTTCGAAGGTTCGAAGCTTCGAAACTTCGATTTTCATCACCTTCGAAGTTTCTGAAATCGAAGCTTCGATTCGTAACTTTTCCTAATCTCCATGCGGTATTTGGTCTGGAGGAGTCTTGATCCCACAGTAGTAGAAAGGTTTTCCAAACAAAAGTTGCATTAGACAATAAAGGTCGTAGTATAGCTACGGACTTAAAGGACTGAGCATAAAGTGGGTTTATGGGTGAGAGCGGTCGTGCCGCGAGCGGGGAGGGATGGTAGACTGCGGCCATGTTGGATGGCTAAACTAGTGTTGCCATCTATATAACGTTGCGGGAACATTGATATGAGATGTCATCAGGCCCATAGGCCTGTGAATGTTTATGGCTGGGCTCTTGGGGTAGAGTCAAGATGCAGCCCTGGTCTTTTCCTGTTAACCCCTTAACCTACAATGACGGGCATAGTCCGCGTACGATGGTCGGGCCAAACCTAAATTTTACGGGCATAGCCCGCGTACGATGATCGGGCCAAACCTAAATAAACAAGTCGTGCAAATGTCCCGAACGCTGCGCGAGCTTGTATACAATTTCGGCCCAACATCTTCGAATCTAAATCGTAGGTTAAGGGGTTAAGTGGGAACAGAGTTCTCTCTTGTACCCCTGTATTTTCTCTTCACATCTTATACCAAGCTTGTAATAAAGCAGAGTTATCAAAGTTACGAATCTTTTATAATTATTCATAACCCATTTCCAATAGGATCTTCAATAGTCGAAGAACCATTGCAGCAAAGGAAGATTGCATAACCAAGAGCCGAGTATCGGTGTCATTCGACGGAAAACCGTGGAAGCCAGCTCTGACGTGAAATTCGTGTCGAAAGTTTCAGCGGCAGGTACCGTATCTCGCGGAGGGGGTCTCCCTCTGCAGTGGGTCTCTCGGTTTTCTCCGCAGTGGTTTGTCTATATAACGGGTGGTCTGAAAATAGTTCAAGGTCGTCCGATATCGATTCGAGGTGCCGAAGTTCACCAGGTCGGTGCTAGCTTACGTCACCGATGGTCCTGTAACGTTGTTCAGCCTCGACACGGAACCGGGTCTCCTCTTAAAGGATCCTAACCGAGAACAGGATGCGACGAAGAGGTTGGAGGAGAATGTGGGTGGACGGGTGGAGGATAATTTGATATCCTGCACACGAGGCAGGAGTCCTTGGCCAGGTGCAACTGGGACGGGACCCAGTTTTAAACAAGATATCGCCGAGACGGTCGATCGCGGCCCGGTCAGGCTAGGCTAGCTGGCTAGATGGCAAATTGCTGGATTCGCCGGTCGAACGAGACCGGGTCGATCGAGTTTTCGACTGGGCCGACCTTGCCAAGGCTCCGACCGGCACGTAACTGGCTCCGCTGGGCACGGTGTTGCAATTTAAAAGCACCCGGCCCTCTGTAATTCGGAACACGTTCTTCCGGCCACGATGATTATAGATCAGAGGAACCGGGTCACAGGATTCCGTGACTACCAGAACGATCGAAGAGAGCGAACTAGGTTCTGCACCAGTCGACGGCCATGATGGATCAGTTGCACGTTTAGCGACTGATCCACAATGGGCCGGAATCGCAAGAAGATGGACGAAATTCGTGTCTCTGTTAATTGTACATTAGTAATTGCAGGCACAACGGTTTCAGGCGTTTTGGACATAGTAGAATCTAATTCTAATATTACTTTGATAGAATTGTGATTTCTATCGATCGAATTTTGAATTATGTTAGAGAAGATGTTATTGGCGCATGGATCGATCTTTTTGATTTTTTTCAAATTTTTAAACCATGAATTGTTGTTAATGTCAACTGAATTATTATTTGTGAGTTTGTCAGCAATGGATCCATCCATTTCATAATTTCTGTCATTTACTCGCAACAGGTTATTGAATTTTTTAATACTACGTTTTTTTTTGGTCTTTGAACAGTTTTAAAAATTTGTTGTTTTCGAATCTATAAAATTGTTCTAGAATATGTTGGGGAATAAGAAACTGTAATTCTTCGTTTAATTCAGAAATATTTTTAAGTAATTTACTGTGTAAATTGTGTGTATCTTTAATAGTAATGTTTAAACCTTTTTTCATATATCTGTTCTGTAATTTCAACAACTTGTCATGAGTGAATGGAGACGTAATGATAAAATTGTTTTTCTTAACAACTTTTTTGTAAATGAAATTAGGAATAATGTTATTGGATCTACTTTTTAGAAGAAAAAGTTTTTTGTTACTTATCTTAGCTATGGATAAATTCGTGTACGACCAGTCCTTAAGAATTTTAACTGTTTCGCCATCCATGATATAATTGTGATTTCTATCGATCGAATTTTGAATTATGTTAGAGAAGATGTTATTGGCGCAAGGTTCGATCTTTTTGATCGTTACGATCGACAGTAAATTACTTAACACTAGAAATACTGAGCGCTAAACGCGACTAATGTATATTGCCTTCTAATAACGACAAGAATGTATTTATTCAAATTCCGTACAATTTTTGTTTAAATATGTACTCTAATAGAGAAGTTGACTAAAACATTACTCCGGAAAACATTTTCATAATTTCAATATTTGTAAAAGAAAAATTTAGAAACCAGTCATTTTGACTTGTCCGGTCGTTCTAGTGTTAATAATATTTCTGAATTAAACGAAGAATTACACTTTCTTATTCCCCAACATAAAAAAAAATCGAAAAGATCTAACATTACTTTGATAGAATGAGAAATTTGTCTTTGTAAGATTACTCTTATAAAAGGTGTTTTAATCTGAGAAATTGAAACTTTGCTAGTTGATTTCGTATGTGAAAATAAATTGTAGTCACTCCCTTAACACGTTGACTGCCGTGTCACCCATATATGGGTGACGGAATTATTTGTCCATATTTAAAAATTAATTATTACGCTAATGTAATCATTGTATCAAATTTGGTTAATATCTGGAAAATGCAAGAAGGTTAAAACGTTACTCAGTGTCACACATTTTAATTCTGTAATCATTATTTTATTAAATATATTGTTTCGATTTTATGAAATTTTTGAGGTCGCTGCTTTGGCAGTCAAAGTGTTAAAACAGACGCTATAAAAATGTGCTTAAGTCGTGCAGTTTTATTTGATTTTACTTGGAAAACATCGTGAATGCACCTCAAATACCAATGAATGTAGGGTGATCTGTCCAGTGAATGAACACGTCCTAGTAAATTAACATAATTCGTATTAAACGGAAAAATAACATCTATGATGCCCTCTTCATGATCAGATTTATGCAGTAAGTTCATTCTAAGTTCCCAGATGTCTCGGTAAAGAGATCTAATTTTTGTTCATAACCTATTCGCAATTACATTCATTTATTTAGCAGTCGCCCGACCGACATCCCTCGCGTATTCAAGATAAGTATTGTTGTCACGAGATTAGTAATTTGTATTTTGAGGTGGTTCAATGATCCTATGGTTAATATGTTTGGATAATTATAATTGAATGTGGCACCTCTGTCCATTCGTTAAAAATTGTTCATTTATTGATCTTTGGCCTATTTTTCACTTAATCCTATGTCTGATTTTGAAAACAAGCTACAACCATCAAATATTGTTAGAATTGTATTCTTGAATGTAAGAAATTAACAATGACACAAACCTTCTTATAGAAATAGCACTCGGGATATGAAACGATGATTTGCAAATAGTAATTCCACCAGACATGCAGCTTAAGTGTTCATTCATTGGACGGGTCACCCTATGTTGCAAAATCCGAATGCAAAGGGTTCAGTAGTTCTCCTGAAAAATTCCCTGAAATTGGATAATTTGGCACTTTGAACCGTCTTTGTAAAACTACCTTTAAATTTGACCCACTCGGTGGACTCAGTCCGATGTTTTGCGCAGTCCATCCGAGGACAAGCTATTTTCCAAGCTGTCTTTCCGAGTCCGCAGACAAAACTATGTGGAAGAAATTGACAGCGTAGGCTGTAGACGCCATGTAAACGGCGAATTGCTCGAATTTGCCATCAGCGAGATCACAAATTGAATTACCAAGTTTGGAAGTACGTATGGCGACTGCTGCTTGTTTTAAATTCACCACGAACTTTCCGCGAACTTCCTCCTCTTGCTCTCCACTTTGCATAATTTGTTAGTGATTAACACTCTGCTTCCTTATCGCTCGCTGTTTTCATGTAACTGTGCGCCGAACTCGCACTGTCTAATAATCGTACAATCATTAACAGCAACCTCAAAAATTCAGTCAAATTACAGTAGAACCTCGCTCGTTGCACAACCTCGATTTTTGCACGCATTTCCGGTCCCGTTTCGCGACATTTCTAACGGTTGGCCAACGAATACTGCAACGTAGGCTCAACGAAATGCCAACCATAAATGCTACTAGGGATCGCTACAATTTCATTGCAATTTTGTACAGCAAATAGTGTTTCAGGTTGTCGGGGAACATGGTGGTCTACAGAATCGCTAATTTTTCTCGCAGTTCAGGAACTCGAGAATCCTCAATGCGCATTATTCTCGCGAGTCGGGCACGCTCGAGCCTTTATACCGGCAACGATTCAACTAATTTATCAGCGTCGTCGTAGCTAATCGAATCGATAGCCGCAATTATTAGTATCGCGTAATATCTGAACCAGACAGGAGAACACAGATACAGAGGGCTGTGTGTGTATCGATTCCTCTGGTCGACGCCGCGGGACCAGGGCGTCACTATCGAAAACTGCATTGCGTCTCGACGAATTCCTGCTACGTCATCCCTGCAGCTCGAAATCGCTATAGCACTTCACTGCGAATCAATTTGATCGGCGAACGCTGCCCCTCTCGCTTCAAATCAGACGTTAATAATTAAACCGCGGATTTTGTGCATTCATGGCAAAGCCGAGCGTGTAGGCAATTTAATATAAAAATATAGAACGATTCAAATAATTTGTGAATACTAACGTAATATTTTTGATAAATTTTTTTTTCTATGTTATTGGCACGCCATGGTTTGACAACCATATATTAATTGAAAAACAAATTCTTACAGACGCAATTACAACATAACTTTCTCTTGAAAATGATCTAAATCCAGATCGAAACGTCGGAAAACTTGATGTAAATTTGCAAAACAACTTAATTAGTCATATATGATCGTACCAGTGCGCCAATAACATAGAAACAAAAATTTATCAACAATTGTCGATCGAAATATGGAAAAACTGTTGTAATATTTTTAACTTGCTAAAATTATTAAAGAAAGAATTCGATGTGTATCTGGCTCCTGTATCTTGCAATCGATGCAGGCAATTTTTATTTTGTTTAAAAATTGTGCATGTCGATCGCAAGTTTTTTTTTTTTTATTTACGCAATTTGAATCACGCGGAAGAGATTATTTTGCGGGTACTATACAGACGTATCAATACATTATTATACATTACATAATACTTAAGCATCTTTATAAACATTCGTATGTTAGTTACACAAATAGTTTAAACTCTTTTCTTAAATCTTTAGTTCACAGTCATATTAGGTCGTCCCATAAGTTCGTGCCTCGGATTGAAAAGTATTTTAATGAAAAACCACAGAAATTTTATAGTGACGGTATAATATCTTTACCAAAAAAGTGGGAAGAGACTTTGAAAGTATGTTTCAAATATTAATTTAAATAGTAAAACAGTAAACGGCACGAACTTATGGGACGACCTAATATAAGGAGTCGCTCGCAATAATATTCGGACAATCTTAAAAAGACGATATATTTTTTCAATATTAAAAGAAAATTTGGAAAAATTGAAATTGGCCGGAATTGCAGAGGAAATATTGAAAGTTTGTTTCCATACCTTTTTTCTGCGGGCTTATATTAAAAATTTAAAAAGTAGGTTTTGTACAGCCGTGTCAATTATATTCCGTAAATTGTGCTCGCTGTTTATTGGCTAAGCTAATAATAAAGAATTTCGGCTACTGCGAGGACAACCAATGTATTAGGTGATTTCAGTGTGCCCATCGTGTCCCTATGAGAATAGTTAATTAACCGTGGTTTTAATCGGCGCTGCTAGTTCCACCCATCATAAGTTTTGATATCTAGGGTTAATATGCAGCTCCTGTCCCTTGCAATTGATGTATACAATTTTAATTTTGCACAAAAATCGACAGTCTATTGATTAGTAATCACTACATTTTTCTCTTTTTGCATTTTTTGTAACCCTCACCCTCAACATAGAGGATTACGTTATTCAACCATTTGTAATGTATTAGGTTGTCCCATAAGTTCGTGCCTCGGATTGAAAAGTATTTTAATGAGAAACCACAGAAATTTTATAGTGACGGTATAATATCTTTACCAAAAAAGTGCGAAGAGGTTGTAGAGAAGGTGATTATATTTTTTCGTTGACTTTGAAAGTACGTTTCAAATATTAATTTAAATAGTAAAACAGTAAACGGCACGAACTTATGGGACGACCTAATATTTTCTCTTTCAATCATCTGCTAAAGTAGAATATAACGCAACAATATCCTTAAATTTTGCTAACGTCTTTTCAATCTATCAACAATAAACAAAGATAAAAAAGATTGCATAGAATGAAAATGTGGTTGAAAGAAACGTTTTGATTTTTGGAATGAAAATTGCTTTGAATGCAGAGCGATGAATAATAGATCGGTAGGTATTTTTTGATCGAGGACAGATCTCTTTTTAATTTTCGTAAATTATTAATAACAAGCTCCAGTGGTCATGCTCGCGAAGAAAATATCGAGGTGAGGTGTTCAAAGTGCAAAGGCGGTTAGAGAAAAATGAATCCCGTTAATTATTCTTCCACTGGCAAACGAGGAAGGAATCTAGGCCACCGGTGCACACGTCCGCGAAAACTCCCAGAGAGCATTGGGAATCTGGGTTTCGCGCTGGGTCCGAGTAAATGCGATCATTGGCATAATGCGCGACGTCAATTTTCTGGGGCCATTGGGACCGATACACCGAATGGATACAACCGCGATATCATCGGAATAGTTCATTCGCGACTGAATAAGCACACCGGCTTTAAAACGCATTGGATATTCGCGAATATGCTAATTTATGCCAGTCAAGCTGTCCCGCGAACTGCGAAAACCTCGATTCCGCCATTCGGCGATATTCGGTCGTCGCCATTTGCCCGTAGTCCGTGGAATCAGTGACTTGATGATCAATCGCAGAATTAAAGAGTGAGCTCGATGAAAGGATCAATCTTTCCTGCACATATTCACTGTGCAATTTTTTCGAAAATATTCTCCTAAATGTATTTAACGAAAGTCGAAAATGTGGGTAAAATTTTGCCATTTCTAGCAAAAATTACGGTAGCGTTTAAACGGTCCATCTTTTACTGCAGAGAACCACCTTCAGAATTCTTTCTTTGCCTTCAAAATCATTTCATGAGTGCGCGATAATTTTCAATAAATGCATTCGCGAATATGCTAATTTATGACAGTCAAGCTGTTCCGCGAACTGCGAAAACATCGATTTCGCCATTCGGCGATATTCGGTCGTCGCCATTTGCCCGTAGTCCGTGGAATCAGTGACTTGATGATCAATCGCAGAATTAAAGAGTGAGCTCGATGAATGGATCAATCTTTCCTGCACATATTCACTGTGCAATTTTTTCGAAAATATTTTCCTAAATATATTTAACGAAAGTCGAAAATGTGGTTCCAATTTTGCCATTTCTAGCAAAAATTACGGTAGCGTTTAAACGGTCCATCTTTTACTGCAGAGAACCACCTTCAGAATTCTTTCTTTGCCTTCAAAATCATTTCATGAGTGCGCGATAATTTTCAATAAATGCATTCGCGAATATGCTAATTTATGACAGTCAAGCTGTTCCGCGAACTGCGAAAACATCGATTTCGCCATTCGGCGATATTCGGTCGTCGCCATTTGCCCGTAGTCCGTGGAATCAGTGACTTGATGATCAATCGCAGAATTAAAGAGTGAGCTCGATGAATGGATCAATCTTTCCTGCACATATTCACTGTGCAATTTTTTCGAAAATATTTTCCTAAATATATTTAACGAAAGTCGAAAATGTGGTTCCAATTTTGCCATTTCTAGCAAAAATTACGGTAGCGTTTAAACGGTCCATCTTTTACTGCAGAGAACCACCTTCAGCCTTATTTCTTTGCCTTCAAAATCATTTCATGTGTGCGCGATAATTTTCAATAAATGCATTCGCGAATATGCTAATTTATGACAGTCAAGCTGTTCCGCGAACTGCGAAAACCTCGATTCCGCCATTCGGCGATATTCGGTCGTCGCCATTTGCCCGTAGTCCGTGGAATCAGTGACTTGATGATCAATCGCAGAATTAAAGAGTGAGCTCGATGAAAGGATCAATCTTTCCTGCACATATTCACTGCGCAGTTCTTTCGAGAATATTCTCCTAAATGTATTTAGCGAAAGTCGAAAATGTGGATCCAATTTTGCCATTTCTAGCAAAAATTACGGTAGCGTTTAAACCGTCCATCTTTTACTGCAGAGAACCACCTTCAGCCTTCTTTCTTTGCCTTCAAAATCGTTTCATGCGTACGCGATAATTTCAACAAATGCATTCTTGCAATCTACTTATAATATAAAACGTCCGATAGCAGCCATTTACAACAAGCAATTATAAAATTAAGGAACACTCTAGTGAAATGACAATGAATTTCTCCTTTTAATCATTTGAATAAGTCGAGTATAATATACTAATATTCTTTAACTTTAACTTTTAAGATTTGCTTCCTTAAATAAAAGATGAACCGAAAACAGAGATTTCCGATTGGCCCATATTACTTATTGTTTAATAATTTGTTGAACAATTTTTTTTAGCCATTTAAGCGTTGTACCTGTGGCAACCTACCCACAAATTTTTTAACAAATTCGTTGAATAGTTTCCTTTTTACGGATTTTTGACCATTTCTTGGCCATTTCGCACCACTGTGCGCCGTGCCGAATCGGAATTCGTTAGCTGTAACTGCGCTCTGGTTGGCCTTTGTTTTTACCATGTTTTTCGTTAATAACTCGAAGACGAAGCCGCGTATCACATTTTCGCAAAGGAGAAACCCTCTTGCAATAAATTCAGGAATCATCCCTTTCGAGGAACTCGAACATTTTTGGAGCACTCTGTATAAGAAGTGCTTTTGGAAATGTTTTCGCGCAATTTGAAGGTTTCGGACCGCGGCGTGAAAAATTCGACTCGTTTGAATGTTTTATTACCCCTGAAGTGTTTTATTTCCGATAGGAACGATGGGGATCATTTCATGCAAAAATTGAAAATTGCCGAGAATTGTTTCGTCGACTAACACCATCGATATGCGGGCCAATAGCCGTTTGAACCAGTTGAAAACAATGTCGTTGAGCTTTTTTTTTTTTATTAATTAAATCCGCGACAGACGGACAGTTTCATTTATTTCGAGTCTACCTGAAAAGTGTGCCCTGTCTCTCCGTATAAACTTCTATCACTTTTCTAGGACGCGTTTGCGTAACAGAGTGACGTAACGCGGTCAATAAAATCGTCGGGAAACGCCAAGTTCGGCAAACAATTTAGTACGATTCGCTCGTCCAGTTCGTTCTGCAAATAACGAGAAAAATCCGAGGATTTTTCCAGCATGCCGTTTAATTGATTTAAACAGAAACGCTAACGGGAGCGAAATGTATTAATGAAGCATTCCCGCGATCCATTACTTTCTACATTACTTTTCCTACACATGTGTTCTATTAATTATTAACACCAATGTGAATATTTTGCGTTACTTATCGCTCATCGCGTCGCTGTTCTACAAAAAACAAATTTAATGAAATCGTTTACTTCGTAATGTCTGCACTCGTGCAAACGTTTCATTTATAAATATAATTTGCAACGAATTAAATAGAAAATATTGCGTGACTTTAATGCATACTATTTCGTACTTCATTGATGTTAATAATAATAATAATAAACGAATTTTAAAGCAGAGGTTGTAATCGCAAATATATCTGTGATTGCAACTGAAGTTTCAGATGCTGTTGAGTGTAATATTGCTATCACAACACACTGGAGTGTCTGCAAATACAATATTTCATCGATAATTGTCCACAACACGGGTCTGCGGAGGGACAATTATGCGCGAGGGATATCATTGTTTGAGGTTTGCCGAACGTAGAGAAGGACAGCCGAGCTAGTACCTAATACGAATTTCCAACTTCTTTATTAATCATTATTTTTTTATGGGACTTCGATGACCATATTTGCGGCATTTTTCTAATAAAAATGATACCAAATACGATATAATTCCGATGATATTTATTTGTGTAACCGACGATTAAAGTTTCGGGAGCGAGGAAGGATAGCGTATGGGAAAGAAAGAGACGCGGAGAGTCGCAGTCGGCGGCACAGTTCAAAGGCTCGCGCGTCCTAACAATGTATTACCAAGGAATAACTTTTTTATTACTACTTATTTTTTTATGAGACTTTTTCTAATAGATTTGTGACATTGTTATAAAACGGTACCAAACTCGGTATAATTCGGCTTAATATCATATTTAGTATGATTTTTATTAGACAAATGCCACAAATATGGTCATCGAAGTCCCATAAAAAAATAATGAATAATAAAGAAGTTAGAAATTCGGATTAGTGTGGTATCACCTATATACCCGAGTCGCATGGCGTCATATTTCTCGGCGACCGAGGCCTCTCGAGCTTCACGGCCCCTGAAGGGGGTACATCCCGCACTAGTGGGGATATCTCAGGGACAATTATGTCGGAGACATTTGGGACAATTACCGATGAAATACTGTACTATATACATAAAAATTGTACCTCCTGAACATATCCACGGAACCCTCCAACTTTTCCTAATCTCCATGCGGTATTTGGTCCTGGGGAGTTTTGATCCCACAGTAGTAGAAAGGTTTTCCAAACAAAAGTTGCATTAGACAATAAAGGTCGTAGTATAGCCACGGACTTAAAGGACTGAGCATAAAGTGGGTTTATGGGTGAGAGGGGCCGTGCCGCGAGAAGGGAGGGATGGTAGACTGCGGCCATGTTGGATAGCAAAACTAGTGTTGCCATCTATATAACGTTGCGGGAACATTGATATGATTTGATTCTGAAAAATGAATGCATAACAAGTGTATTTGTATATATATATATATATATATATATATATATATATATATATATATATGTATATATATATATATACATATATATATATATATATATATATATATATATATATATATATATATATATATATGTATATATATATATACAAGGTGTGTAAATTAAGTAATGAGACTGATTTTTTTTCAACTTTTTTATTCGAATAGAAATACAATTCAATTTTGTCTCTCTCAATATAACTTCCTTGTGAAGCCACACAGCGTTGCATATGGTTCTTCCAATCCTCATAACAGTGCTGGAACTCGGATACTGGAATAGCCTTCAGCTGGCCGGTTACAGCCGTTTGAATGCTTTTCTCATCCCCAATTCATTGGTCAAAATCTGATGAATGGTGGTGTAAGTCAAACTCAACTCTTGCCCGATCATTCTGACTGTCAACCGACGATCTGAACGCAAAAGATCCCGGATTTTGTGGACATTTTCATCGGTTCTTGAAGATGAAGGCCTTCCGCTACGTGGTTCATTTTCAATCAACTCTCTTCTTTCTGAAAATGCCTTAAACCACCGAAAAACCTGGGCTCTTGACAAAACATTGTCTCCGTAGGCCTGCTGAAGTTTTGCAAAAATTTCCGTTGTACTGTGCCCACGTCCGAAGCAATTGATGTCACTCATTTTTAGAACGCACTAGAAAAAACCTTTTGACGAAACAAACTGTAATGGGCAACCAAATAACTCTAGCGAGTTCAAACTCGTACTGAAAACGTATCACATGTTCACATGTCGCCCCTCCAAGTCCCGCGTCACAAGTGTTGCCAGATTGAATACTACGTTGCCAGTCTTATTACTTAATTTACACACCTCGTATATATATATCTGTATATACAGGGTGTCCCACATAAATGGGAACACCTAAATATCTGTCGTATTTACAGTCCTATCAGAAAACTTCAGAGAACAAAGTGACACTATTGCAGGGGTCAAATATAATGGTAATGAAAAAAATTTTTTATTTCGTGTTTTTTAATGAAATTTCAAAGTCACCGATGTTTTTTTTAAATGGAATAGTATATTTTTTGGTACGATAGGATGATAGACAATAAAATACTGAATTTAGTGGATACTATCTTTTTGACCTTGAAATGACCTTGAGCAAGAATAATCATGTTGGAGCGGATAAAATGTGGAAGTTTAAAACTTACGTGTTTCAGCAAAGATTACACGTTGTTTACGGCGGGTGATACCCAATTGATTTATGGTACAAAGAAATAGATCAACCTATTTAAAAAAATGAATGTGACCTTCATATCTCTTAAGCGACTCCACCTAGCAACAAAAGATTGACGCCATACTACGGCCCCTATTGTCTCATGCAACCTTTGTTTCGAAAACTATTCTACTATTATTATACTTTCGGAGTTATTCTATGTGGCAATAGTTAGTGCCTCACCCTGTATACTGTAAAATATACGTTACTTATTAAAAGTGTCTCACGTTGTTACAATTCGGGAAAATTGAGAAAACTGAAAAAGTAGTGAAAATTTATCATTTAAATCTTGAAGGTGTTGTTCAATTCTAATCGGAGAAAATAAATGATTAATTTTTGCTACAGTATGCTGGCCTTCTGTCGGGCTTTCGAGTGCACCAGGCTATCGATTTCGGCACTATAGCCCATGTAAAGAAGAACTGGTTCAAGGTAGCTCCTCCCACGACTTTTCAGAACTTTTACATCTACCATCTTTGAAGATCCCAAAGTCGGAAGATTAATCCGAGAACTGTGGAATACTGAAGCACCAACTAGTTTGTATTGCCTCGCGAAAATAACAAGATTGAACTACTTACAGTTCTGAATGTTTCACAAAACTAACAAGATCGAGCCACTTACATCCCCTTCAAACACACCCGTTCAGTAATTTTACATAGAATCATCTGAACAATTATTATCATTGTGGAATAACGAATTTGAAATCAGCCATTTCGACATGTTTGATAGTCGATGCAGATTTTATAAATAGATGGTAAAATTCAGTAAACGCAACAGAAAATGGTATGATCATCGATTTTGAATCATTCTTATAGCATTCTCAAATTATTAACCCTTATCACTGGAGTGGCAACTCTGAGGCGCCACTAAAAATTGCTGTACCATAATCCAAAATATTGTTTACACTATTAAATTTGTTTGTATTTAATACATTACTAAACACTTAAGTGTTGTAAGAGGTGTTATATCATTTTCATATCCATAAAGTGAAAAAAATCATATGAAATGAAAATATTCTTGGTCGGAAGAAATGTTTGGTTTTGGAGCTAAAATAGCACCGAGTGCAAAGGGTTAATATTATTAAGTGACGAAATCAATTTTAGCTCTCGCTGTATGCAAACGGAACAGAGTCTTCAAAATGATTACTATCTCACCGATACTGAAAGCGCACGTTGCATTTAGATGCTTTTAATTTGATCCAAAGCGATCGTAATTTAATAATATCTCGCGAAATATGCAATTAATATTGAAAAGCTATTAAATTATCGTTAGATTAGCATGGGATCAATAATAGATTAGCGTTCGTACAGCATTGGTTGACAACAAAATTCAAATTCTTATACATTGTGTATGAACACAAAAAATCAGTGGTCCGTTTTCCCCGTTACTGAACACTGCAACTAGATTGCGGAATTTATTCATTGATAAAACATCAATGTATCTGTTTCAACTTAATAAAATTATTAAAGGAGGAACATATTTGTTCTCGGCCCCTATTCATTGAAAGGGTATAGCCGGATAAGATGGTCAAAAGTGACCTTGAACCGAATTTTATCCACGCTGGAAGAAAAAGAATTGATTAAATAAAAAAAAAGTAGACTTCGAGCGCCTAATGCGCTGACCCAATCGAGCTGTTGGAAACATGGTTAATATTTTCAGATGTTCTGCGCTGACATAGCAGAATACTAATCAAGTTAATTGCATTTTTTAATTATTTCTGTGAAATGTTCAAGGTTTATCAGTGTCCAATACGCTTATAGAATAAATAAAATGTCATAATTTGAAGGTTAGCTTAGTTTTTCACGGAAAAACTGGCGAAAAAATCGGTTTTTATTTTTTTTAACAACGTTGCAATAAACCGAAAAATGTGAAAAAATTCATATATGATAATTATAATAATATATCGATACTGTAAAAATATAAAGTTAGTCACTCACTGATTTTTAAATTTTCCCCCATAACTACCCTCCCGATCAAGATATAGGGTTAAAATTTTACACAGTATGGTTTTTTTGGATACCCTATCGAATAACCCATCCGTGATATCATTCGGCTCAAGGGCAGTTTTGACCATCTTATCCGGCTATACCCTTTGTTAAAAATCTTCGTTGGCAAAGGGTTGCACCATTATGCATAATCTGGTTCCATGAGGAACCGATTCTAAGTATTTGCTAACGCTTTATCCACCGGAAGCCTATTAACACCTTCGCTTACAATATCGTCTGAGAGACGTGATGAAGATTCTGAACAGAGTTTAATAAAGATGTATGTTATTAATTTCCTATAAACCGATACATAATTCTATTTTGTTGTTGTTAATGTACAGCCATTGGAGAACATATAGACATGCAATAGATATACATTTTCTCCTTTTCCTAAGAAATTATGAACTACAAAGAAATTCTAATCACGAAAACCGTAAAATAAATCGTAAGGCAAGGGGTTAATAGGCTTGTCAATAATTATGCTGTGCCAAATGGAACCTAAAAAATCCTCTTTTACACAATGATCCCAAACGAAACTTTTTCATTACGTTATTGAGGGTGCGTTGTTGCTTTATGATTGAATTGTTAAAAATCCTCGAGCTCGAATAATTACACTTTGACGCATAATCTAGTTCTCCGAATATTTGTTAAAAATCCTCGTTGGCAAAGAGTTGCACCATTATGAATAATCTGGTCCCATGAGGAACCGATTCTGAGTATTTGCTAACGCTTTATCCACCGGAAGCCTATTAATAGGCTTGTCAATAATTATGCTGTGCCAAATGGAACCTAAAAAATCCTCTTTTACACAATGATCCCAAACGAAACGTTTACATTATGTTATTGAGGGTGCGTTGTTGCTTTATGATTGAATTGTTAAAAATCCTCGAGCTCGAATAATTACACTTTGACGCATAATCTAGTTCTTCGAATATTTGTTAAAAATCCTCGTTGGCAAAGAGTTGCACCATTATGAATAATCTGGTCCCATGAGGAACCGATTCTGAGTATTTGCTAACGCTTTATCCACCGGAAGCCTATTAATAGGCTTGTCAATAATTATGCTGTGCCAAATGGAACCTAAAAAATCCTCTTTTACACAATGATCCCAAACGAAACTTTTTCATTACGTTATTGAGGGTGCGTTGTTGCTTTATGATTGAAGTGTTAAAAATCCTCGAGCTCGAATAATTACACTTTGACGCATAATCTAGTTCTCCGAATATTTGTTAAAAATCCTCGTTGGCAAAGAGTTGCACCATTATGAATAATCTGGTCCCATGAGGAACCGATTCTGAGTATTTGCTAACGCTTTATCCACCGGAAGCCTATTAATAGGCTTGTCAATAATTATGCTGTGCCAAATGGAACCTAAAAAATCCTCTTTTACACAATGATCCCAAACGAAACGTTTACATTATGTTATTGAGGGTGCGTTGTTGCTTTATGATTGAATTGTTAAAAATCCTCGAGCTCGAATAATTACACTTTGACGCATAATCTATTTCTTCGAATATTTGTTAAAAGTCCTCGATGGCAAAGGGTCGAACAGCAATCTTCTCGAGTGTATCGCCGGGTCTCGACTCGACGTATCGCAATATGGCGTTCGATCCCGCTGGAAACTCCATGATTCATTGGCTCGGGGGGACAGTCCATCGGTTATGCGAACGAAGCGGTCCTTCATCTGTGGCTTACCCCTTTCTCAATCCCTTCGAGCCGACTCCACCCCTTCGAGCCATGAATCGCGACATACTGGTGCAGCCTGCGATAGAGGACATATTGCGTATGATCGCGAAAGAGACTGAAAACAAATGGCCGAACCACCGGGACATTTTCAGAGCTAGATTATTCGAAGACGAACCGTGCTCCTGTTCGAATACCGAGCACGCCATTACTTCCGGAACTTCCTTTGCTGAACCATCCGCGACTCCCGAACTGAGCGAAACCCAAGGAACCGCGCGCGAGCGATTTACGTCTCGCAGAACTGAGCTTCGAGAACGTAAATTTCAAGCGCTCGGCCGAGAAGGACATGTTCTGCGAGTTACATCCGCTTTGGAGACGTTTCGAGAAAATTTGCGACGACGCGCGTTGCGCCAAAATCGCAAAAAGCTGGTCAACATTTTTTATTAACGGTAACCGCGCCGAGCATTCAATGTACAGTACTTCATCGATAATTGTCCACAACACGGGTCTGCGGAGGGACAATTATGCGCGGAAAATTACAAGTACACGTTCTAGACGGTTCTCTCGATGTGCTGTTCGTTCGCGAATGAAACATACTACACCCTGAAAATGCGAGATAAGGTATAGCACGTTCGTTCGGAATTATGACAACAGTTCTCTTTTCTTGGAGAAACACGTGGGAGCACGAATATCACTTTTCTAATTCGATCCGCTTAATACTCGAAGCAGGGATCGCTGGGTCTGGCGTAACCCGTACTTGCGACCGTACTGTGCAAATCAGACCTGGACGAATTTTATTCGAAATGAAGACAAGATACGGTATTTCATCGATAATTGTCCAGAACACGGGTCTGCGGAGGGACAATTATGCGCGGAAAATTACAAGTACACGTTCTAGACGGTTCTCTCGATGTGCTATTCGTTCGCGAATGAAACATACTACACCCTGAAAATGCGAGATAAGGTATAGCACGTTCGTTGGGAATTATGACAACAGTTCTCTTTTCTTAGAGAAACGCGTGGGAGCATGAATATCACTTTTCTAATTCGATCCGCTTAATACTCGAAGCAGGGATCGCTGGGTCTGGCGTAACCCGTACTTGCGAATGTACTGTGCAAATCAGACCTGGACGAATTTTATTCGAAATGAAAACAAGATACGGTATTTCATCGATAATTGTCCAGAACACGGGTTTGCGGAGGGACAATTATGCGCGAGGGATATTATTATTTGAGGTTTGCCGAACGTAGAGAAGGACAGCCGAACTCGAGAGGCCTCGGTCACCGAGAAATGTAAACATACCTAATCCGAATTTAAAACTTCTTTATTAATCATTATTTTTTTATGGGACTTCGATGACCATATTTGTGGCATTTTTCAAATTGGAAATTCGGATTAGTGTCATATTTCTCGGCGACCGAGGCCTCTCGACCTTCACGGAACCTCAAATGGGTACACCCCGCACTAGTGGGGATATCCCAAGGACAATTATGTCGGAGACATTTGGGACAATTACCGATGAAATACTGTAACTGGTGTAGGTTGTTCTATAGAAATTACACGACCGAATTTAGTTAGATTTCGCAGAATTTTCGTAACAATATGTGCTTGAATGAAGAAATTTAATTAATAATTTCCAACATCTTTGTAATTTCAATAATTATAAAATAAAAGCCGTGAGATTATCCAATAATTTTATGAAGTTCCCGGCTCATAGAATTTTTATAAATAGTATTTTTATGCAAAATGAAGATTTTTAAAGTCAATTGTAAGCAACAGAAGCGAAATAAATGTGTAACTTCTCTTTTAATAATTTTAATAGGTCAAAAATAGCATTATAGTGTTGGAGTTCGCAAGGCTCAGAAAACAGCCGATTCAAGAATTTCATATCAAGAATTTTCAAATAAATTCCATGAGCATAACGAAGGTAGGATGATTAAGCAATCCTAGAATTCATCAAGCGAGTCAATTTTCCATACCGCAGTGTGCTGCTCTATCGCGAAGCCACAGACATTCATCGAAATCCTACGCCTCTATGATAGACACTCGATGTAAGACAATGCAATTAACACAATGATTCCACAAATTGCAGCCGGCGGATGCTGGGGAACTCGACTGCTCGGTTATTCTTGGACCCGGGATACTAATTAAGCTGCTAAGACTAGCATCGAGTGAACGCACAACTATTGCTAAACCCTTGACGAAATCAAACAAATTCCCCCTCATACAAATTAATATATTTTTAATTAGACGAGATAAACTGCTCTTCCTGGCACTGCTTAGCAAAACTACGATTCCTAAAAAATGTCGATATTTAGTTCTGATCACTTTGTAAAAACAAATGATAGAACCATGAACTTGTGCTCATTTTGAAGCTTGAAGTCTCTAGTTTCGCACAGCGTTAATAATTTTTTACCGAGATTTACACTCCAGGGTTAAAATGGCCGTTTCGCACACTGTGCGGCGTGAAAGATTTTCGAATAGAATGGACGATGGAGTATAAAACTAGAAGCTTTCAGCTTTAAAATGAGTCTAAATTCATTTGCGTACGGTCATTATTCACGGCAATTTTTCGAGACTCAGGTATTTATTGTTCAAATACTTGTTGGTGCCTTTATAAGCTAACAAAGGGTGAACTTTTATCGATAGCCTCTGTAACAAGAATAAGAGCTATCGATCGAAGCATCGGGGAACTGTAAATCGTCGATCACACGGGATCAAACTCTCCTAATTCTTCCAACGATTGCTCGTCGCCGTACCGACGTAATTTTTACAGTTTTTGGTGCATCGTAAATTTCAAGGGAGGCTCGTCCCGCAGAACGATATTGATTTACAACAGGACAATGCATCAAGAGTCAGCTCAAACGCCGGAAGCTTTATTGTTTTCGTCGACGAGCCGTGTCTCGTTTCGACCCATCGATTCGTGCGGGTCTATGATCACCTTTGCAAACGAAAATAAAAAAAGATCCGCGGGAGTATAAAAAATGCAGGGTAAAACTTACGTTTAAGGGAGGATGCTCCGATGACCTTGACATATGTTGTTGAGGACAACATTCTGAACAACTTTTGTCATTACAACTACCCGGTGCTCGGTCTTAGTTTTCGAGATATTTGCGAAAAACTATTGCTAGTACTGTATTGAATTTCCTGTATTCTTCGTGGCTACGTAAAGCTACCATAGTTTCGAGTGAGCTACACCTTAGATAAATAAACATAGCAAGAACTCATACATCCGAATGTGACCCATGTGCGATCCAGTGCGGACCATAATGAATTCTATGTATCCATTAGACCATTTAAATACAGAATAAAATTCTCAGTTTGATATAGATACTATTCGAGATACTCATAATTTCGTCTGCGTGCTCTAAAATAGTTTTTCGCAAATATCTCGAAAACTAAGACCGAGCACCGGGTAGTTGTAATGACAAAAGTTGTTCAGAATGTTGTCCTTAACAACATATGTCAAGGTCAAGGTCATCGGAACATCCTCCCCTAAACGTAAGTTTTACCAAAAGGACGATAAGTTGTTTAATATTGGACCATACGACTTGGACTTTTTTGAGATGTTAGAATAATTAGTTTACTACATGACGTGAGAAAGAAATTATAAAACAATTGCAATTGGTCGATTTTGCAGAGAAAATACTAAAAGTTGTGCTTTACAATTTTTTATGTGGCTTATGTTGAAAATTTAGTACTGTATTGAATTTTGTATTATATTGGCGAATTTTGATTTAAAAGAACGTACAATTTTCATAAACGCATTGATGCTTTTTTCGAAATAATGAATTCTATGTATCCATTAGACCATTTAAATACAGAATAAAATTCTCAGTTTGATATAGATGCTATTCGAGATACTCATAATTTCGTCTGCGTGCTGTCCGTCCCCCACCACCTAGTCCTAACCAGTGATGGTATATGGCAGTGGTGGGCACGGGTGGAGCCCCTCAAACGCCTGCTTCTCCCACCAATCTCTCTTTCATGCAGCGCGCACATTCGTTGCGTACGCTGATGTCTCGTGTCTTCGTTGCCCCATTGTACCGCGCTTGATGGAAGGGGACAGAGGGCGCTACGGTGTGGACGGTTTTGCCTCAATTGAGGCAAAATTGCCCATCACTGGTATATGGTCTCGGTTTTTTCGCGCATGCGCGACTAAATGCAGGAACGTACCGAACGTCTTATGTTTGTGGGGAAATTAGGGGAGAACTGTTATTGACGGGAAACCGGACAGAAGAGTGCAAGACGACACGACGAGACGACTGTACTTCAAAATTTTGATAAGTTAATGTTAATATATTCGATTTCATAATGGCAACTAGTATTGGAAACGAGCTACTTGCCAATTCATATTTGAAAATCGAAAAAAGATTTGCGAAACTATGCGGGGTGACTAAGGTACCCTATTTTAGCCCAACTTTGTACTTTACTGACGCTAAAATCGTCGCGCATGCGCGAGAAAACCGAGACCATGTACCATCACTGGTCCTAACCAACACACTACACCACACACACCGACCCAGTGTTTCTGAGACGAAGGTTCTCACATTAAACAATGTAAAATCAACTGAAACCAATACCAATTTGTTTTACTATCAAATGCGATAATATAATACATGTATGCTGTATTGGTCTGGGTTAGGTTTTGCAATTTGTTTTACTATCAAATGCGATAATACAATACATGTATGCTGTATTCGTCTCAGTTGATTTTATATTGTATAATGTGAGAGCCTTTTTTTTAGAAACACTGGGTGGGTGTGTGTGGTATTGTCGCTTCTCATCCCCACAACGTGTTTACAAACAAAAAATAAACAGATGCGGCCCCGGAACAGGTTTACGTTGCCACGGAGCGTGGAAGAATACGGAAAATTTAATACGCTATTAGCAGTAGTTTTTCGCAAATATCTCGAAAACTGAGACCGAGCACCGGGTAGTTGTAATGACAAAAGTTGTTCAGAATGTTGTCCTCAACAACATATGTCAAGGTCAAGGTCATCGGAGCATCCTCTCCTAAACGTAAGGTTTACCCGTACTACGAGTTTATTCGTCGTCACAATTCGCAATCACTAGACTATTGATTTTATGCATTTATGACAAAATTGGGTAGGTCATATTTCAAATGGCAGGAAAATTAAAGGAATTTAAAAATGTCAATATATTCTCTTCAATCGATTCAAATTATTCGAGAAAAAAACAATATTCTACTTGTACAGGAGGTCCCACATAAATGGGGACACCTAAATATCTGTCGTATTTACAGTCCTATCAGAAAACTTCAGAGGACAAAGTGACACTATTGCAGGGGGCAAATATAATGGTAAAGAAACAAATTTTTTATGTCATGTATTTTAATGAAATTTCAAGGTCACCGTTGTTTTTTTTAAATGGAATAGTCTATTTTTTTACGATAGCATGATGGACAATAAAACACTGAATTTAGTGGATACCACCTTTTTGACCTTGAAATGACCTTGAGCAAGATATATATATATCTCGAAAACTGAGACCGAGCACCGGGTAGTTGTAATGACGAAAGTTGTTCAGAATATTGTCCTCAACAACATATGTCAAGGTCAAAGTCATCGGAGCATCCTCCCCTAAACGTAAGGTTTACCAAACGCAGGAATCCAAGGAGGAAAGGAAGAAAAATGTTCGGTGATTCTCGCGGATGGAAGGTATCGTCGCGCCGCGGTGTGCTCTCTATCCCGTTTGTAATTTTATTGTGAACGTCTGCTCGTCGCCCGTTTCTACTCGTTGTTCTCTTTGTCCCGCGGTGTTCCAAGCGCGTTTCCTCTTCTCGTTGAATTTGTTGTGGAGCACATTATTATTGCGCCCGTTCCCGCACATGCGACACCTTTCGCATCGTTGTCGGTGGCTAACGCGTCACGTAGAGCGCAAGGTTTCATTGTTTCGCGTCTCTTCCGCAGTCTGTTCTTTTTTCCCCGTGTGTGTATGTGCCTGTTTGTTCAATTTTCCATAAAATTTCCTCCGGAGAAAACATGATCCCGGATGAAACGCACTGTTTTACCAAGCCACGTGAAAGATAACCACGCGGTCTCCCCATAAAAAACATTATTTACTGGAGAAATTGTTCTTAAGAGTGACCATTGTGTCCGCTTGCACAGGTACAGAGAAATTGTTCTGTGCAACTTAATGTTTAAAGAAGCATTTAGGATTTTTATCTTCAAAACATTGATTTTTCTAATCTCGCGTTTGCTTAACTATAAGCGTTGAAGAATACGTATTCCGAAAAATGGCGAGGTCGGTACTTCGCGTGTTTTTAAACAGTTCTCGTGCTTTTGTAAATCACAGAAAATTCTGAAACACTCTTCCAGGTGCCCAGAATATTGTACAATAACTTTTGTTTTCAAATTTTACCTCAGTTTTCTTCAGCACAGCGAAATTTAAACGAAATCGTTGAAATATGGTGTTTTCAGTAATCCAGTGTCTTCAGACAGTTCTCGTGCTTTTGAAAATCGCAGAAAATTCTAAAACACTCTTCCAGGTTCCCAGAATATTGTACAATAACTTTTGTTTTCAAATTTTATCTCAGTTTTCTTCAGCAGAGCGAAATTTAAATGAAATATGGTGTTTTCAGTGATCTAGTGTTTTCAAACAGTTCTCGTGCTTTTGAAAATCGCAGAAAATTCTAAAACACTCTTCTAGGTTTCGAGAACATCGTACAATAACTTTTGTTTTCGAATTTTTCCTCAGTTTTCTTCAACAGAGCGAAATTTAAACGAAATCGTATGAAATATGGTGTTTACTGTAATCCAGTGTCTTCAGACAGTTCTCGTGCTTTTGAAAATCGCAGAAGATTCTAAAACACTCTTCTAGGTTCCCAGAATATTGTACAATAACTTTTGTTTTCAAATTTTATCTCAGTTTTCTTCAGCACAGCGAAATTTAAATGAAATATGGTGTTTTCAGTAATCTAGTGTTTTCAAACAGTTCCCGCGCTTTTGAAAATCGCAGAAAATTCTGAAACACTCTTCCAGGTTCCCAGAATATTGTACAATAACTTTTGTTTTCAAATTTTACCTCAGTTCCCTTCGGCAGAGCAAAATTTAAAGAAAATCATATGAAATATAGCGTTTTCAGTATTCTGGCGATTTCGAACAGTTCTCGTGCTTCTAAAAAATGCAGAAAATTCTTAAACTTGCAGTTTTTCAGAACATCGTACAATAATTGTCTCTTGTAAATTTTATTTCGATTTCGTCCAGCAGTGTAAAATTCGAAGGATATCGTGTGAACAAGGTCGTTTTCGGCAGTTCTAGCGCGATCACTACACTGTTAGAAACATGAAAAGTTATTTCAAAATAACAAATCCAGAAAAGCAAATATTACTCAGTGTCCCAGCGTCTTCTCGTTTTTTAGAAGGTCTCCGTGGATGCGAAAAGAACAGTTGCAAGTGACAACAAGCCTTGTCCATTGTTCGGCTAGCCATTATTCCAGAGGAAGGCGTAATTACGGATCCGAGGGGCCGATGTGTTAATTGGTCGTCGGGTCGGGTGGTGGTGGATGAAATTCGAATTTTCCGGCGGCCATGTTTACACCTGCATCTCTAAAAAAGCTCGCCAGGGGCTGAGTATTTTAATGGGAAACGCTCGAACGATCCCTTTCGAGCCTCGGTGTATCTCCGGGGCGCTCTCCTCGACAGAGTAATTTTAATTATCATATTAGTCGGTCCCTGAAGTGACAGGGGGGTTCGTCGCAGACCTCCTGGAGGGAGGATTTTTATCCTCGACGAATGGCTCTTGCTGACAAATTTACCTACCATAGCTCTCGATCAAAGTTGACTGTCTCACGGACAAAGGAGGCGACGATAATTGGAATTATAGCCGGCAAGCGAGAGCTTACAATTATCGGGACACGTTATACGACATCGGGATCATCCTCTAGTCATGCGACAAAACCGTTTTTGGCAACGGCAGAGAAGTTCCCTGAGAGATTAAGATCCAACAGTACTTTTTATCGGAATAATCGCGAGGAACTTTTTTTCAATTTCGCCGGGAGCTTGTTTCTGGAGAAACTGGACCGGCTTTGCGAGCCCGCGGAACCTCGAAGAGCTCATTATCTTGTTCCAGAAGAGCTTCTTTCTCTTTGACCTACCCCGCTTCGAAACTTGCGCGCATGCATACTTTTGTGCAGGTTTTTCTTTGTTATGTACAGGGTGTGTCAGCGCGAGTTGTGCAGCCCGGTCGATGTCTTGTGAATAAATGGATCGAAAATGTGGGATAAGAATTCTCCCTTGAGTGTTAGTATTTTTACAACATAAAGAGTGACAGTAATTCAGCATGTATTGATACAATAATCTAGTGGAAAGGTGGATGTGTTGTTTGTATTGTTTTTGAAAATTACTTCGAATGTCATTTAGATTTGATTTTAGTTCAGAAGATTTAATTGATAATGAAGACTTCATTTCATTTCATCTGTGGCGGCTACCTCATATGCTCACCAACAGATGGACAGTGCGACAACACCTTTCCCGCTACTACCCCACTCTCTCTCCGTTTATACAGGGTGTCCCACATAAATGGGAACACCTAAATATTTGTCGTATTTACAGTCCTATCAGAAAACTTCAGAGGACAAAGTGACACTATTGCAGGGGGCAAATATAACTGTAAAGAAAAAAATTTGTATGTCGTGTTTTTTAATGAAATTTCAAGGTCACCGATGTTTTTTTAAATGGTATTGTATATTTTTTTTACGATAGACAATAAAAAACTGAATTTAGTGGATACCATCTTTTTGACCTTGAAATGACCTTGATCAAGAATAATCATGTTGGAGCGAATAATCTAGTGCTTTCAAACAGTACTCGTGCTTTTAAAATCGCAGAAAATTCTAAAACACTCTTCTAGGTTTCGAGAACATCGTACAATAACTTTTGCTTTTCAATTTTTCCTCAGTTTTCTTCAGCAGAGCGAAATTTAAACGAAATTGTATAAAATATGGCGTTCTCAGTAATCTAGTGTTTTCAAACAGTTCTCGTTCTTTTAAAAATCGCAGAAAATTCTAAAACACTCTTTTAAATAACAGATATTTAGGTGTTCCCATTTATGTGGGACACCCTGTGTACAATACGAAACAGTCGAAACAGTCGATTTACGTGCATCAAATGTGAACTAGTTGTGCGTGATATGTGGACTTCTGTGAATCATTTGTGTGGATGTCATTCAACGTTTGTGGACCCAATGGATATATGTGAATAGTTTTACTGTGATCTTGAATAAATTAACAACGTGGGCCGGATTGTACAGTGAATGGACATTGACCCCTTCTACAAGATAATTTCATAGAGCGAATAATTAAAATGCTCTTGTGAATTTTACGAGTGGGCAGGTTCAATGTTGCACATCGAATAATTTGTGAATACAGGAATCATTTTCACCTCGCTGGGGCTCTATAGGAGAACCAAGGTAAGCAAGGCTTTTTCAGTATTGACGGTGTTATTCAGTATGCGGTGCTGTTCGTGTCGCGCGCCTTCGCTGCGTTCGCTTTAAATAATTTTAATTCCGTCAATTTTAAAGCGCCTGCCTTAAAAATCAAAAATAGGTCCGTAAAGAGGAAACTTGGAGCTGTTACCTCGTTTTTTTCGAATTTTTAAAACAGTCCCGGCTATAGGAAAATTACATTTCTCTAAAACTTTTTCAAAATAAATGGTGAAAAAATCATTTCTTCCAAATCGAAATATTTTCAATAGATACTCTTCTGTGTTCACTACAAGCTCCCAAAAACTCATTTTCCTCGGTACGTTAGCTCTAGTGTTATAATTTAATGAAAAAAAGTTCTTTACACGTCTGTAAAACCAACATTTTTTAATATTTCGAAAAATCCTTCGAGATTCATTCATAGGTTACTAAAGACTACAACATATTCAAATTTGAACTATCCGACATAGGACTCGATAAATTTTCTTCTCTTGTTTGTTCCTTGCTTTCGACCGCGGTGTATCACCATCGCTCGACTTCTGTCGCGCGTGGCCGTCTCTGCCAATACGCCTCTAGGTCGCGCTCTGATTGGTCCGTGTTTTTCGTTAATAACTCCTTAACAAAGCCGAAACGGCCATTTTTGCAAAGGAAAATGTCGCTTCAAATGGCCTCAGGAACCTCCCATTTGAAGAAAGCGAGACATTTTTGGGACACCCTGTATACCGTCCTAAACTGTCCTTACGACATCCCGCGTCTAAGGCAGGGGTCCGCTAGATAGCCTTACTGACGAGTCCTCTATTTAGCGGGGCTAGAACAAAATGCTCTCTTCTTCCTTTTTCCATCTTTTCATAAATACAAAACCTACCGCTACACATCAATGATAAGAAAAATATTAATTACCAGATAATGTCATCTACATTCATTGTTCTGTCAGTGTAGATAATAAACGATCAGGCTATATCATTGATAGAAAATAGGATCGGCAATTCAAACATTTTTTATACAGGCTGTCAGCTAGGAACTATCGGATAGGGGCTGTGGACGTTAACGATAAGAACGTCCCTTCTCTTCGGCGATTGATTAATCAATTCATAAAAAATGTAACAGTACACGCCCTCCCGGAGTTCCTGAATAATTCCCGAGCCCTTGATCAAGTCCCTCTAATTGTTCGTCCCCTGCAGCAATTGATCAGCTCGGGTAATGGCGGGCGTAGTCCGCTATTTTTAGATTGTATCATCGGCAGACTATGGCTGCCTGCGTTACCCCTGCGTGCACGTCTATTGCGTGCTGAAGTTATGTGTGCGAAATAGCGTACACGCGTGTCAATGCTCGTGCTGTCACCGGTGACAAGGTAGACAATAGAGACAGTAGCAAATTTTTACATTTTCAAGTCACATTTCAAAGTGAACTGTTCATTTTCACTTTCTTCGATATTAAAAAACAGCAAGTATACAGAGAACTTACTGTTCATTGAGCGAGCGTAAATTATTAGCTATTTACGTCAACTCCAATTAAGAGGAATTAACATTGCTCTCAAAGAAGTGGGACTCAAAATTCATCAAATAAAATAGATAAGGATTGTACGAGTTTAATTAGAAGAAATTAACATTGCTCTCAAAGAAGTGGGACTCAAAATTCATCAAATAAAATAGAGAAGGACTGTACGAGTTTAATTAGAAGAAATTAACATTGCTCTCAAAGAAGTGGGACTCAAAATTCATCAAATAAAATAGATAAGGATTGTACGAGTTTAATTAGAAGAAATTAACATTGCTCTCAAAGAAGTGGGACTCAAAATTCATCAAATAAAATAGATAAGGACTGTACGAGTTTAATTAGAAGAAATTAACATGGCTCTCAAAGAAGTGGGACTCAAAATTCATCAAATAAAATAGAGAAGTACTGTACGAGTTTAATTAGAAGAAATTAACATTGCTCTCAAAGCAGTGGAACTCAACATTTATTAAATAAAATTAATAAGGACTGGACGAGTTCAATTAAAAGAAGTTAGCATTGATCTCGAAGAAGTGGGTTTCCAGATTCATAAATTAAATGTGACAAGAATGTGGTACACGTTCAATAAAGACATCAAAATTGCTCTCAAAGCAGTGGCACTCAAAGTTCATTAAACAATTAAAAGAAATTAGCATTGATCTCGAAGAAGTGGATTTCCTGATTCATAAATTAAATTTGACGAGGATGTGGTACACATTGAATAAAGACATCGACGTTACTCTCAAAGCAGTGGCACTCAAAGTTCATTAAACAATTAAAAGAAATTAGCATTAATCTGGAAGAAGTGGGTTTCCAGATTCATAAATTAAATTTAACGAGGATGTGGTACCCGTTGAATAAAGACATCAACATTGCTCTCAAAGCAGTGGCACACAAAGTTAATTAAACAATTAAAAGAAATTAGCATTGATCTCGAAGAAGTGGGCTTCAAAATCCATAAAATAAAATTGCTGCGGATTTAGTCTGTCACGAGATCATCGTTAACATTCGTCCTCTAGTAATTATACGTCGGCAAGAACGACAAACGAAGAATCGTTTAGGGTATTCACCTATTCCATCGATCCAGCAGGAAAAGCCGAAGTGCATCCGGAACTATTTCCAAAAGTTGATTATCGTCCTCTTGGAACCTGACGCACGGTCTAAGGAGCCAGGCGTCGTCGACGTCTGCACATTGCACATGCACATGCATCATTCAGCGATGCAGACGACGCGGGTTCAGCGTCCACTGCGTTCCAAGACGTCACTCGTTCATGCCGTTTGACGTACACGTGCACTACTGGGGAACTTTCGGAACTCGATTTCAGTTGGAAAAGTCCCGATGAGGCGACGTCCCTTTTATGCTCGTCGGACGAACATCCCGTGCCGAAAACCGGCCGATAACTTTTCTATTTTGTCCGCGTTTATCCGACAAGTTTGCTCCGAAAAAAAATCGACTATAGTATTCACCGCAAACTGCATCCTTTTGAGAATTTAGAAAAAAACCTGAGCACGGTTACAGTCCAAAATCATTCAAATTCTCATGGATGATTCTAAAATGCGTATTAAAAAGTTTTGGTATCTGATCTAACTTTAGGTCCGTGAAATCGTGAAATCAATCTCGATGTTTATCGTTTATCATTCTGAACGAAACAAGGTTGTTCTTGTACATCTGACGTAACCAGAAGATGGTATAAACTGGCCATGATAAATGAGACATTTTAATTACACAACAGTTTAATACAGCTCACTGTTTCATGTTACTATTAACCTACTGCTGTGCGAATTTCTTCGTGGTTAAAATTATTTGAATTTCATCAATCGTTTTTTAATAATTACACACAGAAGAGAAAGGAAGACGTTCATAGGTATTTACATATTGTTACGACGTGAAGTCGTCACGATCGATAATGCAGTGTTACGACGTGAAGTCGTAATGAAGACTCCACGATCGATATTACAATATCCGGCCAACGGAGTTGTTGACAGAAACAGACAGAAGTTACGTGTTATTACCGGATTAATTATAAATTATTATTTAAATAAAAATAAATATTTTAAAATACCACGTTTTTAAAACGGTCTAAAAAGTATAAAATAATAATAAATAAACAAACGGACTAAAAAGTACAAAATAATAGTAAATAAAAAAAACGGACTAAAAAGTATAGAATAATAATAAATAAAAAAAACGGACTAAAAAGTATAAAATAATAATAAATAAAAAAACGGACTAAAAAGTATAAAATAATAATAAATAAAAAAAACGGACTAAAAAGTATAAAATAATAATAAATTTAAAAAAAGGAATAAAAAGTATAAAATAATAATAAATAAAAAAACGGACTAAAAAGTATAAAATAATAATAAATAAAAAAAACGGACTAAAAAGTATAAAATAATAATAAATTTAAAAAAAGGAATAAAAAGTATAAAATAATAATAAATAAAAAACGGACTAAAAAGTATAAAATGATAATAAATAAAAAAGACGGACTAAAAAGAAGAAGTACAGAATCTGTTACTTGGTCCCTGTTTCTTACAATTAATGTATAATATTTTTATTTTGCATAAATATTCGCAATCTACTTATGGCTAGACTAGGGATTTGATGGATTTATGACTACCACGAGTGGATCAAATGTAAAACAGTAAATATAGTTAAAGAATTTGAAAATGCTGCTGTGCTATTTTCAAGGCACTAAAACGTTTAAAAAAAGAAATAAATATCTAAGTAGCACCTACATCTTGCACCTGAAGCCGACGATTTTTAGTTTCCATAAAAAGCCGCAGTCTACCGATGACTCTGAAGTAAGAAGAGTATTTTAGCAATTTGAAGATCAGCTTCCGATTCCTCGAGAAAGCAGAAAAGAAATTGTTTGATATCCACACCCACGTATACGCTCGCATATTCTTCGAGGAACTGTGAAAGTGTGTAGAGCCGGCAGAAAATCGTCGGGCGTTTTTCATGTCTCAAAGCAAGCTCCCGCGGCCAAAGAGCATGATGTTCCTGATCATAGTCGACTGCGCTTCCACCTCGCCTCGATGTCACTTATCGTTTCCGCTCTTTTGCACGGCAAATAGGTCGATCGTGTCACGCCGTCGGCTTTAGAAGAGGTTCGACCCCGATGGGTAATATCGGTGCCGACAACACCTCGTCTTCGTTATAAAGCGACGGTGTCTGCCGTTGATTCCCTTGACGAGCTTCCAGCCTAATGGGATCAGACGCGTTCGACCGATCTCATGCTAAAGGAAGATGCACAGCACTGCCTCCGGGGTCCAATGAAATTAACATTCATTATTTAATCAGTAGAACCATCAAGTATTCGCATCGTAGATTACTAGTAGAGAACCTTTATGCGAAAGAAAAATTGCTGGAAAACCTGCTCGCTGCACTGCAGAAGAAATACAGGGTGTCCCAAAAATGTTTCGCTTCCTTCAAAAGAGAGGTTCCTGAGGACATTTGAAGCGACATTTTCCTTTGCAAAAATGGCCGTTTCGGCTTTGCTAAGGAGTTATTAACGAAAAACACGGACCAATCAGAGCGCGACCTAGAGGCGTATTGGCAGAGACGGCCGCGCGCGACAGAAGTCGAGCGATGGTGATACACCGCGGTCGAAAGCAAGGAACAAACAGGAGATGAAAATTTTTCGAGTCCTATGTCGGATAGTTCAAATTTGAATATGTGTAGTCTTTAGTAACCTATGAGGAATCTCGAAGGATTTTTTGAAATCTTGAAAAATGTTGGATTTGCAGACGTGTAAAGAAAAGTGGCAACTTTTTTTCAATGAATGATAACACTAGAACTAACGTACCGAGGAGAATGAGTTTTTAGGAGCTTGTAGTGAACACAGAAGAGTATCTATTGAAAATATTTCGATTTGGAAAAAATGATTTTTTCACCATTTATTTTGAAAAAGTTTCAGAGAAATGTAATTTTCCTATAGCCGGGACTGTTTTAAAAATTCGAAAAAAACGAGCTAACAGCTCCAAGTTTCCTCTTTACGGACCTATTTTCGATTTTTAAGGCAGGCGCTTTAAAATTGACGGAATTAAAATTATTTAAAGCGAACGCAGCGAAGGCGCGCGACACGAACAGCACCGCATACTATAACACCGTCAATACTGAAAAAGCCTTGCTTACCTTGGTTCTCCTATAGAGCCCCAGCGAAGTGAAAATGATTCCTGTATTCACAAATTATTCGGTGTGCAACATTGAACCTGCCTACTCGTAAAATTCACAAGAGCATTTTAATTATTCGCTCTATGAAATTATCTTGTAGAAGGGGTCAATGTCCATTCACTGTACAATCCGGCCCACGTTGTCAATTTATTCAAGATCACAGTAATACTATTCACATATATCCATTGGGTCCAGAAACGTTGAATGAAATCGACACAAGTGATTCACAGAAGTCGACATATCAGTCGACATATCACGCACAACTAGTTCACATTTAGTACGTTAGTTCTAGTGTTATCATTTATTGAAAAAAATTTGCCACTTTTCTTTACACGTCTGCAAATCCAATATTTTTCAAGATTTCAAAAAATCCTTCGAGATTCCTTCATAGGCTACTAAAGACTACAACATATTCAAATTTCAACTATCCGACATAGGACTCGAAAAATTGTCTTCTCTTGTTTGCTCCTTGCTTTCGACCGCGGTGTATCACCATCGCTCGACTTCTGTCGCGCGCGGCCGTCTCTGCCAATACGCCTCTAGGTCGCGCTCTGATTGGTCCGTGTTTTTCGTTAATAATTCCTTAACAAAGCCGAAACGGCCATTTTTGCAAAGGAAAATGTCGCTTCAAATAGCCTCAGGAACCTCCCCTTTAAAGGAACTCAGACATTTTTGGTACACCCTGTATATACCAACAGAGGAAGATTCAGGTAGTAGCGGGAAAGGTGTCGTCGTAATGTCCGTCTATTGACAAGCATAGGAAGTAGCCGCCACACGTCATTCAAAAATAGTAAATAAGAATCTCAAAAAGGTGCACTAAAGAGAGATATGTCTATCTATGAACAGGTTAGATTACTTACTTCAATTTTTCCATTTCACTAAATAAATCTGCGAAGATTCTATCACCGTCCAAAAATGTTTAGAAACCCGCATTTTGGGGAAAAGGTAGTGCATTAAATCGTTCTCGAGACTCGTTAAAACAGTTTTCTTGTAGGACTGTCTTCCCGCTGAAGTCGGCAAGGATGCAGAGAGGTCCAGTTACCATTACAAACGTTTGAGACATCCAATTCCCGTGAAAGTTTCCTCGCTCGCGAGAAAAAAATCCGTTTCCGTGACAAGAAGCGGCGGCCCTCAGACATTCGGACAAAGTTTCTTAGCTGTCTTAACGCGAGAAACACGTAGCCGGGGGCGAATAAACGTAATTAAGATTGCGCAACGATGGACAGCGTTACACGGCCCGACAGAGGTAAAAGTGCGGAGGGGGTGGAAGAGGTTAAGTGCGTGATCTACCATAATGAAATTTCTTCCGGTTACTCCCCCTTGCTCGCCGAAGGCTTGGAGGACTCTTACGGGTGCACTTGTAAAATTGTAAAACCCGTCTTGCAGTTATAAAATTGTTAAACTCGCGGCTCGAACCAGTAAAGAACCGGGTAGCGGTGTTATTCCCGTGTTATTTTGCGTTAGTCCCGTGTTATTTCGCGTTCGGCGTCCCGCACCTGTGCCGAAGCCAATTTAATTCAAGGGAACACGTTTATTTAGGGGAGGAAACGGTATGTGGATGCGCAACGCCGGCCATAAATCTCAATTATGCTGCATTATTTAGACAGAAGCCGGGATGGGAGTTTCTTAAACATGGGGAGCATAGATTCGGGACTCGCCGAGCCACCAGAGATTTATGAAAGGATACTCACTCGCTGTGCCTTCGAGAGATTTATAGAAAGCTCTGCGCGTTCATCGTCGTTTTTCCCTTCACTACACAATCACCCCAGTTCGTCCGTGGTATAATAATAATTCAACTATCAGCGATATTGAATGCGTCATTTTAAAGCTGATCACTGAACTCCGGATCGTTATGTGAAATAAAAATCATGCATGTTGGATTGCGAATCTTATGCATTTGCGACGAGAATGAGTTGGAGAAAGTGTTGCGTTGTTATCTCTTTCTTCAATAGTGTTGTAGAGCATGAAAGGACGAGTAGAAGAAGTAAGTTTACACTCTCTCTCTTTTGTTCAATATCTATATAATGAAGGTTTATTAGAGATATAAATATATAACTGATCACACGTGTACACTTCTCACTCATTCGCTCTCGGCGTCGTCACTCAGCTTACTGCTCTCTCTTTCCTCACTCTCTATCCACTCCTTTCTTTCTTTCTCTCTCACTCTCTCATACTCTTTCTTTCGTTCTCTCATCCATTCTAGACCTTTCTAGATCTTTCTTCATACACACACACACAAGTATTGCGATCATTCGTTCTCCAGATATTCGCGTTTGAAAGATACTGTTATGCGCGGCCCTAGAAAGCTAACACCGCTGCGTCAACTTCCGGCCGGCCCACAGTGATCGATTCCTCGATTCCAGGCGGACAAAATGGTAAATTTGATCAACTTCATATATCTTCGCTGCCGCTCTATTTTGTTTACGAACATTCATTTGTTCGATATATAACCGAATATTTCGATTGCACGCGGTTATTACGACGTAATACGGCGTTACAGTTCTGCCTGTGCGAAATACTATGAATAAGCTAATTCTTTATCTTATAACTTCTTTTCCCGGACTCGGCCGGACTTCGTTCTTTGATAGTTTTGAAGCATATTTATTTCAAAGAAATGATACTAAATATCGCTTGCCCGTTTTTGCCCGTTAGTCATTTATATCATTTTTTCAGAAAAGACATGGAGTATGACACGGAGATTGATGTTTGAAACCTGGTATTCGACAAATTGTAAAGAGACGAAATCAAAAGTTGATGCAATTCTAAACTTTTTGAACATCAGAACTATTAATGATTCAACAAAAAAAAATTTGGTCTTGAAATTGACGATATAAAGTTTGGAGAATATGCACTTCAGACTTCTTCCCTTTATGTTAAAAAATACCCATGGTATTACATGCCCCCTACTGTAAAAACCGTTATTCTTCCAATTGGGCAACTATCAGAAGAAGCTCAAGAAGCTAGGAACAAAGAATGTAGGTTGTTTCGATCGAACCATTCTAGAAAATTTTCTAGAACAGAAAATATAGAAGACATATTTCATATGTTACTTCTAACATCCGATCCACTTATAAGTAGTAAGAGGAAAATTAATAAAAAATGTTCTAAAGAATTAGCAGCAGAGGCGAAAAGTTTACTCAAATCACCATAAAAAAGATGCGAGATTTGTGTATAACAGTTATAATTTATAATAATTTAGAATATGCACCTATGTCATGCACATTCCTTATTATAATTTTGTAATTTCGTATTATATTTTTGTAGAACTGTATATCATTTTTAAATATAAGTCGAGATTAAATATTTCCATTTTGTGTATTGTTTATTCACGTATTTAAACAAAAACTATAAAATATTGAATTAATGTTATTTTCACAAACATCACAGTTAATGGTTTTATTTGTCCATTTTAAAGAAATGATATAATTCTTTTAAGTTCATGTAGTTTTTATACACTTCTCATGATTTCTGAGAAATAAAGCGTTATTACTACAAGAGAACACAAAAATTTGAATTTTGTCCACCTAGAATCGAGGAATCGATCACTGTGCGGCCGATCGCGCTCGATGCCTGGATCATGGAATCTTCGACGATGCACCCGGCACTAACATCTTGCTGACCCAACGCGACCCCACCCCTGATTTTTGTATTAAGCAATTAATATAAAATCGCCGTTCAATCGTCGAGAGAGGCTATTCTCGTTCGATTCTGTAAAGACACGGCGCACTGCTGTGACGTCTACTTAAAATAAAATCTACATACGTGTTGCCCATTATTCTCGACTTTTGTCTCTGGCCCTTGAGCCTCTGTGTGTAGATCCCGGACAACATTTCCTCGGAAGCACCGTCGATTCCTGCGAGGAATCTTCACGCTTCCAACACCTTACTCAACTGAAGAGCAGCGGCATAACAATACCATGACCGACTTGAAACTGCCAGTCACGAACATCGCGAGATCGAATGATCGTAACGGTATGGTCATGGTACTCGTTCAACTCGTCTTTCGATGCTCCACAATGATATCCACCAAAAACCATAAGGTATGAAAACAAATAAGAATCAATATACGCCAGGAGGTTCTAAATAACTGTTGATCTGTCTGTCGCGATATTAAAGCGCAAGGTGTTGAAGCCGAGGGTGCAAATATTGGATCGTTAACTCTTTAGGAGCGACAGTTAACGATCCGACTCGATGCGACGGATAAACAAAATTCCGCGAGCCGCAAATAGATGCAATTTCGCAGGCGTCCAGCCCTTAAATATACGGCGAGCGCGTAAACGCGATGAAAGTTGCACAAAGCGACGCCCCCCGCATTAACAAGAGAACGGCCCCGGCGAGAATCGCGTAAACGCAGAAAAGTGCAAATTGAATGGCGAAAGAGCGGAAAGCCGAAGAGAGGGGGGGGGCAAAGAGAGGGAGAGCTGCTCGGCCATGTAGCCGGCAAGATTTCCGGTCGAAGGGTTTCGGTAACGATGATCCTCCATCCCCGGCGACGTTCAGCCCTTGCGCGGTTGCTTATCCTTCCTTCCCACCCTGAGAAACCCTTCCCCCTCCCTTTGCAAACCTCGTATTTTCCTCGGCTCTCCATTCCTTTGCCACACATCCTTTCCATTTCCGGTTCGTTTCGAAACGTCAGCGGCGATACGAGCAGGGGAAGCAGATTGCTTAAGCCATACGCTTTGCCACGAAACAAAACCCGTTCTGGGATCATTCGTATTTAAGCTTGCCTCTGCTTTGTTGTTTCATCCGCATGCGCCTTGCTCTTTTTATTTGTTTTGTCACTCAACAGAGAATTTCGTTACTTCCAGTATTACTGGAATTGGTGGAAACGAGCCCGCGATGACCCGCAATTATACGCCTCTTAGAAGCTAGCCACCCACTTGTTGAAATAAATAATTTCAACAGTTGTGCTAAGTTTGTGCTAAATTGTTCTCGAATATTATAACAATAATATATACAATAAGCCTAAAAATTGAGAAAAACGATTTTTTTTAGTAGCCCCCCACTTTTCGTTTTTTTTCAATTTTCTCACTTGTGCTAAGTTGTGCTAGGTTGTGCTAAGATTGTGCTCGAATAATATAATAATAATATAAAAAATAAGAACAAAAATTGAGAAAAACGACTTTTTTTAGAAGCCCCCCACTTTTCGTTTTTTTTCAATTTTTTCACTTGTGCTAAGTTGTGCTAGGTTGTGCTAAGATTGTGCTAAAGTAATACTTTATAAAATTGCTTATCCTTCCTTCCCACCCTGAATAACCCTTCCCCCTCCCTTTGCAAACCTCGTATTTTCCTCGGCTCTCCATTCCTTTGCCACACATCCGTTCCATTTCCGGTTCGTTTCGAAACGTCAGCAGCGATACGAGCGGGGGAAGGAGATTGCTTAAGCCATACGCTTTGCCACGAAACAAAACCCGTTCTGGGATCATTCGTATTTAAGCTTGCCTCTGCTTTGTTGTTTCATCCGCATGCGCCTTGCTCTTTTTATTTGTTTCGTCACTCAACAGAGAATTCGGAACGTGTACTTGTAATTTTCCGCGCATAATTGTCCCTCCGCAGACCCGTGTTCTGGACAATTATCGATGAAATACCGTATCTTGTTTTCATTTCGAATAAAATTCGTCCAGGTCTGATTTGCACAGTACAGTCGCAAGTACGGGTTACGCCAGACCCAGCGGTCCCTGCTTCGAGTATTAAGCGGATCGAATTAGAAAAGTAATATTCGTGCTCCCACGTGTTTCTCCAAGAAAAGAGAACTGTTGTCATAATTCCCAACGAACGTGCTATACCTTATCTCGCACTTTCGGGGCGTAGTATGTTTCATTCGCGAACGAACAGCACATCGAGCGAAGAAGAACCGTCTAGAACGTGTACTTGTAATTTTCCGCGATGTGTTTTGCCACGAGCCTGTTATTCGTCGGTTTAATAACGCACAACCATGCTCCACTTAACTCGGTTACTTCTGCAAGACGATGTTCAACCGGACAGGCGGAATATTTTACGCGAAATGTTGCTGGAAATTAATTTCCTCCAAACAACCACGATTTTTCAAAACTGCCACTTCGCTGTCCATAATGCAAGTCATAATCTTTTAACAGAAAAGAGATCACTATTTTCAATTATTGTAGGATGTTCTGGGAACCTAGGAGAGTATTCCAGAATTTTCTGTGATTTTTAAACGCACAAGAGCTGTTTAAAAACACAAGAATGACGAAAACGCTATTTTCCGTACGATTTCGTTTAAATTTTATTCTGCTGAAGAAAACTGAGGTAAAAGAAAACGAAAATTACTGTAAAATGTTCTGGATATCTAGAAAAGTATTCCACTTTCTGGGAATTAGTTTTCTCCAGACAACCGCTATTTTTCAAAACTGCTGCGTCGTTATCCATAATGCAGCAAGTTACAATTTTTTAGCAGAAAAGAAGTCACAATATATCTAACCAAAAGCAATTCCAATCCCTGAAAAATAAGCCGGTGGAACTACGAAAAATCCGGAAAATATACCAAATATTTGCTACATCTTCATTTGAATATTAACCTCCCGGCAGAGTGATTGGACGCATCGAAAAGCTCGTATATCAAAATTTTCATTTCAGAACAGTGTACATATACACAGACAGAGGAATGTGTGTGTGTATGTTTGGTGTTCGGCCTTCGATCATCTCTTTGAGGATGCATCGATCTTGTCTGGCTTAATTCCTCTCGATGGCTGAAGCACGCGATCGACTGTCTGCATGAGCGTAAGAAGCACGTGTTTGCGGAACGCAACCAGCAGCGCTCGCTTTTTAGTGTTTACATTGATTCCAGAATCTGCGGCAAATATTATTGCAATGACTGCCGGAGTGAGGCTTGATGAGGAGGAAAGCGTAAGCAGAAGTGAAGGCTTTATTTTCGTGGACTGTCTTCGAGCTTGCAATAATAAACTGTCGATGGCACTGACAATGAACCGAGAACTATTATATTGTTCAAACCTCCCTGGCGCGATCTTCGAGCTTTAACACGTCCAATTCCCGAACAATCTTTGTCTAATTTCGGGCCGAAAATCGAGAATGAGCTTCGTGCAAACTCGATTTTGATAAGAGAGCTTCTCCACGATCGTGGATTACAAGATTGAATGTGATTCGAATTGTAGTGTGTCTGGTTTCGTTTTAAGCAGAAAAATGTGAGGGATGTGCTGGTAAAGGTGTCATTAAAAAATAATTAACCTACAGCCGACAATATTGATTTTTATTAAAAAATTCCACGGTCTGCACAAATAGTCTTTCATTCCCAACCGTAATTTGTTGTTATTTTTGGCGTCTGGAAAATCTGAACAAATCTTGGAATACTTTTCATAGCCTCTAATTGAAAATATAAATGTTATTTTAATCGAATGTTTAAACCTTTTTGCAATCAACGCAGCAAATTATGAAGAAACGAGAATTTGTCTGAAAAGCCTGGATTTGTCTGGAAATACTGGATTATACTAGAATATACTACAATATACCAGAATATACAAGAATATAGTAGAATATACTAGAATATACTAGAATATACCAAAATATACTTGAATATACTAGAATATACGTGAATATGCTACAAAATACTAAAATATACTAGAATATACTAGAATATACTAGAATATAACAGAATATACTAGAATATTCCAGAATATACTAGAATATACTGGAATATACTAGAAAATACCAGAATATACTAGAATATGGCAGTATATACTAGAATATACTAGAATATGGCAGTATATACTAGAATATACTAGAATATGCCAGTATATACTAGAATGTACCAGAATATAATAGTATATATTAGAATATACTAGAATATACCAGAATATAATAGAATATTCCAGAATATACTAGAATACACTAGAATATACTAGAATATACCAGAATACATATACTATAGTATAATAGAATATACTAGGATATACTACAATATACTAGAATATACCAGAATATACTAGAATATACCAGAATATACTAGAATATACCAGAATATACTAGTATATAGTAGAATATACTAGCATATAGTAGAATATACTAGAATATATCAAAATAAACTAGAATATACCAAAATAAACTAGAATATATCAAAATAAACTAGAATATAATAGAATATACTAGAATATACTAGAATATACTAGAATATACTAGAATATACTAGAATATACTAGAATATACTAGAATATACTAGAATATACTAGAATATACTAGAATATATTAGAATATACTAGAATATACTATAATATACTAGAATATACTAGAATATACTAGAATATACTCGAATATATTAAAATATAGTGGAATGTACAAGAATATACTAGCATATACTAGAATATTCCAGAATATACTAGAATATACTAGAATACACTCGAATATATTAGAATATAGTGGAATATAGTAGAATATATTAAAATATAGTGGAATGTACAAGAATATACTAGCATATACTAGAATATTCCAGAATATACTAGAATATACTAGAATACACTCGAATATATTAGAATATAGTGGAATATAGTAGAATATACTGGATTATACTAGAATATACTAGAATATACTAGAATTTACTAGAATATACTAGAATATACTAGAATATACTACAATATACTAGAATATACCAAAATACACTACAATACACGATCCTTCCTTTGTTTGTATACAGGGTGAGGTACTAACTATTGCAACCTAGAATAACTCCGAAAGTATGATAGTAGTAGAAAAGTTTTCGAAATAAAAGTTGCATCGGACAACAGGGGCAGTAAAGTGGCGTCAATCTTTTATTGAAGAGGATGCTCAAACGCTTCTCCATTATATTATAAACATTAGATCGAGCATCGTCTTCAATAAAGACAGGTTTTGAAAATATCTCGAGAACTAATTATTTTTTCGCCATAGTACCCTAATCATTTTTTCCAAATCGAAATGTTTTCAATAGATAGTCTTATGTGTTCATTATAAGCTCCTAATAACTAATTTTCCTCGGTATGTTAGTTCTAGTGTTATAATTTAATGAAAAAAAGTTCTTTACACGTCTGTAAAACCAACATTTTTTAAGATTTCGAAAAATCCTTCGAGATTCGTTCATACGTTACTAAAGACTACAGCATATTCAAATTTGAACTATCCGACATAGGACCCGAAAAATTTTCTTCTCTTGTTTGTTCCTTGCTTTCGACCGCGGTGTATCACCATCGCTCGACTTCCGTCGCGCGCGGCCGTCTCTGCCAATACGCCTCTAGGTCGCGCTCTGATTGGTCCGTGTTTTTCGTTAATAACTCCTTAACGAAGCCGAAACGGGGATTTTTGCAAAGGAAAATGTCGCTTCAAATGGTCTCAGGAACCGCCACTTTCAAGGAAGAACGACATTTTTGGGGCACCCTGTATATGTTTGATAAGTAAGTATTGTTAGTTGAAATTTATGTTCATTATTATTTTTTGATTGTACATGTGCTATCATTTCTTTCTTAAAATAAAACAATTTTTCTTGTTATACACTAAACCTTATAATATTTTAAATTGTTTTCAATGAACCGCATATTCTGAGCTCATAATGTTTTGATATTATACGTCACAAACGTAAAACTTTACATGTGTCATTGAGAAATTAAAGATAGCTTGGGCTATCTTTTTGACGAGGAGTGTATACCGTCCTAAGCTTTCCTTACGAAATCCTGCGTCCGCTAGATAGCCTTACTAACGAGTCCTCTAGCGGGCCTAGGACGAAACGGTCTCCTCTCCTTTTTCCATCGTCTCCGCTAAAGAATTTTGTCACTCTGGGAAGCGTTGGGTGGAAATTTATCATCTTTGTCATCTGTTAACACTTGAAATGATCTTGTTACAAAATTGTGAGAGGCTTCACGACTCCTGTCTTCAGACATTCGTGAGAACTATGCAGAGGTTTCACTGCCATGTCGCCGGAGTTATGACATAACATCATGCGGAAACGTACGCAAACTGTTGGTGTGCCTGACTTAATTGTAAGATTAGGACTGAAGTGAACTCCTTAAGTAGTGCTGCGTAACTTACGTTGCTTAGCGAGGATGAGGGTCGCTGGATAAGGGTGCAACGGCTAGGAGATGAATAATATGTTTCTAGAACTGCAGCTGAGAAACAAGGGCTAAAGTGGCGTAGTGAAAGACAGTGGTACGACAACTGCGAGAAAATAAAACCGAGACTAGCGTGATTGAATATGTTCAGACCTGTACGATTGACCCTAAATCTAACCCAGAAGAATCAGGTCTAATCACTGGAAAAATACATTTGGAGAGCTTGTCATTTTTTTGTGATGGTACATTAAAATTGTTAAATTGCAGAAAAATTAAATTTAAAATGTTATTATATCAGATAGAACAAAAATATCCGGAGGGCTTGTAATTTTTCTATTGATGATATCTTAAAATCGCAAAACTGCAGAGAAATTAAATATGAAATGGTTTCATAATTAATAGAATAGAAATATCTGGAGAGTTTGTAATTTTTGTGTCATGATACATTAAAATTGCAAAATTGCAGAAAAATTAATTTTGAAATGTTTTCATAATTGATAGAATCAAAATATCCGGAGGGCTTGTAATTTTTCCGTGATGGTACATTAAAATTGTAAAATTGCAGAAAAATAAAATTTGAAATGGTTCCTAAATTGATAGAATAAAAAGGCATTAACACTAGATTTACGGGGCCCGTCAAAATGACTTATTCAAAAGTTTTTAATTTACGATTATTAAGAGCGTAAAGAGGCATTCGTGAGGAATTATTAAATAGATTTATTTTTTTGTGTACATATTACAATAAAAGTCGCTCAAGATATAAGTAAATACAATTTTATTATTTTTATAAAGCAATGTAATATAATCAATTTTAGTGCTCCGTAAACCTAGTGTTAAATTAATACGTTTTTGATGGATTGCCTAATGGGTTAGCCTAACTTCTTCAAGGAATTCCTTCGTAATGCCCAGCTACGAAAAGAGAGATAAATGCGAGAGCTAGCAAACGGATCCTTCGAGATGTTGCTCGAGGATATATGTATATGTACAGTCTTGAAGCCTCGAAGGCCTGGAGGAGCCTTCGGACTGACCTCAACCCGATTTTTGCGGTCTCGATCCTTCTCGAATTCCCTTTTAGATTCATCTCACTGTTGCCTAACTCAGAGCCTCATGAGCTGATCTTTGTGGCAGCGAAACCACACTAAACAAAAGCATCGAGACGAACTTTTCGAACCCGCTTTCTTGAAAGGCGTCGTGTTCCGTCGTACTGCGTTCAGTGCAGTTTCTGCCGGCATTTAGTCAGTTTCGTTCTCAATAAATTTCAATTATATTGTTTCCTCTTATAAAGCAAAAAAATCTCACTCTTGAGAAAGACCCACATCTGGGTCGAAACGTTGAGTTTCCGAAGAGGTTTTCTAATTTGAAAAATTGCTATTTTGTATCGTTCATCGAACTTGTGCGCCGAAATGAAACACAATTAACACTAGAACTACCGGACAAGTCAAAATGACTGGTTTCTAAATTTTTCTTTTACAAATATTGAAATTATAAAAATATTTTCCGGAGTAATGTTTTAGTCAAATTCTCTGTTAGAATACATATTTAAACAAAAGTTGTACGGAAGTTGAATAAGTTTAGCGCTCGGTAGTTCTAGTGTTAAGTACTGCATAATAGTGTGGAGTGTGTGAGCGAGAGAAAAAGAGCGAGAAAGAGAAAGAGAGAGAGAAGATGGAGCGCGAATGAAGATGAGCGACAGGACAGCGTGATCGGAGAGCGAGTGAATGATAGGTTGATTGGCGGAGAGAGAGAGAGAGGGACGGAGATGAAGAAGAAGAAGAAGGAGAAAGAGTCCTGAGAGAGAACGATTAGAGAGCGCGAGACGAGCGGATGGGCTAGGCATGTAAACGAGTGATCGCGAATAAAGAGATTTTGTTAAGAGCTCGAGCCGAACTTATTTAAAACCTACAACAATAGCATACTCTCTTACCTCTTTATATGGTGCTTCGAAAAACGTTACAAATTTGTAAAAAATTTAGCAGAAAATTTGACAGGTCCGGGTTAGGTTTTTCAATTGTTCACTTTGTGGCTTTGTGGATTGTTCACCTTGATAAGAACGTTACTACAGATTGCAGTAATTGTAATTTAATAGCAATTCTAGCATTAATATTTCGTTATGGATATTCGCAAAATTAGTCATAATCCTGAATTATTAAAATATGGAAATATTGTTGGCACATTTATGGTAAGCACCGAATAATGCAGGTATGTTTTGAGTAACCATTTCCAAGGATTTAAGAGGGTTGTCAAAATGACTGGTTTCTAAATTTTTCTTTTACAAATATTGAAATTATAAAAATGTTTTCCGGAGTAATGTTTTAGTCAAATTTTCTATTAGAATACATATTTAAACAAAAGTTGTACGGAAGTTGAATAAATGCATTCTTGTCAATGCAATATACACCAGTCGCGTTTAGCGCTCGGTAGTTCTAGTGTTAAGTACTGCATAATAGTATACTCTCTTACCCCTTTATATGGTGCTTCGAAGAGCGTTACAAATTTGTAAAAAATTTAGCCGAAAATTTGACAGGTCTGGGTTAGGTTCTTCAATTGTTCACTTTGTGGCTTTGTGGATTGTTCACCTTGATAAGAACGTTACTACAGATTGCAGTAATTGTAATTTGATGGTAATTCTAGCATTAATATTTCGTTATAGATATTCGCAAAATTAGTCATTATCCTGAATTATTAAAATATGGAAATATTGTTGGCACATTTATGGTAAGCACCGAATAATGCAGGTATGTTTTGAGTAACCATTTCCAAGGATTTAACTCTTTGGGGCAGCTGGGATTAAAAGTGTCGCACCTTTTTGATGCACCGTAATGCATGATGGTTCATTTTTAGTTGGCATTTTATATTTCGTTTTGTTTACGTAAAGCAGTTGGTAATATCTTCAACAAATGTTACAAATGTATTCACTTGTGTTGGCAAGATTCAACATGCCAATACAGGTTCATCAATTGTTGCAAGCGGAAGATTTATTGCGACAATCTTTTTTTCCTGGTTTTATGTGAAAAATCGTAGAAGTAAGTTAATTTTTATAAAAATTAGTTCCATATAAGCAACTGAAGAGCTTTATAATAAAAACTAAAGCTTAAATTTGTGATGGTGGACTATTTGTGTCCCACCCTATAACAACAAATTTAATTAAACTATTAGTATTTTTTTATGTTTTTACATTATGTGTTACCTTTATTAATAAAAATATACCAATTTTGTTTCATTTAGAATGCAATAAAATTTCTATGCAACATGGGTCTATTTTATTATCTAAAATCCTGTGCCGCAAAGAGTTAAAAGGGTTAAAGTGTTAATGGTGATTGCGTATTCGATGCAAGGCCGTTCTTTTGACATACAAACTAGATGACAGGCTTCGAATATATCGATTATGGCATCGAGGAGCGGCAACGAGGCTGTCGAAGGCGCCAGCTTTTCAATCGGCAGCGTGTCTAGGAAAATAATTGATTTTCCACAAAGACGGAATACTTACTGGAAGCATTCGGATGATTCGGTTGCAAGCTCGAGAGCGTGCTCGACATCATAATCTCAGTAATTTGAGCGCTGCATCCTCGATAAGCTCGACTCGTGGGAAATTGAACGGGAAAATTCAATTCGTGGCAGATCAGTTGATTCCATAAAACCAGTCACACGCCTGACATACTTATTGTCGTATAAAGACATTTTTCATGACACTGTTACACTATTCCAAGGAATACGTGTAAAAGCAGGAAGAATTTTTACTTGAAGCAATTTATTTACAAAATTTCGAGATCTTCAGAACTTTTTCGACTGCAAGGCTAGAATTTCTCTTCAATATTTTTATAGAACGTGAAAAGATGAATCCAACGGCTACCATGATCATACTTTCATTTCTAAAAAAACTAGATATCAATAAATTCGTATTACATTTCACATCAAATTAAATATTTATAATCTATTATGTACCTGACCTATACATAATAACCGTACACCTGTATATGATCCGAATTACATCGTGTTTGGTATCATTTTAATCAGAACAATGTCACAAATCTATTAGCAAAAGTCTCATAAAAAAATAAGTAATAATAAACAAGTTATTCCTTGGTAATACATTGCGAGGACGCGCGAGCCTTTGAACTGTGCCGCCGACTGCGACTCTCCGCGTCTCTTTCTTTCCCATACGCAATCCTTCCTCGCGCCCGAAACTTTGATTGTCTATTACACAAGTAAATATCATCGGAATTATATCATATTTGGTATCGTTTTTATTAGAAAAATGCCACGAATATGGTCATCGAAGTCCCATAAAAAAATAATGAATAATAAGGAAGTTGGAAATTCGGATTAGTGTGGTCTCACCGATATACCCGAGCCGCATGGTGTCATATTTTTCGGCGACCGAGGCCTCTCGAGCTTCACGGCCCCTCAAGGGGGTACACCCCGCACTAGTGGGGATATCTCAGGGACAATTATGTCGGAGACATTTGGGACAATTACCGGTGGAATACTTTACCTTGAATATGTGGGATGTCGTTCGAACCACTGCTAAATAAATGAATGTAGTGTCAAATAGGTTATAAAAGAAATTAAATCTCATTAGCGAGACATCTGTGAGTTTGCAATACAATTAGTGCAGAATAAATATTATCTTTTCGTTTACTACGAATTATGTTCATTCAGTGGACAGGTCACCCTATCTCGAGAAGGAATAATCATAATGGTTCGTTACATACGAGATGGTATCGTTACATACAAATATCAATAACTATGATTATCGTTAAAATATTACCTTAACACAAGATTTACGAGGCCCGTCAAAATGGTGGATTCAAAAATTTTTAATTTACGATTATTAAGAATGTAAGGAGGCATTCGTGAGGAATTATTAAATAGATTAATTTTTTTGTGAACATATTACAATAAAAACCGCTGAAGATCTAAGTAAATACAGTTTTATTATTTTTATAAAGAAATGTAAAATAATCAATTTTAATGCTCCGTAAATCTAATGTTAAGGTAATATGTATAACTTCATCCCGAGAATTTTTTTCATGCCTACAGTACGTAATACAGATAATTAGATGATCCCATTAAGGTAATCCCATTCAACACGTTGTGTGCACCGTATCTCATTTGTTTATATGCATCTGAACGTGCAAAATAAAATTGCACAACCCCCAGATTAAGCTGATTATATAGAAGCTAATATAAAGCATATTCGTACGTTCTTTCTGGAGCATACTTTTTGCACAAAAACTTTTGGCTGGCTAAAAGGACCACAGATTTCTGAAGGCCATCTCGGAACGGTCCACAAAAGCAAACAGCAGCGTCCTCGTTTGCTGTCGTCATTTTTCAAGAGGGTGGTAGAGGATGGTAAACAATTTTTCCGCGGTTTTCCATGTCAAGTAGGTCCAAACCAAGGTAACCGAGATTTCGCTATTGCAAATGCGGTATGGAGGGCAAAGCTGATGAGTAAATTCTTCAACGTGGAGCAAACAAACCCCGACATGGTCCACGGACGACAACCAGCCACATCCATTCCGACAATCTCATTACTTTCGAGTGATTAAAGTCGACCTGCTAGCTACGGAAGGCACCGCAAACGTGGGATAAACAAGGTGTGCTCACAAATTCACCCTGGACGCATTTAAGAAGATGAAAGCCGCGGTTCTGGTTCACAAGCAGCGGTTACGTTCCGGTAGTTTCGCTGATAACGTTGCGAAATCAACCATCGGCAAAGAATTATATGCCCGGGACATTGCTGCGTAAAAATTCGCAGGGAAACAGCAAAGATGCATCAGAATTGCATCAGAATTTTCACAACGTTTTTCGTAATTGTCTCGAAAATTAAATCCTTCGCTCCGTAAATTTTATATTTGGATAATATATGATATTTTTTAAAATATAGAATATTTTCATAGAGCGTAGAAAGACAGGTATAACGATGTATAAAAATGAGCATTAATATTAGGGTGGGTAATTATATAGAAAAGGTCTGCGTACTCGGATTTTGATGAAATTTTAATATGTTATGGAGTAACACATTCCGAACAACTTTTTCCTTTTCCAATGTAGGGTGGTCGCTTCTAGTTTTCGAGAAATTTGCAAAAAACTATCGGCAATGTTAATTTCATAACGGAAACCTTCTTTTTAGAAACACTGGGTGCGTGTGAAACACTGGGTAGGTGTGTGTGGTATTATCGCTTCTCATCTCCACAACGTGTTCACAAACAAAAAATTAACAGATGCGACCTGAAAATCCAGGATATATATATTCTTGTACATTCCAGTATATTCTAGTATATTCTAGTATATTCCAGTATATTCTGGTATATTCTAGTGCATTCCACTATATTCGAATGTATTCGAGTATGTTCTATAATGTTCTAATATATTCTGGTATATTCTAGTATATTGTAGTATATCCTAGTATAGTCTAGTATATTCTAATATATTGTAGTATATTCTAGTATATTCTGATATATTCTAGTATATTCTAGTATATACTGCCATATTCTAGTATATTCTGGTATTTTCTAGTATATTCTAGTATATTCCAGTATATTGTGGTATATTCTAGTGCATTCCACTATATTCGAATGTATTCGAGTATGTTCTATAATGTTCTAATATATTCTGGTATATTCTAGTATATTCTGGTATATTCTAGTGTATTGTAGTATATCCTAGTATAGTCTAGTATATTCTAGTATATTGTAGTATATTCTAGTATATTCTGGTATATTCTAGTATATTCTAGTATATACTGCCATATTCTAGTATATTCTGGTATTTTCTAGTATATTCTGGTATATTCTGGTATTTTCTAGTATATTCTGGTATATTCTAGTATATTCTGGTATATTCTGGTATATTCTAGTATATTGTAGTATATCCTAGTATACTCTAGTATATTCTAGTATATTGTAGTATATTCTAGTATATTCTGGTATATTCTAGTATATTCTAGTTTATTCCAGTATACTCTACTATATACTAGTATATTCTAGTATATTCTAGTATATTCTAGTATATTCTAGTATATTCTAGTATATTCTAGCATATTCTAGTATATTCTGGTATATTCTAGTGCATTCCACTATATTCGAATGTATTCGAGTATGTTCTAGAATGTTCTAATATATTCTGGTATATTCTAGTATAATCTGGTATATTCTAGTACATTCCACTATATTCTAATGTATTCGAGTATATTCTAGTATGTTCTACTATATTTTAGTATATTCTGGTATATTCTAGTATATTCTGGTATATTCTGGTATATTCTAGTTTATTCCAGTATATTCTACTATATTCTAGTATATTCTAGTATATTCTTGTACATTCCAGCATATTCTTGTATATTCTAGTATATTCTAGTATATTCTAGTATATTCTAGTATATTCTAGTATATCCTAGTATATTCTAGTATATTCTAGTATATTCTAGTCCATTTCACTATATTCGAATGTATTCGAGTATGTTCTAGAATGTTCTAATATATTCTGGTATATTCTAGTATATTCTGGTATATTCTAGTACATTCCACTATATTCTAATGTATTCGAGTATATCCTAGTATATTCTACTATATTTTAGTATATTCTGGTATATTCTAGTATATTCTAGTATATTCTTGTACATTCCAGTATATTCTTGTATATTCTAGTATATTCTAGTATATTCTAGTACATTCCACCATATTCGAATGTATTCGAGTATATTCTAGTATGTTCTAATAGTTTCTGGTATATTCCAGTATATTCTGGTATATTGTAGTATTTCGCGAATATTTAGTGATAGGTGTAAATAATAGCTATCTAGTGTAGACTATGATCGCAGTTTATTATGAAGAATACTGTTGAAGAACAATGATGAAGAATACGAAGAATAATGAACGCTTCGCACAATGGAACACATTAACATAGATTCGCGAGGTACGCATATTTTCGTAATTTCTTTACAGTGGAAATGAAATTCTGCCTTTATGAAATCACGTGGAGGGTGGAATCTTTCAAATTACTGTTGAATTTAGGAAAGTTCTTTTCTTCGTGAACCCTCGTTCAAGCTTGCGGAAAGAGTACCTTATTAACATTATTAGATCAATGCACAAAGGACAAAGCTTTTCCGGAAAAAATTGATAATCATTCGACATATTCTTGCGTAATACTTTAGAGACTACTGTGTTGGCAATGTTTAGAATGGCCGAAACAGCAAAATACTTAAAAGGGTAAAATGGTCAAATTGGTCTTTGCAAAGTTTTGTGTCCGCAATTATTAAAACTATTAAAGGCGCGAGACTTTCAATTACTTCTGTGAGAATTAATCTAACAGTTTCATTCATTAATGCAACAAAAGAAAAACTGAATGTCTGCGTAATTTACGAAATCAAACCAGATTGTAATTTTGATCGGAATTTCTATTGCTGAATGGAATTTATAATTTAACTTCGCGATTTTGATATCCAGAACAAAGAATGGAACGCAACGGAATCGGGAAAATACGTGAAAGCAGAAACGGGCAAAGACGAGTTTAATTCAATTGGAAGCTTTAATAAATAGTATCGTTATTTTATCACAAATCCGATCACGAGAACGCGGAGTGTAACACACGGGTTATTCATATGCATAAACTGGCAATGTCCAATAATAAAAATTGCAACTTCGCAATAACCGGGGAAATTAGCAACAGGTTATCGAAAATTTATACAATGAATTTACTGGCGTCATCACACGTAGCAATCATATTGGAAAGGAACGCGATTAAAACATCCATTAAACCCTGCCAAACGCAGCGCAGCCTTTCATTAACCAAAACTATTGCATTTCACGATTTAATTTAACTAAAATCCAGCAAATTTTCTCATCTATGAAGTGTAGAGCCTTTGCGTGTCGATTTATACATCAATCATTCGAAATGAAATTACGGACTGACTTCTCATTTTCAAGAAATTGATTTTTTCCATTTTCTTTAAATATATGTGTTGTAAGTAACCCTCGTCCCACGATTCTCAAAACATACTCTACAGAAAAATATATAACTCGTGTAATTTTCACTATTTTTACTTGAAAAAAATCTGACATGTTCTCCAAATACCAAGAAATATGTTTGACAGATCGCAATTAAAAAAACATTCAATAGCTTATCTGAATAAAACTTCAAAAATTGGTGATTTTGGCAGTCAAAACCAGAATACCTTCATAAAACATACTCTAAATAATATATAACTCATGTAATTTTGATTATATCTACTTTTAAAAAATCACGAATGCTCCTCAAACAAATACGAATATGGGTGAAAAATCCCAATGCAAAAGGTTCAATAGTTTCTCCAAAAACAATTCCTAAAAATCCGCACAAGAACGCTTTCGAAAACGAGAATACGCCCTTAACGAAAAGGAAAATACACAAATTTGCTCTATCTTCGTTGCAGAATAGACTGCAAACGAACAGTTGACTGTTAATTAATAAGTCGTTAACACCCAGCAAAATTCCTCCAGTAAGAAACTAAAAAGCTCCTTTCCGTTCCTTGGCAAGATGTCTGCGAGAAAATGAAATTTACGGACTACGTTGTTCAACGCTAATCAGATTTAACGTGAGCACTTCCATCGTGAGTTTAATATCCGCAGACAAAGATAAAACAAAAAATCAGTTCGCGATATATTTTCTATGGTGAAGTGAACGAACGTTTCTAGTTGTCGCAATCCTCTTAGCATACAATGCGGTGCTGAAACTGCAGAATTTCAAGACACTGTGCGAATCCTGATTAAATCTGATAATTTACTGCCAAATCGTTCGACTATGATGCACGATGCGTTGTAGTGATTCTTATCGTTCGATTCAAATAGGAATGTGCTAACGTGACTTGTCAAAACAATACCTACAGTCACTCCCATTAATATTCGTACACTCTTAAAAAGACGATGACTTGTTTAATATTGGACCATACGACTTGGACTTTTTTGAGATGTTAGAATAATTAGTTTACTACATGACGTGAGAAAGAAATTATAAAACAATTGCAATTGGTCGGTATTGCAGAGAAAATACTAAGAGTTGTGTTTTACAATTTTTTTATGTGGCTTATGCTGAAAATTTAAAACATCCATTTTGTAGATCTGTATCAATTGTATACATTTTCAAATTTTCATCCAATTTGGATTACGAGGAAAACAGCGACAGGCATCGAATGACGTAAGAATCCTTCGATTTATTACAGTTTAAGGCCGAAAATTGTGAAAAACTGCAATTTTTACAATCTTCAAACAGTTGTAGCTCATTGCAACGTTTGCCGATTTTGGTGAAATATTCAGAATGTATACAGTTGACACAGATCTACAAAACGTATTTGTTGAATTTTCAATATGGACACACATAAAACAGTTATAAATAACAACTTTTAGTATTTTCTTTGTAATTACCGACCAATTACAATTTTTTCAAAATTTCTTTTTTTCAACGTGTAGTAAACTAATTTTTCTAACTTCTAAAAAAAAATCCAAGTCACATGATCCAATATTAAAAACGTGATCGTCTTTTAGAGTGTATGAATATTAATGGAGTGACTGTATGAGGATATAGCAACGACGTGACGATTACTTATTATTTTCATCGTAAAATATTGTTCTGTTTTTCATTTTATTGCAAAGCATCGTTTGACATACCTGCTGTACGGTAAACAACAATTTTAATTTTAACTTTACTGTAGATGATCCAAAACATTAGATATTGTTTCGTTTCTCATTTAGATGAACGCATATATTGATTATTTTTAAGATTATGGCATTACTGTTCATTAAGAGTCAAAATGGCGGCTTTGAAAAGTTTTAATTTGCAATTATTGAGATTGCAAAGGTGCATCTTGGGAGAATTATTCAGAAATTTATTTTTACATGTACTATAATAAAAATCACTGAAAATTATGTAATGTTCAGTGATTTAGGTGGACGCGCATATAGATAATTTTTAAGATTATGATATTACTGTTGAGTTAGAGTCAAAATGGCAGCCTCCAAATTTTTTAATCTGCAATTATTGAGATTGCAAAGATGAATTTGTGAGGAATTATTCAATAAATTTATTTTCACATGTGTCATAATAAAAATCGCTAAAAATCCATGAAATATACTCCTGTTATTTCTGAAAAATAAAGTAAAATACTGTTTTCTAATGCTCGGTAAATTTAGTGTTAACAATGTTTGAATTTCAAGCAATAACAATGGAATTTGGATTACGAGGAAAACAGCGACAGGCATCGAATGACGTAAGAATCCTTCGATTTATTACAGTTTAAGGCCGAAAATTGTGAAAAACTGCAATTTTTACAATCTTCAAACAGTTGTAGCTCATTGCAACGTTTGCCGATTTTGGTGAAATATTCAGAGTGTATACAGTTGACACAGATCTACAAAACGTATTTGTTGAATTTTCAATATGGACACACATAAAACAGATACATAACACATAACACATTATAAATAACAACTTTTAGTATTTTCTTTGTAATTACCGACCAATTACAATTTCTTCAAAATTTCTTTTTTTCAACGTGTAGTAAACTAATTTTTCTAACTTCTAAAAAAAAAAAATCCAAGTCACATGATCCAATATTAAAAACGTGATCGTCTTTTAGAGTGTACGAATATTAATGGGAGTGACTGTACATTGAATCTTTACTATTATACATACATACATCTCTGATGATTACTTTAGTTCGCATCTATACAGTATGCATTAAGAGGGTATTCTTGTTTTGAATTTCTATGAATTTTTTCGGAAAAATAATTGAACCTTTAGCAATAGGATTTTGCATACACGATCATGGGTATTTGAGATGCATTCATGATTTTTATAAAGCGGAAACAATCAAAATTGCATGAGTTATATATTTTTAAGGACCCTGTTTTGAAGAAGTATTCTGGTGTTGAGTGACCACGTTGTTAATTTTCAGCAATTTTGTACGGAAAAAGTAATGAACCTTTTATCCTGAGATTTTGCATACATATCTACTGGTATGTGAACTACGTGTGTGATCTTTTCAACTAAAAATAATGAAAATTGCATTAGTTACATGTTTTAAATAACCAATTTTTTAAATATATCTCGGCGTTTAGCACAATGCAAAGAAATAAGAAATAATGTAGGGATTTTGAAAATGTTTATTCGTGCGATAACAAGGTATGTGCTAAAGATTTTCTCCAAATTTCAAGCGAATCGGTCAACTAGAACTTGAGATATTGAAGCGATCGATTTTTTAAATATATTTCGGCTTTTAGCACAATGCAAAGAAATAAGAAATAATGTAGGGATTTTGAAAATGTTTATTCGTGCGATAAGAAGGTATGTGCTAAAGATTTTCTCCAAATTTCAAGCGAATCGGTCAACTAGAACTTGAGATATTGAAGCGATCGGTGACATCGAGCCCCGCTTTCCTCCAGGTGTGTATCGAGGAAGTGTACGGTAAATACATGCAGTATAACAAGCATGTATTCGCATAGTCGGTACATGAATACTATGCACAAACGCGATACGGCTGCGAGTATCATGGGTAAGTGCATAAAACACTCTTTCACCTCACGGCGCGTTCGCGACAACAGACATTACGTCTCGGTTGCTGTTCTTGCTTGTCCTTTGTGCAGTCCCTTCCGATCCAGGATGAAATATGAACTCGTTCTACGTAGAGAGAGAGAGAGAGAGAGAGAGAGCTCTGCCACGATATCCTCAACCTGTTAAATTTATGCACAATATCGCGTGAACTTCGCGGTTAATGTTAATGAATTGCCCGCGAGACGATTGTGCGCTTGTTTTCGGAACAATGTAAGACGGACACACGGAAGGTTCGCGCGATTATAATTCCGGTGTCAGTTCCGTGATGAATTGTACTCTCCCGAGGAGAGCTGCAGGTGCGTGGGCTTCTTTTATAGGTGAGTTAATTAATGGCGGGAAATGTACACTGAGAAATTTCGTCTCGATGCTTCGGAGATAACGGAGAACTGCACATGTTGTGTGCAAAACTGGTAAACTCAGGAAAAATGTAAGTTGTAGGAAATTGTGAGAGAAATTAGTGAAATTTATGACTAGACTGCGAATGTTCATACAAAATAAAAATTGTCTGTATTCATTGTAAGATATAGGACCTACATGTACATGTATTTTTTTTATTGGTCGTTTTAACCCTTAGCACTCGAATGGCGACTCCGCGGCGCCATTACAAATTGCTACACCATTATTCAGAATATTGTTTACATGATTAAATTTGTTCATATGTAATAAATTGCTAAACATTTAAATATTGTATGATGTACTATATCAGTTTCGTACGCATATAACGAAAAAAACTTGTGTACGATGGAAATATTTTAGGTTAGAATGTTTGGTTTTTTAGTTGAAATAGATCCGAGTGCAAAGGATTAATAAGTCGGAAACGATGCAACAGTATTGTTAAATACTCGGACTATTTTCACTGTTTCGAATTCGAGATACAGTATTTCATCGGTAATTGTCCCAAATGTCTCCGACATAATTGTCCCTGAGATATCCCCACTAGTGCGGGGTGTACCCCCTTGAGGGGCCGAGAAGCTCGAGAGGCCTCGGTCGCCGAGAAATATAACACCATGCGGCTCGGGTATATCGGTGAGACCACACTAATCCGAATTTCCAACTTCTTTATTATTCATTATTTTTTTATGGGACTTCGATGACCATATTTGTGGCATTTTTCTAATAAAAATTATACGAAATATGATATAATTCCGATGATATTTACTTGTGTAATAGCCGATTAAAGTTTCGGGCGCGAGGAAGGATTGCGTATGGGAAAGAAAGAGACGCGGAGAGTCGCAGTCGGCGGCACAGTTCAAAGTCTCGCGCGTCCTCGCAATGTATTACCAAGGAATAACTTTTTTATTATTACTTGTTTTTTTATGAGACTTTTGCTGATAGATTTGTGACATTGTTCTGATTAAAATGATACGAAACACGATATAATTCAATATTACAAATACGATGGTAAAAGTGTGGGGATATCTGTGTTTGTCAAACGTTACCTTGTATCCATGGTCTGTGAATTTTGCCACAGATAATAAATTAGTGTTCAAATCAGGAACACACAATACATTCTTTAATCTTACTGTAGTTTTAATTCCATTCTGCTTCATTGGAATTTCCCCTATTCCACTGGAAACTAGTTTTCGTCCTCCTCTGTCTGCTAATGCAATCTCTCGTTCTTCGCTATACAACTTATCAAATACTTCCATATCACATGACATGTGGCTGGTAGAGCCTGAATCCAATAACCAAGTAATTGTACTCTTACCTTCATTTTCTTTTCTTTCTTCCTCTAATTTGTTTATATATACTCGGTCCATACTGGTCATTACTGCTTCATCCGTTATGTTCATCATAGCTTCACCTCTACCTCTGCCTCTTTCACGTATTGTACCTCTCCATTGGTTCACTGTTCTTCCTCTTTGAAATCCAGCGTATCCACCACTCTGTCCTCTACCTCTAACGAATTCACTATTTCTCGATTTCTTGCACTCTGCTGCTATATGTCCAAATCCTTGGCAGCTGAAACATTTCTGTTTACTATAGCACTCACCTGACAAATGTCCCTTTTTTCCACAGTTATAACAATTTAAATCGTTTTTCCCTTTTTCTCTTGCTTTCCTTACACCTTCTTCTCTCTCCGCTCTTTCATCCCTTCGTTTTTCACGTCTAACTTCCTCTTGTTTTAAGGCGAATCGAATATCATTAACAGTAATATTTTTTTGGTTTTCTAGAAACCTTACATTTTGATCAAATTCCTGTCTGAGGCCTTTCATAATATACATTTTTAATTCAAATTCTTCTATTGCCTTTCCTAATTGTGCACATTCATTTCTCAGACCTTCCGCTCTGTTAATATAATCGTCGACAGTTTCTTCTCGCGTCATTCGTAAATTTGTTATTTCACATAACCTTTTTGCTTTCATCTGTTCTGTTTCCATAGCCATATTATATTTAATCGCATTCCATAAATTGCTCGCGTATTTCTCATTACAATACTTTAATACTTGCGCCTTTGACATCGTATTTATCATTATGGCCCTGGCTGCATGATTATTATCATCCCATTCGTCCCATTTCATGAATTTCTCATTGTATTTTTCGTCTGATGGTTGCGGTTTGATAGGCGGCTGTACCCCTATCACTTTTTTCCATAATTTTTTCGATCTTAATATTCCTTCTATCTTTTCCTTCCACAGGAAATAGTTCGAATCGTTTAACGGTTCAATACTCATCAAATTCCACCCATCTGCCATTATTTTTACTTTATATGTTCACGCGGGTATCGTTAATTATCTCTTAATTTTCTCTTCTCTTAATTCTCGTAACCACGCTCTGCTACCATTTGTTCAGGCAGTGAATGGAATTATGTATCTCAACAAATAACTATATATTTATATAACATATTAATGACAACCATTCTACATCACAGCCATACTTTTAGAATAACAAAATCGATTCTTCATGTCCACTCATTTCATTTTAACATACAACCAAATTCACTTCATACACTTTTGTTTCATTCATAAATGTTTCTCTCTCATTCTCACCACAGATATCCCCACAAAAAGTCTCCTAAAAGATTAATTAAAAATGAAAAAGTGTCGTCATTGCATTACTGTTGCCTCACCGATGTTATGTACCTAACCTATACATTATAATTATATTAGCCTAATAATTCATTTTTAAGTATGGACAAATAATTCTGTCACCCATATATGGGTGACACGGCAGTCTACGTGTTAATTTAACTGTTACTGAGTTAGTCTAATGTACTACAGTATTTTCTACAAAAGCGAGTATTGACCCATGTATGCTTATCAAAAACCCATTAGTTTATGGATTATTTTAACTTCAACCCAATTCGAATTGCAGCTAGCAAAATACAAAGTCTCGTTTTTTATTTAATTACAATGAATAATACAATTTTGTATGTCCGACGACCGTACGACCGTCTCTGACAGCTGTCCGAGATCGACTCCTCAACTGTCAATTGGTTAACAGTTCCTTGATAAACCTTCTCTTCCATTATTTCCTTAGGAGTTGTCCATCACAGAGCAGTTTTACATTATGGCGATTTTAGAGTATTCTAGCATATTCTAGTACATTCCACTATATTCAAATATATTCGAGTATATTCTAGTATATTCTAGTATATTCTGGAATATTCTAGTATGTTCTAGTATATTCCAGAATATTCTGGTATATTCTAGTATATTCTACTATATTCTAGCTTATTTTAGTATATTGTAGTATATTCTACTATATTCTAGTATATTCTAGTATATTCTAGTATATTGTAGCATATTCTAGAATAGTATTGTACATTCAGGTATATTCATGTATATTCTAGTATATTTTAGTGTATTCTGGTATATTCTAGTATATTCTAGTATATTCTAGTATATTCTAGTATATTCTAGTATATTCTGGTATATTCTAGTATATTCTAGTATATTCTACTATATTCTGGTATATTATAGTATATTGTAATATATTGTGTTATATTCTAGTATATTCTAGTATATTTTAGTATATTGTAGTATATTCTAGTATAATCTAGTATATTCTAGTATATTCTAGTATATACTATTATATTCTGGTACATTCTAGTATATACTGGCATATTCTAGTATATTCTAGTATATTCTGGTACATTCTAGTGTATTGTAATATATCCTAGTATAGTCTAGTATATTCTAGTATATTGTAGTATATTCTAGCATATTCTGGTATATTCTAGTATATTCTACTATATTCTACTATATCCTACTATATTCTAGTATATTCTACTATATTCGAGTATATTCTCGTATATTCTAGTATATTCTACTATATTCAAGCTTATTTTAGTATATTGTAGTATATTCTACTATATTCTAGTATATTCTAGTATATTTTAGTATATTGTAGCATATTCTAGAATAGTATTGTACATTCAGGTATATTCATGTATATTCTAGTATATTTTAGTGTATTCTGGTATATTCTAGTATATTCTAGTATATTCTAGTATATTCTAGTATATTCTAGTATATTCTAGTATATTCTAGTATATTCTGGTATATTCTAGTATATTCTACTATATTCTGGTATATTATAGTATATTGTAATATATTGTGGTATATTCTAGTATATTCTAGTATATTCTAGTATATTCTAGTATATTCTAGTATATTCTAGTATATTCTGGTATATTCTAGTATATTCTACTATATTCTGGTATATTATAGTATATTCTAATATATTGTGTTCTATTCTAGTATATTCTAGTATATTTTAGTATATTGTAGTATATTCTAGTATATTCTAGTATATTCTAGTATATTCTAGTATATTCTGATATATTTGAGTATATTCTCGTATGTTCTACTATATTATAGTATATTATAGTATATTCGAGTATATTCGAGTATATTCTAGTATATTCTACTATATTCTAGCTTATTTTAGTATATTGTAGTATATTCTACTATATTCTAGCTTATTTTAGTATATTGTAGTATATTCTACTATATTCTAGCTTATTTTAGTATATTGTAGTATATTCTATCATATTCTAGTATATTCGAGTATATTCTCGTATATTCTAGTATATTATAGTATATTCTACTATATTCTAGTATATTCTAGTATATTCTAGTATATTGTAGCATATTCTAGAATATTATTGTACATTCCAGTATATTCATGTATATTGATCATGCCGCCGTAACAGTATTATTACAATAAAAAACGCTCGACACTTTCTAAAAAAATAAACTCTCTCCAACAAGTACATACGAAACGAAGGCAGCTCAAAAATTTATCGGCGAGCTTGCAAATTGTTTGACCTGATTTTGTACATTTCAATATTTTACGTTTAATAAAAGCCAGCAATGCGAATACAAAAATTGCACCTATCACAGTGTTAACAAAGTGAACGAAGCTGTGAACAAACTGACGAATTAAACAGTGTAAAAACGTTAACACCATTTTTACAATCTCTATCCATCCAACCAGATTATATTGGATAAAATCAACTATTTCAATGTTGATGTCTGTTTTAGCACAAACGCAGAGATCCCATTTATCCGACCATCGTTAGCAAAATCGTTAACCAAAGTTCCGCGATACGGGGCCGATACCACACCAGTTAACTGCTAGCAATTACGTCAATTAAAAGATTTTATCCTGTTCCGACTAAATTAATGCTGCCGTGTTACATGAACGCATCACTCGCATCAAACTGTGACACACTATACTCGTTCACGTGTCATTGTTATCGCGATTAAACTTGTCAGCTCGACGGCATAAAATGTAAAATAAAAATACGGAAATGTCAATCTATCTCATCGATATACCTATGTATATCTGACGTTGTTACACGAGATTGAATTTTATGTATGTTTTTTGACATTTCTGGTAAAATATACCAGCCGAACGGTTTTACCTCGACAGCTGTTTTTCATGTTATTGAAATTCTACGGGATCCCTGCTCGCTAATCTTGTTTGCAAAAATTCGTTACTGAAAAGTTATTAAAACTAGTTACAGTGTGCGAAGAACTTTGATATTTTAATGCCCGACGACATTGTACGATTTTGCAATTCCGACGCTTCTGTCAGCGGTCATTGTTAACTCTTATGTGTGTAGATACCAACTGTGAGCACTATCTCTGCTAATCCTTTCTCCACGCCATCTCAAATTCTGCGAGTTCTATTCCCTGTGCGTTTGTAATCGACGCGTCCTAATTCCTATGCGTCGCGAATTTGGCAAGTTGTAATTTCTGCGCGTTGCAAATTTGGTACATTACAACTTCAGCATGTTGCAAATTCGGCAGGCTGTAAATTCTATACGTTTCAAATTTAGTGCGCTTAAACTTTGGCGCGTTGTGATTCCTACGGATTTAAAATTGATCGCGTCTCAAAGTCGGCGCGCCGTGCCGCAAAATGGTCTCAATAGAAGAATTAGATGTTCACAAAGATTTTAGCATTATATCAAGACTCAAGGACCGCTCTATATTGGTCGTTGAATACGTCTTGACGTCAGCTATAACATCAATAAGTAAAAAATATGTAGTGGCAATTAAAAAATCAAAGTGACTAATTTTTTATTTATAAAAAATTATTGTTGGAAACATTATTTAGTCAGAGCATCGGAAATGCCTGAAGAATTGCGATAACATGTGAATAATAAATTATATTGAATGTTGTATTATTTAAATAAGTGGTACAGTTCCGTATAAAAAGACTCGCGATATTGCCATTTACACCATTCATCTATCTATAGTAGTTTCCAAGATATTTGTGGAAAATGTTTTTTACCCTCAACGTTCAGGTTTTGAAATAAAAATAATCCTTATTTCTTGAAATAATCAGTTTTATTATCTTGAATTGCGATCATTTGACCGTCTCATCTGAAACGAATCAGAGCCGCTTATTTATTAGCAAAAATAATGATATGATTATACAGACAAAAGTATGTTGAACACATTCAACTTCGAAAGAAAGCGGGACTCTTTGGGACTAAAAAAATATTGATTATAAATCATATAAAACGTTGACGATTCTCCTTGACCAATTGAATATTAATTTTTTTAAAAAATTGTAAGTAATATTTCTTATAGACAACAGCATTCTTAAGTACAAGAAGTGTATTATTGGTAATAAGAATATACAAATATCATTAAGTTCTTCAGGGTATCAATAAGAAGACGAGTCATTTTCATGGTGAAAAATGGTACTTATGAAATGTTCATATTTAACCCTTAGCACTCGAATGGCGACTCTGAGGCGCCACTAGAAGTTGTTACACCATTATTCAGAATATTGTTTACATGTATAAATTTATATGTAATAAATTACTAAACATTTAAATATTATATGAGGTACTATATCAGTTTCGTACGCATATAAAGAAAAAAACTTATGTACGATGGAAATATTCTAGGTTAGAAGATATGTTCGGTTTTTTAATTAAAATAGCTCCGAGTGCAAACGGTTAATCGCTTTTTCTGACTAAAATTTTTAAAAAATTCAATTGATTACATCATTTCCAAAAATGATGAATATTTATAAAATGACGTACATTTGATAAAAGTCGATATGAGAAAGTTGATTTTTTAGCAAATGAACAACTAATTCTTCGATTGGAACCACTGTGCGCCGCACAGTGCGTTGAAAGGCCCGCTTGCAGGACAAAATTCCATTACTCGAAAATTATTGGTGATACGAAAAAATGTTACAAACGAGTTGCACAATATACACGGTGGTCTACGCAACTTGCACACCTCTATAATTTCTAAAGTATGTATTGCACAAAAAAATGTTGTATACAGAAGTTGCATGATCTGAAGGGGAACATTATGTAGTGTACTTATTCTTTTTATAGGTGGAAGCGTTTCGGAAATGTAAGGGTCGACTTTGTTTTTTTAAATAGAATACTATATTTTTCATACCAAAATAGGAAGAATGTCGAATTCTGAGTACAAAAGTATTGACCTTCATTCGACCTAAACCTAATAACGAATGAGTAATTTCACTTTATTGCCTGAAGATTTTCTTCGCGTAATATCCAGTTAGAAATTCAATCATCACAGATTTCCGCAGGACAGCGGGATGTTTGTGTGACAATGTTTATCGTTACTCGTTAATTATTAGGTTTAGGGCAAATGAAGGTCAATACTTTTTTACTCAGAATTCGACATTCCTCTATATTTTGGTATACAAAATATGGTATTCCATTGAAAAAAACAAAGAAACAAATAAATACACTACATAATGTACACCTTCGGATCATGCAACCTCTCTATACAAAACTTTTTCGTGCATCGCATACTTTAGAAGTTATAGAGCTGTGCAAGTTGCGTGGACCACCTTGTAGAAGAGAGTACGTTACGTTGATGGTATTTGTTTGACATTGCAGTAACCTTGAAAAGCTCTGTGGAGGTACAATTGAACTTTTGACCAAGACGTTTCCGAAACAGTAGAACTCTTTTTTTTGCATGAACTATTATAGAGATATCTGTGGTTGTAAGGAAAAACGGCGTATGTCACATGTCTTCACTTTCGAGATTTATCGTTTAAAGTTCTGATCACTAATTCTTCGTACTAATATTGTTTCCCTGCTTTCTTTTTATAATATAAGTGTGCATTTCCTATAATTTGCATTATATTTCATATTTGTATAATTGATATAAATGTAAATAGAATACTATATTTTTCATACCAAAATAAGGAAGAATGTCGAATTCTGAGTAAAAAAGTATTGACCTTCATTCGACCTAAACCTAATAACGAATGAGTAATTTCACTTTATTTCCTGAAGATTTTCTTCGCGTAATATCTAGTTAGAAATTCAATCATCACAGATATCCGCAGGACAGCGAGATGTTTGTGTGACAATGTTTATCGTTACCCGTTAATTATTAGGTTCAGGGCAAATGAAGGTCAATACTTTTTTACTCAGAATTCGACATTCCTCTATATTTTGGTATACAAAATATGGTATTCCATTGAAAAAAACAAAGAAACAAATAAAAAAAAATAAATACACTACATAAAACTTTATTTCGAATTTTATTTCGATTTAACGAAGATTAATAACATACGTATTTATTGCACTCTGTTCGGACTCTTGACCACGAGTCTGACCCGATGATATAGCACGAGGGTTTAACCCCTTGCCTTACGATTTATTTTACGATTTCAGTGATTATAACTTCTTTGTAATTCGAAACTTCCTAGGAGAAGGAGAAAATGTTTATCTATTATATGACTATATGTTCTCCAATGGCTGTACATTAACAACAACTGAATAGAATTTTACTTCGGTTTAATGGAAATTAATAACCTACAAATTTATTAGACTCTGTTCAAAGTCTTCATCACGTGTCTCACACGATATTGTAAGGCAAGGGGTTAATAGAAATTTTTTATTTGCAGATCAAGTATCCAGCCATAGTTAATGCTTGTTTATTGGTTTTAATATCATTACTTTGTAGTAGATATCTAGAATCACTTCTATGAAGGTTTTGAAAAATGTTTCAAAAAGCCGAAAGGGCCGATAGTGCAAATTAAGTTGACCGGAAACGCTCTTGTCCGCGGATTTTGTTTGTTGGGTGAATCGTAACGAATCGCTATCGTGGTAACGCGATTGCCGACGAACTTTTACGATTAGCATATAAATCGCGCGTATTTTTCTCTCTCACTCGCTCTCTCTCTCGTTCGGTCGTCGACGGGGTTGATATACACGTACGCACGCGATTTCATGTTAGTTTTTCCACGTTGCGTATCGATCACCGGTACACCCCTCGGCCCCGGTTGTCTCGCATGACGTGTTGCGTGACAATAATCAAGGGTTAACTCGAAAGGAAAAAAACGGTAATACGTGTCCAACAGGGCAGAGAACTCGGGCCTGAACGGCGCCGAAACGTTTCGTTTGATCGTAGTTATATCCACGAGCTCTGTTATCCAAGCGAGAGGCGCGAATACGCTGCCATGTCGTTCTGTTCAGTTCCCTGTCGTCTTTCGCTTTTTCACCGCTCGGCCTGTCTTCTTCTGCTCTTTAATTAACTTTACTTTGTCCGGGTCAATTGTCCCCTCGTCGAGGAGCAACTGTGCGTGCTGCCAACGACCCTGCTCGCGAACGAATCATCGATCGCATTATAAAAGTATTTTGGAGAGTTGCAATAAATCGTACTGCAGGATTGATCGTCTCACGTTTCGTGTGTATAATTTATTATTCACGGTCACTATATTTGTAATTGAATCGGTCCATCGATCTTGATTTATTTTATTTTTAATGGCACTAGTGCTACGATCTTTCTTTCTCTCTTTTTCCGATTGAGCCGTCCATTTATACTTAAATTGAGATATTTAAGAGTTTGCGTTTCAATGAAATTAAAAATATACGTATAGGATACTGTAGGATCTCAGGAAAAAGGAAGGCACCGCGCCGGGAATCGAACCCGGGCCCTCGTGTTGGTAGCCGATCGACCCCATGAGAAATATTGGTGGCTTGACCGAACTTGCACCTTTATGTCTGAACTAGAAGAACGTAAACAGGCTTTACCAAATAATTAACAAGTACAATACCTAGTATCATTACAAAAATAACTTAAGTTCCTTTATATGCTGTGATAATAAAATATAATATAGTAGGGATATGCCTATTGTACATAAATTTCCATTAGTTCATAAGTCTTAATTTATAAGGTAGCATATAATTTAGTTAGTAAGCCATATATATATATAAATTAATACTGCTACAGAGGTTTTTTTCCTTCTCTGGGTAATTTTTCCTCATGTTGCAAAAACTAATATGGACATCTTTTATTAAGATATATTCCCTCATACCGAGTGCTCCCAAACTGTTATTGTTAGTTCCTAAGTTATAAATGCGTTTATACATGTTACCCTCATTTGTTATCGTATGGTTTCATTTCAAATGTTTATTCTAACCATCCAATGTAAAACTGTACTCATACCCTAATAATAAACATTTTTTCTAAAAAAAAAAGTAGCCGATCGACTAACGCGCTCACCCACGGAACCCTTTCCCCCCATCTTCCTAATTTCCTACGGTATTTGTGGTCTGGGGGGTCCTAATCCCACAATACTAATGTGTCATACTGCTTATGTGTATCTAAAAGAGTTAAATTTACAATTCCTATTAACATAATAATAATTATTAAGTGAATAGTATGCACTTTCTTACCAAAAATGGAGTTAAACCACTTTCAAAGTTAACAACCAGATTCTTTATTAAATTTGAAAGAGCTCAAGTCTATTCACATAATTTAAAATGCTTCAAATTTAAAAAACAATACCCAATTTATTTTATATTTCTCTACAACACTTCAAAAACACAATTTATGGAATTCGGGAAATTTTCTAACTACAGAAATTAAATAACAATTTACTGCTCATCTACATTTTGTGTACGCGAGAGGAATGTCATGGTGCACTATATCGTGCAATATATCGTATATACAGTCACTCCCATTAATCGTGCACTGTAAAAGACGATCACGTTTTTAACGCTAGGTTTACGGAGCACTAAAATTGGTTATTTTACATTGCTTTATAAAAATAATAAAATTGTATTTACTTAGACCTTTAGCGATTTTTATTGTAATATGTACACAAAAAAATAAATCTATTTAATAATTCCTCACGAATGCCTCTTTACGCTCTTAATAATCGTAAATTAGAAATTTTTGAATCCGTCATTTTGACGAGCCCCGTAAATCTAGTGTTAATGCCTTTTTATTCTATCAATTTAGGAACCATTTCAAATTTTATTTTTCTGCAATTTTACAATTTTAATGTACCATCACGGAAAAATTACAAGCCCTCCGGATATTTTTATTCTATCAATTATGAAAACATTTCAAAATTCATTTTTCAGCAATTTTGCAATTTTAATGTATCATGACACAAAAATGACAAACTCTCCAGATATTTCTATTCTATTAATTATGAAACCATTTCATATTTAATTTTTCTGCAATTTTGCAATTTTAAGGTATCATCATAGAAAAATTACAAGCCCTCCGGATATTTTTGTTTTATCTGTTATAACATTTCAAATTTAATTTTTCTGCAATTTAACAATTTTAATGTACCATCAGAAAAATTACAAGCCCTCCGGATATTTTTATTCTAGCTCTCGCATTTATCTCTCTTTTCGTAGCTGGGCATTACGAAGGAATTCCTTGAAGAAGCTAGGCTAACCCATTAGGCAATTCATCAAAAACGTATTAATTTAACGCTAGGTTTACGGAGCACTAAAATTGGTTATTTTACATTGCTTTATAAAAATAATAAAATTGTATTTACTTAGATCTTGAGCGACTTTTATTGTAATATGTACACAAAAAAATAAATCTATTTAATAATTCCTCACGAATGCCTCCTTACACTCTTAATAATCGTAAATTAGAAATGTTTGAATCCGTCATTTTGACGGGCCCCGTAAATCTAGTGTTAATGCCTTTTTATTCTATCAATTTAGGAACCATTTCAAATTTTATTTTTCTGCAATTTTACAATTTTAATGTACCATCACGGAAAAATTACAAGCCCTCCGGATATTTTTATTCTATCAATTATGAAAACAATTCAAAATTCAGTTTTCTGCAATTTTGCAATTTTAATGTATCATGACACAAAAATTACAAACTCTCCAGATATTTCTATTCTATTAATTATGAAACCATTTCATATTTAATTTTTCTGCAATTTTGCAATTTTAATGTATCATCATAGAAAAATTACAAGCCCTCCGGATATTTTTGTTCTATCTGTTATGATAACATTTCAAATTTAATTTTTTTGCAATTTAACAATTTTAATGTACCATCAGAAGAATTACAAGCCCATTTTTATTCTAGCTCTCGCATTTATCTCTCTTTTCGTAGCTGGGCATTACGAAGGAATTCCTTGAAGAAGCTAGGCTAACCCATTAGGCAATCCATCAAAAACGTATTAATTTAACGCTAGGTTTACGGAGCACTAAAATTGGTTATTTTACATTGCTTTATAAAAATAATAAAATTGTATTTACTTAGACCTTTAGCGATTTTTATTGTAATATGTACACAAAAAAATAAATCTATTTAATAATTCCTCACGAATGCCTCCTTACACTCTTAATAATCGTAAATTAGAAATTTTTGAATCCGTCATTTTGACGGGCCCCGTAAATCTAGTGTTAACCATGTTCAAATAAATGAATGTCATTTAGAAATTTTGTTTCTTGGAGACACAAAACGAACGCATAACTATTTTCATTATACTTGTTTTCTTCGTTACGTAGATTTTGCAAAATATAGAATATTTACGAAGTATTGGTAACAGTCGAGTTTTAATATTCATAATAATATTTTAGCATCTCTTCCGAACGCTGTTGTTTCATTCTGACAAAAGAGCTTTAATGCATTCACGCATCTTCCTCCTGTTAAGTGTAAATTTCGTGATACTCGTTCTTATATAGAATGCATCTGCCTCTCGGACGTTGTAATATACTGAGAAAACATTGAATTATGCATGAATTATGAATTTTTTTGCATTCATTTCTCCCGTTAGAGAAGTTCCTCTATTTCTTTTCGTTCTCTTTATTTTCTCTTCTCCGAGAGAGCGAACCCTTGAATACGAAGATTATTCCTGAGAATTGATTATAAATGATAATTAACGGTGACCATTTTACAGAACCTTTTGCGAAAGATTCTCTTTTTCGAAAACAAGTACTCTGTGAGAATGTTTGGAGGTAATGTAATCTTTTCAAATCAATGTACTCGGATGTACAATGAAAATTATATCGTAGAAGACCTTGAAAACATTAAAATACTTTATATTTAAACAGTATCTAGAACATTAATCTCTAAATTAGTATTAGAGTTCATTATTGATTAAGAGATTTTTATTCAAAATAAAAATGGTATGAATTAATTGCAAGATACTGGAGCTGAGTAGGGGTTAGATTATTTTCTTAATCATTTGAAACAATTAAAAATAATACAACAGGTTTATACAACATTTTTACCATAAATAGATAAAATCTATAGTTAATCAAATGTTCAAATCTATTAGCATTTATTTCTGCTTTACTGCATTTTCAAAACGCTTCATTAAATGCTGAACTGAATCATTAACACTAGATTTACGGGGCCCGTCAAAATGACGGATTCAAAATTTTTTAATTTACGATTATTAAGAGTGTAAGGAGGCATTCGTGAGGAATTATTAAATAGATTAATTTTTTCCTGTACATATTACAATAAAAATCGCTGAAGATCTAAGTAAATACAATTTTATTATTTTTATAAAGCAATGTAAAATAATCAATTTTAGGGTTCCGTAAGCCTAGTGTTAAACGTACAATCATTAAATGCATCCTTCATGAAACATTAAAATAACTTAGCGAAAGAAATGGATTCTCTGTTTAGAATAATATTGTTCTGTGAATTTAATCAATAAAATATGTGAAATGAGTACGCTTTTTTTATGTAAACTGTAAGATTGCGGACGCCATATAGCCGTGATGGTACTGAAGTATTTACTTCTCAATTGTGCGGTTCCCGTGCGAAAATACGAGTCACCCGTTAGACGGTTATCGCGAAAGCAAAGCGAATAGACTAGGGTGGGATGTTCGCGCAATAGGAAGTGGTGGTGATTTCTAAATTATTTAGTCTAGACTAAAGTATGTCATGATACGTGTGCGGTTTACCGCGCAGCTATCACCAATTTGCATATTAAACAGTTCGCACATCGCTTCTGCAAACAGCATATTCGCTGAAAATCTTTTTAAATTGATGGTACACAACATTTTAATAGAACAACCAAATGTTTCCCTGATTATGGTAACCTTGTAAGTAACCTTGAAAAGATCTGTAGAGGTACAATTGAACTTTTGACCAAGACGTTTCCGAAACAGTAGAATTCTTTTTTTTGCATTAACTATTTATAAAGATACCTGTGGCTGTAAGGAAAAACGGCGTATATCACATGTTTTCACTTTCGAGATTTATCGTTTAAAGTTCTGATCACTAATTCTTCGTACTAATATTGTTTCCCTGCTTTCTTTTTATGATATAAGTGTGCATTTCCTATAATTTGCATTATATTTCATATTTGTACAATTGATGTAAATAATGATAGAAAGAATAATAATTTTAGTTTTGCCTAATGTGTATGAAATAAACATTGGATTCTGGTTGAATTGTATTATTTTTTTGTGACTATAAAATTTGTTCCCATGACTTATTTTCTGGTAAATATGAAAATCATATATCCTAAAGATTAATTAATGCATAAACTTCAATTTTTTGAAATTGCGACATGCGACGTTTCTCCTTGCAGCCACAGATTTACCCATACCCTATTACTAAAATTTATTTACACACAAAATTTCATATAAATTTATTTTTACTTAATTAACCCCGTAAATTTTATAAATAAAAATTTCAATCCTATACAAATTCACCAATGCTCTATTACTAATTTTAATCATACACAAAATTTCATAAAATCCATTTTTTATTTAATTAACCTCCTATATTTTTTAAATAAAATTATATAGTGTACATCGCGCAGTTGTTGAATTGGACTTAGCATGATACTATACAGGGTGTCCCAAAAATGTCTCGCTTCCTTCAAAGGGGAGGTTCCTGAGGCCATTTATTTTTACTTAATTAATCCCCTAAATCGCTGAAAATCTTTTTAAATTGACGGTACACAACATTTTGATAGAACAACCAAATGTTTCCCTGATTCTGATAAAAATATGGAAAAATAGTGCAACTTTCACTAATTCATATTCTCATATTCTTCTTACCATAACACTGCCGATCCTTGGACGACGGACTCGCAATCAATACATAATAATTTAACATAAAGCGCTCCGTATAGGTCAAGATTCCACTTCCGCTAAAATATTGGCAAATCGCTGTGCAGTCAGCGTGTTAATACACGCAATGACGCCACTGCAGAATAAATTCATGCCAATGAACTCTCGAGAGAACGGCCCAGTCACACTGATGGATACACTCGATCTATTCCAACTAAGAAAATGCTGCGAAAAGGAAGCACTTACATCCGCGAGGTGTCTTTCCCTTTCTCGGAAAAATTCCTGATAGAAAAACAAAATCAAGATCGCAGCACTAATGCAATTAGATAATAAAAGAAATAAACATCGAAGCAGTAGTGCGATTAGAAAAGGAAATGAATGAAGATCGAAACACTAGTACAACTGAAAAAATAAAAATAAATAGAGACTGAAGCACTATAATGATATTCGAAAAAAAAATAAATCAACATCGAAGAACTAATGCAATTAGAAAAAAAAAGGAATAAACATCGAAGCAGTAGTGGAATTAGAAATTAAAAGAAATAAAGGAAGAAAGATCAATGCACTCTCTGGTGCAATTAGAAAAGGAAATGAATGAAGATCGAAACACTAGTACAACTGAAAAAAATAAGAATAAATAGAGACTGAAGCACTATAATGATATTCGAAAAAAAAGAATAAATCAACATCGAAGAACTAATGCAATTAGAAAAAAAAAGGAATAAACATCGAAGCAGTAGTGGAATTAGAAATTAAAAGAAATAAAGGAAGAAAGATCAATGCACTCTCTGGTGCAATTAGAAAAGGAAATGAATGAAGATCGAAACACTAGTACAACTGAAAAAATAAAAATAAATAGAGATTGAAGCACTATAATGATATTCGAAAAAAAAATAAATCAACATCGAAGAACTAATGCAATTAGAAAAAAAAAAGGAATAAACATCGAAGCAGTAGTGGAATTAGAAATTAAAAGAAATAAAGGAAGAAAGATCAATGCACTGGTGCAATTAGAAAAGGAAGTGAATGAAGATCGAAACACTAGTACAACTGAAAAAAATAAAAATAAGTAGAGACTGAAGCACTATAATGATATTCGAAAAAAAAAATAAATCAACGTCGAAGCACTAATGCAATTAGAAAATAAAAGAAATAAACATCAAAGTACTAGTGGAATTAGAAATTAAAAGAAATAAAGGAAGAAAGATCGATACACTGGTGCAATTAGAAAAGGAAATGAATGAAGATTGAAACACTAGTACAACTGAAAAAAATAAAAATAAATAGAGACTGAAGCACTATAATGATATTCGAAAAAAAAATAAATCAACATCGAAGCACTAATGCAATTAGAAAATGGAAGAAATAAACATCAAAGTACTAGTGGAATTAGAAATTAAAAGAAATAAAGGAAGAAAGATCGATACACTGGTGCGGTTAGAAAATTAATAAATAGAGACCAAAGCACTAGTGTAATTAGAAATGAAGGAAAAAGAGATCGAAGCACTGATGTAATAATAAATGAAAAGAACTGTCTGTAACAGTAACGGATTCCAACACTATAGAGGAACCGTATTGCACATTGCGATTTCCATTCACCAAAAATTAAGGAAAATCAAAGGGTGCTGGAACAGCGAGCGAAACGCCCACGAAATTTCACTTTTGCGTGGCACAAAGGGTCGAATGAATCTCGGTTCAGGGTATATGTATGACGTTATGAATTATGCGAAGAGGATAGCATTGAGCGGTAATTGAGGAGGTAATCATGTCTCATCCTCACCCACACCTCGGTAGCTATAGTGCTCCGACACCGTCCAACGATACCCCTATGCATAGTTCACACTTCGTTCCTGCCAATTAACACTCGCGGAAGAGATTTTGACCGAGGCGAAGGCAGCTAACTCAGGAAAACAGCTACATGACCGACGTCCACACATTTTCCGCAGAGGCTTCCGACCGAAATTTCGCGGAGGGACCTCGACGAATTCGCGATCCGACGCGCGACGCGATGCGCTCCCGTGAAAACGGAATTTAATGAAAATTCTGACGCACAGTATGTCCGACCGCGATGTTCATACATTCGCAAAGCGTTGCCGTGTATATACGGACAGTTAATTGGCACTTTGAATCGATCCTAACCAGGCGATTTCGCGAAAATTGCCAACCTTGCGGATCGCGGAACGACGCGTAAACGCCTGGCGCAGTTTGCTTAATCGCCAAAATTGTTTCGCGATGAATCCCCCAATGAGGAAAATTGTTTTTGAGGAAAGTGGTTCGAGTTTGTAATTTTTCTAATTTTTTTACGTTCGTACGACTGACCTTTGTATTGTACAGTTGACGATGCTTAACACTAGGTTTACGGAGCAATAAAATTGATTATTTTACATTGCTTTATAAAAATAATAAAATTGTATTTACTTAGATCTTTAGCGATTTTTATTGTAATATGTACTCAAAAAAATAAATCTATTGAATAATTCCTCACGAATGCTTCCTTACATTCTTAATAAACGTAAATTAAAAAATTTTGAATCCGCCATTTTGACGGGCCCCGTAAATCTAGTGTTAAGATTATTTCGAGACACGTTTATCAATTGTTAAAATTTATTTTTGAGAAGAAGTTTAATAATAATTAAACTTACGACTAATTAATAGTTCTGGATTTAATGTAGAAGATAAAGTAGAAGTCTCTGTTTCGAAAGAAAATAGTTAAAGGAATAATAGCAACGCATAATAATAATAGCATAATAATAATAGTAACGCAACTCTTCTAGCTTCTTTCAAAAGACCGAGTTATTTAATCAAATTTTAAAATAGTTACATATTCTTCCTCAAAGAGTGTTGGAATATTAACAGCAGCCGTTCTAATAAAAACTGACCATTTCCAAAGAAGTTTAATAATAATTTAACTTACGACTAATTAATAGTTTTGGATTTAATGTAGAAGATAAAGTAGAAGTCTCTGTTTCGAAAGAAAATAGTTAAAGGAATAATAGCATAATAATAATAGTAACGTAATTCTTCTAGCTTCTTTCAAAAGACCGAGTTATTTAATCAAATTTTAAAATAGTTACATATTCTTCCTCAAAGAGTGTCGGAATATTAACAGCAGCCGTTCTAATAAAAATTGACCATTCCCAAAGAAGTTTAAATTTAGCGACACCCATCTAAACGTGTGTAGGAGTCTGTTCCCCAAGGTCATAGTATACGATCGTCAAAATGTCGGGACCTGGCACATGTTGGATCATTTTTCTCTTTCCGCCGGCAAGCCACGTTCTCAGTTTCGAGTAATTATAGCACTTAAAGCATCCTGCAGTGGTGAAATGCCACGAGATTGACTCATCCTACAAGCACGTGAAGTTTGTCTGCGGATGAACGAGCTGAGACGAGACTGGAATCGCGAAATGAATGACCTGTGCAAATCTAAAACGCATATTATACTGCACCTTGATCAATTCTCGTACAAACAAGAGATAGAAGTAATATTAAACGTAAAAACGAATTAAATTACAGGAGAAAATTTTATATCCTCGATTATTTCATTAACAATAGAAGACTTATTTTAATTATAAATTAACTTTCTACTTGGATCTGCAAGGGAACGTGTCAAAGAGATGCGGATAATAACCACTACAATCACTAGACTGCTGTCGTTTTATGCAAAATAAAAGTTGTTCAATTAAACTGTAAAAAGATAGTTGAAAATGTGTTTTCTATTTCAATCATCTTAAGAAGTCGGAAACAATGTGATAATATCCTCAAATTTTCCCGATATCGTCCTTGTTTTGCTATGTTTCGTTATCCTCCTATTAAAATAGGATTTTATGCAATTATGGCAAAAATAGGTAAGTGCAATATGGAGCAATTAAGACAAAAGAATTGAAGCATATTGTTAGGTACACGTTGCTCACAATTTATAGAAACTCTTAAAAATGAAAAATATATTTTGTTCAACTCTTGTTTCGTACAGATTGATCAGAATGTTTGTATTTTGCATAAAGATCCGTAGTATAATAATAAATGAACGAATAACAGCTTGTTACTCGTTTATTGCTTGACACAATAAAAAATACAAGAACAACAACTATGAGATACTTGCGAAGCCTCCGGTAGAGGAAAGTTGAAGACGCGTGCAGAGTGTAAAGATTTCCTGCAGCATGGTACAGCGTCAACAAGATAGCAGATCGTTAACGAGACTCTCGGGACACGCAACTCTTCCCCAAGACCAGAAAGAAATATTTGAACAGGAAATTAGAAACTATAGTAATTCTTCGTGGAAGAGAGACGGATAGATAGCGAAAGAGAATGAGAGAGAGAGAGCAAGTTTCTCTCTCGATGTGGCAGAATTCGAGAGTAAAATGGCGGCGCCTGAAGTGGATGGACTTAGAGGAAAGCTATGATAGTATATACATCTCTGTGAGCGAATGTTTAATAAACCGCAGACTGTCGCCAATGTGGCTAACTTTGCTTCTCTCTGGACTCTATCCCTACCATTGCCATCCACACCCACGGCCCGCTGGCATGACGCGGAAATTCATCGTGGTCACCAACTATCCCAAACTATCGCTACTTTCCGCATACTACTCTAACTATCTTAAACTGCCAATACACGTTGCCGGCCCTTGAATCTGATCCTGCCGTCGCCTTCCGACCAACAAGAGAAACGAGCTTGAGCTATTGCACATTTTCTTCATAATTGTTCTCAGGAAATTGCAGAACGAACTTTGGACCGATATCAAAAGTTTCATTGCTGCGTCTGTCTTTCAAAAATAATTTTTATTGAGCTGTAATTGTTTAGACAGAATTTTATAGAGGATAATAGAGCTTGTATCGTTTATTTTTAATGATCTTTTTCATGAAATATTTACCATTATATTGATGGTATTTATCCGCGTAAAATGTGTAAATGAGGATGGTCAACATTTCGAACATTTATTATGATATGTAAAGGTCAACCCGCCGTAAACAACGCGTAATCTTTGCTGAAACACGTGAGTTTTAAACTTTCACATTTTATCCGCTCCAACGCGATTATTCTTGCTCAAGGTCATTTCAAGGTCAAAAAGGTGGTATCCACTAAATTCAGTTTTTTATTGTCTATCATGCCATCGTAAAAAAAATATACTATTCCATTTAAAAAAACATCGGTGGCCTTGAAATTTCATTAAAAAACACGGCATAAAAATTTTTTTTCTTTACCATTATATTTGCCCTCTGCAATAGTGTCACTTTGTCCACTGAAGTTTTCTGATAGGACTGTAAATACGATAGATATTTAGGTGTTCCCATTAATGTGGGACACCCTGTATATGTATGTATATATATATACAGGGTGGCCCACATAACTCTGAACACCTCAATATCTCGAAAACTATGCCATCGATTTTAAAGTTCTTAGTCTTAAATTGCATGGAACTGAAGGGCCTTTCTGACTACATAAACGTGAAGTGGCCTCTCTTCCCCTTTTAACGGGGGAGGGGAGGTACCTTTGTAATTTTAAATGGAACCCCCTATAAAATGTTACATATTTAGATTCTACCGGAAAAAACAAGTCAATTTTGTCTGAAACATTTTTTTGTCAGATACTTCCATGATGAGATATAACAGTTTGAAGTTTCGAGTTGTAGGTACTTGAAGCTCTCGGAAATAGCGTTATGGAATTATACGCGCTTGAGTCCATTGCTTATTCGTGAAGAAACACAAACAATAATATTTACAATTCTTGAGTTTGACTCACTTATCTATGAAAACGTTTTCAGTTTAGAGCTGTTATTCAAGCAGTAACATTGTGATTATGGCTACTTTGGACACAGAAGTGAATATGTTATTAACGTTAGGTGAATGCCAAAAAAATTATCGGCGTGCAGCAGTGATGTTTTTTGAACGTTATGGGATCAAAAAATGTCATGCAACATTTCATAATTTAGAAAAGCGGCTTCGCGAGCACGGTGAATTGTGTAAAAAAACTCGCAATAAACCTGAAGCTGTCGCTAATGAAAATAATAGTGCCAGTATTCTTGCTGCAATTACATTAAATCCTCGTATTAGTCAACGTACACTTGCACAAACATCACATATTAGTCGTTCATCGATTCAACGAATTTTGAAACAGCAAAAGTATCATCCATATCACATGGTTTTATCACAAGAGCTTTCGATAGCAGATTACGATCACCGCGTAAGATTTTGTGAGTGGCTGCAGGGTGTTGTGGAAAATGACTTTTTCTGCAAAATACTTTTTTCCGATGAGGCCACTTTTATGAATTCAGGGCATGTAAATAGACATAATCTGCATTATTGGGCGGTGGAAAACCCAAATTGGACGCGATGTGTTCCCTTTCAACATCGATGGTCTTTAAATGTTTGGTGTGGCCTAATAGGAGATTTTGTGATTGGACCTTATTTTTTTCAAGAAACTGTAACATCTGCAAGTTATTGTGATTTATTAAAAAATCATTTGCCTGCGCCTTTGGAAGATGTGCCACTGCACGTTAGAAGAGAAATGTGGTTCCAACAAGACGGCGCTCCTCCACATTTTGCAATCATCACCAGTCAATTTTTGAACGAAAAATTTGGGAACAAATGGATAGGTCGTGGGGGACCTCGTCAATGGCCTCCTCGATCCCCCGATCTAACACCATTAGATTTTTTCTTATGGGGATATGTAAAGGACAAAGTTATGTTTGAACCACCGACGACAAAAGAGGATATGAAACAAAGAATACGTGACGCTTGCGCTTCAGTGACTCCAGAAATGTTAAAAAATTTTAGAACAACTTTAATGTTTCGAGTAAATAAATGTTTACAAGCTCGTGGTGGACATTTTGAACATTTGATTTAAAGTACATTTTATTTCTTCACGAATAAGCAAAGGACTCAAGCGCGTATAATTCCATAACGCTATTTCCGAGCGCTTCAAGTACCTACAACTCGAAACTTCAAACTGTTATATCTCATCATGGAAGTATCTGACACAAAAATGTTTCAGACAAAATTGACTTGTTTTTTCCGGTAGAATCTAAATATGTAACATTTTATAGGGGGTTCCATTTAAAATTACAAAGGTACCTCCCCTCCCCCGTTAAAGGGGAAGGGAGGCCACTTCACGTTTATGTAGTCAGAAAGGCCCTTCAGTTCCATGCAATTTAAGACTAAGAACTTTAAAATCGATGGCATAGTTTTCGAGGTATTGAGCTGTTCAGAGTTATGTGGGCCACCCTGTATATATGTATCCCACATTAATTTGAACACCTAAATATCTATCTGTAGTGATATTGATTTGTAAGAAATAAATAAGAATTCTTCTCGCAGATTTCGTCGCCATGAATATTGATTCGAGACGAGAGTGTATGCAGACAGGGGTGAGCTAGGAATGCTAACGAGTTATGTTAATTTTCTTACATGTGTCCGAGCGCGTTTCGAAAGCGAGACTTATATTAGCGAAAATATTTCTGTCACGACGAAACGTCGTTTTCGCAGGCATGAATTAAGATTTAATTTGCCAGATTAGGCGCGCCGCATTATTACCCTGTACGGAGATAAGCCCGAAACGCATTATTATGTTATTACGGTTTAGTTTGACGGCGACATGCAAAAACTGGTAACAACATGCTGCGGAAAATGATTTTCGACTTCAACTAGGTTCGGTTGATACGGAAGTTGTGTGCTACAAATTTGCGACTATTTGTGGAACGTCTAATCATTCATTGAGATCCAACTGTTAATCTAAACACTTAAGTAATTGTAGAACTGCTGAGCTTTGAGGTTCGATATACAGTGACTCAAACAGTTGATCAACTGTTCCCAAAGGCCACGATGGAACAATCACGTTGCCATCGCAACTCTTACTCGCTCATATTTAAAAATAATTCTTTTTTCCGGCTTTATTAAAAATAGTGCACAGCAAACTCAATATTCCCTTGATAATGATCCACACCTGGATCGAAACGTTGGGGTATTAATTAAATTGCAAATTTGTTGTTGAATTTCAAAAAGATCGAACCTTGCGCCGATAACATCTTCTCTAACATAATTCAAAATTCGATCGATAGAAATCACAAATTTAGTATTATTGAAGAAGTTAAAACCGCTTGTGAAAATATTAAGGCTGAACAGTGTAAAAGTTTAGTAGATAGTATGCCAAGACGCGTAGAAGCCGTACTGAAAGCGAAAGGAGGGTATACGAAGTACTTATACTTCATTTGTTCAAACTCAAAAAATTGATCATTACATAATTTGTTAATTTCATTTAATTTTGTTTAAAAAGTCTAACATATTTAAGTTAATTCTGTATTATATCAACTACGAAAACTATGTTTGTATTACAATAAAACATTTTGTTACATATCTTATGAACATGTGTTCAATTAAATAAAAATGTAAACACTGTGGAAACATTTGATCAATTGTTTGAGTCACTGTAACTGACACTAAAAAGTTTGAAAATTGCGGATTTTAGGAAACAATAAAAATGGGGAAACAACAGAACAGTTTCCCGTGGTTGATTCTGTTATTATAATATAAAGATGATAAACTCCACTTTAAAACTACTCTGTTAAAGTTAAACTCTGCATTCTTTACAGGAGACACATTGAAACGAGAATACTGAAAAAGATTAAAAAATGTATACTCGAGGAAGCACATAAAAATGCGGGAACAATAGTGTTCTGTGGATAATTCTGCAATGGTCTAACACAAACCCATTTCGCCTGGATTATACCAGCGAAAGCTATCATATGTACACATAGAGATCGGCGTTAATTCGAAATCAGCGCATGACGAGAATTTTAATAACAATATCTCCGGAAAACGCGAACCGAAGCCTCCAACTATTTTTTCGCAAATAACGCAAGCCTGGATGCCGGCGCGTCCATTCGTTTTTTATAGCTGAGGATTTAGCATTCACCGTCGCTCGCGCGAGAGAGAGTTTAAATAAACAGAGTGTCGTTGCATTCAATTTCATCTTTTTTTTCTCGCCGGAAGCCCACCCACGAAGATTTGCTTTTTATAACAGTATATATATACATATATATATATATATATGTTTTTTTTAACAATGTGTATAGTCATGAAGTGTATTGGATCGTTTCGATTGTGTATTCGCCGCGTACGCGCATATCGAGCGTTGATGGTCATACAGGAAGCTCGGTTATGGACATGGAAACGATATTCAGTGCACCGAACAATTATTCTTTTTATGTACATAAATAATATAACCATTTTGCGGAGATTCCCCTCTTGCAGCTTCGAACGGTTATTTATCATTCTTACTGTTATCACCCACACGGTAATTGAAACGAATGTATTGTATTAATTGATTGGCGCGGACCAGCAGAATGGAATAAAACTCATTCGAAAGGCAAAAGTTCGAAAAACGATCATGTTCGGGACGATTTCAATGGAATTTTGTTTATTCAATGCCGAACCTACCGCTACCGGTCAAACGACCGGATCCAGATTTTTTATTCCACAATTATTGAAATTGTAAAGATGTTTTCATGAGAAATGGCAGAATAAATATCATCAGTAGAGCACAAATGAATCAACTTTGTCAATTTTATAAGGCAACTATGAAAGTTACTTCTGAAGCTCGGTAGGTTTAATGTTAACGTGCCAATTCTATTTGTTAGATAATGTTGCTGAGCTCCATTGTAATTTTCAGAGAAGAATTTACCAATAGAAATGAAGTATGCAATGTATGTACATTAACCCTTAGCACTCGAATGGCGACTCTCAGGCGCCGCTACAAATTGTTACACCATTATACACAATATTGTTTACATGATTAGATTTGTTTATATGTAATAAATTACTAAACATTTAAATATTGTATGGCGTAATATATCAGTTTCCTACGCATATAATGACAAAAAATTATTTACGATGGAAATATTCTAAGTTAGAAGAAATTTTTATTCGTTCAATAAAAAGCGTTCAATCCTATCCTATCGGCGCCGTTAGTTCCACCCATCATAAGTTTTGATATCTAGGGTTAACCCTTATCACTCGAATGGCGACTCTGAGACGCCACTACAAATTGTTACACCATTATTCAGAATATTGTTTACATGATTAAATTTGTTCAAATATAATAAATTACTAAACATTTGAATATTTTTTGAGGTACTATATCATTTTTTGTACGCATATAATGAAAAAAATTATGTACAATGGAAATATTCTAGGTTAGGAGAAATGTTTGGTATTTTAGTTGAAATAGCTCCGAGTGCAAAGGGTTAATATCGTTTTAGAATAAATTGTTCACACGTGAAACGCGTGTTCGGATGTCGAAGAGTTCAACGGTTCGGATAGTTGAAGTTTTACTTATTCGTGCATTAACACTAGATTTACGGGGCCCGTCAAAATGACGGATTCAAAAATGTTTAATTTACGATTATTAAGAGTATAAGGAGACATTCTTGAGAAAAATCGCTGAAGATCTAAGTAAATACAATTTTATTATTTTTATAAAGCTATGTAAAATAATCAGTTTTAGTGCTCCGTAAACCTAGTGTTAACTCTTTTGCGGCACAGGATTTCAGATAATAAAATAGACCCATGTTGCATAGAAGTTTGATTGCGTTTTAAATGAAACAAAATTGGTATATTTCTATTAATAAAGGTATCACATAATGTAAAAACATAAAAAAAATAGTAATAGTTTAATTAAATTTGTTGTTGTATGGTGGGACTCAAATAGTCTCATCGTGCCACATAGGTTCATGAATGGTACTTATTAAAGCACATTCTTTTCCCTAAGCACAGAGGGCACTTTGCACACAGTACAAGACCATAGTGTTCGAACTTTCTTTTTTTTTTTGGACTACAAAGCGCACATCGTTTACGAGACAAACGTTCTGGTAGATGTTTTGAATCTTGTCTTCTTATTTCTAATAAAACGTTACATTTGTGTTTGTTTATTTGGATTGATAATGACTTATTGTTAGATTCAGTTGATACGTTATTATCTATTAATGTTTGACTAATAAATCCTTCGGTACATTGACCTTTCAGAATATTAAAACATAAACAATAAATAAAAATATGTTCTTTTGTATTACTCCCCAAGTTGCATGGTGGTACAAATAAAATCCCACCATAGTTTCATCATTTACAAAGAATTTTCAGCTTTAGTTTTTATTATAAAACTCTTCACTTGCTTATATAGAACTAATTTTTATAAAAATTAACTTCCTTCTACGATTTTTCACATAAAACCAGGAAGAAAAGATTGTCGCAATAAACCTTCCGCTTGCAACAATTGATGAACCTGTATTGGCATGTTGAATCTTGCCAACACAAGTGAATACATTTGTAACATTTGTTGAAGATATTACCAACTGCTTTACGTAAACAAAACGAAATATAAACCTATGCGCATGCAGCTATTGCAATATTTCGAGGCGGGACTAAAAATGTCCCACCATCCATTACGGTGCATCAAAAAGATGGGACAATTTTAATCCCAGCGTGCCCCAAAGAGTTAAATGAACAAATAAGACCCAAATGGTATCATTCGTGGTATCGTTTTGACTAACCTCGCGTTATTCTTGTAAAATCGTCCAACAATACCAAGCAGCGTCAAGGTATCAAGTTATCGATTACGAGAACTCGATAACCGTGAAAATAGTGGGACGGTCGTTAGTGCCAGGCCATAAATACAGTTAGGCCCAAAAACCGGGGTAAAGTTCGGGGAAGTCGAGCCGGTATGCGCATTATATCACGGGTACGCATTGTCCCGGTATTCCAAGAGTCGGCGGGTACACCGGGTACGACGACGTTATAGCGCGTATCACTTATATAATTTACATCGACGCGTATTATAACTTGGTTGGTGGCCGTGCACGTAACGAAGTGTACCGAGCGCATACCGGATGAACGGTCCGCAAGCCGTGTGCCACCCTCTCAATGGAATTCCTGACTCCCTCTTGGCAGCACCAGCTCGATTTCTTTGTTTCTCGTGCATAATTCCTCATTGGCCCGATTTTACAGCCAATCCTATCAATAGCAAACCAGTCGTCATCGAGCAGATCACACGTTCGAGAGCGTCTTCTCAATGGGACGTCACAGTTTCCGTGACCTAGGAACTTCGAGCGAATTTAGGGTATTGAGGATGGTCCAGCAGCCGAGAATTTGGCGAAATGAGGAAACCGATCTTGAAAGAACTAGGAGAAAGAGGCTGGGAACAAGACAGTTTTGTTCGATGTCGATTTCTATTAGGTTGGCAGATAAATGGGTTGGGCTCAAATGGGAGGTTACGTGGTTTTTTTTTTTGTAAAGCATTGATATTCGTAATTATATCTTTGCGACACTTCTATCAATGTATTCTGGACATTTTTATATGTCAAACTATACTAACACGATGTAGAATTGGATCGTATTTGCTAGAATAAAACGCGGTCTACTGAAACCTTTATTATACGAACCGATGAATTCCCTGCGAATAGAATGTACAGTATTTCATCGATAATTGTCCACAACATGGGTCTGCGGAGGGACAATTATGCGCGAGGGATATCATTATTTGAGGTTTGCCGAACGTAGAGAAAGACTGTGAAGAAATCATGTGTTACATAGGCAACTGCGAATTTGTGGCATATCGAGCGACTGTATCGACCGAATCGAATGTATGAATGTGTGTGTGTGTGTGGATGCGTGAAGCAACACGAGTGACGAGCGAGCTAGTCTCTAAGAACCATTCTGCGTGTAAACACGTGTGAACTTGACTAAAATAAATACATGTTACAGTAAAAATCAGTAAAGTAAAATCCTGAAATTACTTTTCAACTAAAATCTTATCAAAGACAGCCGGAATTTCCAACTTCTTTATTATTCATTATTTTTTGATGGGACTTCGATGACCATATTTCGTCGGGTTACTGCCAAAACAAGGTAACTCCATAATTTGAACTTTTGAGAAATCGTCGTTTGAAAATTTAAATTGAAATGAAAAATCGTCACAGCTTCAAAATGATTTATTGATTGAAAGAAATCAAAGCAAATAACAAAAGTTGTCTAGTTGTTTAGTTTTGTCAGTATGTTTTTCGAACATTTTTTAATCTAATGGAGTACTTAACTCCGAATTGAGTAAAAGTGGAGTTAGCTTGTTTTGGCAGTAACCCGATGATTTGTGGCATTTTTCTAATAAAAATCATACCAAATATGATATAATTCCGATGATATTTACTTGACCCGTGTTGTGGACAATTATCGATGAAATACTGTACTCGTTTCTGTTAATGCAACTGTTACTGAGTTAGTCTAATGTACTACAGTATTTTCTACAAAAGCGAGTATTGACCCATATATGCTTATCAAAAACCCATTAGTTTATGGAATATTTTAACTTCAACCCAATTCGAATTGCAGCTAGCAAAATACAAAGTCTCGTTATTTATTTACTTACAAATGAATAATTCGTATTAGTGTGGTCTCACCGATATACCCGAGCCGCATGGTGTAATATTTCTCGGCGACCGAGGCCTCTCGAGCTTCACGGCCCCTTAAGGGAGTACACCCCGCACTAGTGGGGATATCTCAGGGACAATTCTGTCGGAGACATGTGGGACAATTACCGGTGAAATACTGTATATATGGATGTAATGAATTTTCTTGAAACCCAAATATAATTCTATTTTATGTTTGAGAAGATGTTATTGGCGCAAGGTTCGATCTGATATAATTGTGATTTCCATCGATCGAATTTTGAATTATGTTCGAGAAGATGTTATTGGCGCAAGGTTCGAACCTTGCGCCAATAGCATCTTCTCGAACATAATTCAAAATTCGATCGATGGAAATCACAATTATAATTCTATTTTGTTGTGATGGATTTATAGTCATTTTGGAGAATAGAGGCGTTCAATAAATATGTCCTTCTTTCTTTTTCCTAAAATTATTAACGTTGAAGAAGTTCTAATCATTGCAACTGTGAAACAAATCATAGTGCAAGGGGCTAGTAATGATAATTTTGGAAAGATTGCGTTTAGCTTGAATTGTGAAATAAATGACAGAATAACTGAAGCCGTTTGCTCCGTTTATGAAAAAGATATTCTGGTTTGAAGTGTGTGCCATCGATTATGAGACTGACTGTAAATATTTTCTGGATGAAGGAAATATTTCGAATTTATGGAAATGACGATGATGAACCTTCCGTTTTAGCTTGTTCACTTCTTGGTCCTTCGATTTTAGCTGTTCCTCCTTCTTTTTCAAATTGTTTTGGACCACTTGCATCTGAGACTCGACTAGGTATAATTGTTTCGTCAGCGCACCGATTAGCTCACTCTCTGCGACAAGCAGTTTTCGTGGTTAGCCAAAGGAAGATAAGAATCCACCTTGATGCAACTAGACTCTCAGACTCATGAAACTGCCAATGTCGAATCAATGTCGCACACCTGTCCACCGATTAGGATCGTGTTTCCGCGATAAACGACAGGCGAGAAACATAAGAGATTAATTAGACAGGGACAATTATGTCGGAGACATTTAGGACAATTACCGATGAAATACTGTAATCGAATATAATGGAATATAATATGAATGTGATGAATAGAATATAATGGAACATGATCCACACTGTGGAGGTAATTATAGCTTAGTACTTTCTAGTTGAAAGTATAGTCTACGTTCACGTGCTGCTGTCAGATTAAAATCAGAGCCATGGCAGAGCAAGTTGCTCTTTAAAATGATCGTACGGTCGTAAAGTTTAGCGACACAGAAGCAAAATTCGCAAATTCGCGCTATGCGAAGAAAGAGAGAGAGAGAGAGAGAGAGAGAGAGAGTGTCTCGTTCCGGAATCGAGTTTTCTAACGAAAGCTCTCCCTCTCTCTCTCTCTCTCTCTCCCTCCTCTCCCTCTCTCTCTCTCTCTCTCTCTCTCTCTCTCTCTCGCACTCTCTCTCACTTTCTCTCTCTCCCTCTCTCTCCCTCTCTCTCTCTCTCTCTCTCTCTCTCTCTCTCTCTCTCTCTCTCTCTCTCGTCGCCGTCCTTTGTATCCGCAGTCACATTTCAATTTCAACCCGCCTTAGAGTAAGCTTCTTGCGCTCTGCTTGTATAATTAACCGCCTCAATTGCGTCATTTTACGAAGCGCTCGTCTTTCCTCGTTTCCTTTCTTTCTCTTGCAGATCAAATAAGTACAGTGACGACTTTAGTCGGGTTCTGTCACAAAGGAGCATATCAAACATGCGTTATCAAGTTTCGAAAGTTTGCAAGCAAGGGCGCGCTTGTCTATTCCTTAAACTGGTCGAATAATGAGATTCCGCCAAAACTCCAGTTCTGCGTCTTTGTATGCGCATCAAAGTAGTTAGTAAAAATTGATTTTTGTGGTTCTTGTTAGTGGTTAGCACTGCCACGCATTAAGACTTTCGTCCAGTTACACAAACACGATTTATTCGAAATCATTTTTGTTCAGAATTTGTTCACAATGTGAAAAGGACTCGTTACCCAGCCACTAATTGATACGAACATAGAAAATTTAATATACCAAATGTTGTAGTTGCGAATTGAATAAAATGACGTGACCTCGAGGACCACCATCACTCCATTCACACGCTGTTCGAAGTCAGTCAAACTGAAATGCGACATTGGATAGAGATTTGTACAGTGCCTAATTGAACTTGCAAGCTGGCGAGGCGTTCAATCCTGTTGATCTTGGCAAATACAAGCTAACCAGTCTATTACCAGCGACCTTCGATACGTCTAAGATCGATATACGTCACTCCGGCTAACACCCGCATACACTTATCGATGTACATCTATCCCATCAGTCGTGATTGCATGCAGAGGAAGATTGGACATTGGACTTGAAATTGAGATTTCCGTCAAACCAACGGACACACCGACGCACTCGAAACCTTCTCATTAGCATTATACATTTATGAAGAAAAGGAGCAACCAATAAATCAAATGCAAAACAGTATTTGTTCTCTTCAAGCAGTCGAGCATGTTACATGTATACAGGCTGTGACAAAATCTGTCCTCCACTACTTTAGGTGATTCTACAATTTTCAATCAGTGGGCATTTTGAAAAAAATTTGCCTTGACATCAGTGGCGGATTGGGAAAAGAAACCGGCCCTGGCAGAAAGGGAATATGCTGGCCCTTATAGGGTAAATATAAAGGCGGTCACTTGATTGATGTTGTATTCAGAAACTAGTCCAAATAAATTGTGAAGGACCAAATTAAATACAAATACCTCATATATGGAAATCGGTTGTTTTTTTCTAAAGTTATATATATATATATATATATATATATATATATATATATATATACAGGGTGCGCCATCTTTTATGTCGGTATGTGAATATTGAATAACTTTAGAAAAAAACAACCGATCTCCATATATGATGTATTTTTATTTAATTTGGTCCTTCACAATTTATATATATATACAGGGTGAGTCACCTAACGTTTGCACCTCAAATATCTTTGTTGTTTCTATAGATACGTAAAATATGGTAAGGACAAAGTTGAATGGTACAATGGGGCTGACACGATGCAAAAAAAAATTTTGTTTTTATGTCATTTTTTTTAGAGATATCAAGGTCACCTTGACTTTTTTAAATGGAACCACCCTTTATTGAACACCTACAATGATAGTCCCTTCCATTAGGAATTCAGTGACCATAATTAGTCCAAGGTCATTCAAAATCAAGGACAGAGAAAACGTATAAGATTTAACATCGACACATGCTTGTAAACGGGCTTTGAAGGAATGTTGCACTCTGTCCGCGACCTTGAATGACCTTGAGTAATTATAGTCATTGAATTCGTAATGAAAGGGACTATCATTGTAGGTGTTTAAAAAAGGGTGGTTCCATTTAAAAAAGTCAAGGTGACCTTGATATCTCTAAAAAAATGACATAAAAACAAAATTTTTTTTTTGCATCGTGTCAGCCCCATTGTACCATTCAACTTTGTCCTTACCATATTTTACGTATCTTTAGAAACAACAAAGATATTTGAGCTACAAACGTTAGGTGACTCACCCTGTATATATGTACATATACATATATATACATATATATATATGTGTGTGTGTGTGCGTGTGTTATACCTATATTGCACAAAAGCAGTCATTTTGACTGCTTGGGAAATTTTAAATAATCAAATGACTCTTATTAAGAATTGAGTAAATTTCTTATATGACCAATTCAGCTCTGCATTGAAATAACAGTTTTCATTTTTTTCGATTATCGTCACATGATAAATTGTCGATTTGGGCGTATACTTGATAAGTTGCAGTTGCTCGATAAGCTAAAGTAGTACTTGTTATTCGAATCTTTATGCAGTGATACTTGTTCTAACAAGTTGTTTATTTTACTTCTTTTGCGCCCTAAATTCATGAAAGAAATGTCGAATAGAAGCGAGTTATTGGAAAAGCTAACGAACATAAGCGAAGAGTGCTCCGATATAGAATCAGACCCATGAAGACCCACAAAGATCAACTGCAACATCATCAAATGCAACCCATTCTAACAAACGCAAAATTTGTCAAGTACGACTTTGCCACTACAAAACAAATAATATATGTGAAAAATGTCAAAAGTATGTTTGCGGAAGATGTACGCATAAAAAGATTTCCACTTTCATTTGCATAAAATGTACAAATAATAATGCATAAATTATTTTTTTTTCCAAGTGAAGTAAATTTTTTTTCTTCTTAATATTTACTAATAACTTGTTATATAACTGTAAATAATATAAAAAATATTAAAAATTAATTTTAAACAAATTTCTTTACACATTAGTTATTCTTTCACAATGCAGTCATTTTGACTGCTTTTGGGCAATATAGGTATATACTAAGTTTCAGTCTTTCTAGTGTTAAAGGCGTACGAATAATTTTGTGAGCCACTGTATATTCTTAAACTCTTTCAAGGGTTCAACTTCTTTTACTGTTATAAATGACGCGTATTCATTCCTGTTAATATTTATATGAAAACGGTCGCTTACTGGTACACTGATCCTACAGTGATTTCCCAAATCAATTCTATCAACACAGATAGGCTTGATGCTAAGACATATTACCATCGGCAAGCAAGCATTCGCGATTCATTTGCAGTGTAGTTCCAAGACGATAGTGAAACGACGGTTTGCGAGAACGAGAACAATACGTCGCGTATTCGCCGGAGGCAGAGCTGAAGAAGCTAGCGCGCTCGTGTTACTCGTGAAACATGGAAACCCATAAAGATCAGCGTCGCTCGTGCGCTCGCAGGTGCGAGCGAGTTCGAGCTCGGGCGTCGTGATAGCGAATAGAAAACCGGGGAAAATTCTCCCGGAGTGTCTCTCTTCCCTTTTACTCTCTCTTCTTCTCCCGACCAACTTCCCTCCTCTTTTTTCGTCACCCTTGGATTTTTCTTTCTCGCCAGCGTACACATAGACTGCCGCCGCCGCTGTCATCGCCGCCGCCGCCGCGCCGCGACGTCCCGCGCGCACACAAAACCAAACATAAACTCGTCGAATTCGTTTCTTTATTTCGCTCGGTCGAGCATTTTGCCCCGGCGTGAACTTTTGCCGCGTACTTTCCCTCATTGCCGTCGCGTGTTTCCACAGCCCGGGGGGATTTCCCTTTCTGCGGGGGAGAAAGAAAGAAAGTGAGATAAATGTCCTCGCACCGGGGCGCGCACTGCTTTGCCGTTCGCGAAACGGGAAATTCGCGAAAGAAACGGAACCCGAGGGCCGAACAAGGGATCCACGATTGTCTAGAGATCGATCATATAGACTGTTTTAAGCGTTTATGAGAAAAATTTATAGATTTAATACGAAGTAGTTGAAACAGTTGAAGAAGTTGAGTATACTGTTGTGTGACTTATAACTCGTTGAAATTATTAACCCTAGACAACTAAGATTTCGTAAAAACGACCATCAGGAATATACTATGTACATATACATATACATAAAAATTGCTATACCATTATTCAAAATATTGTCTACATTATTAAATTGATATTCAATAAATTCGTTACCAAACATTTAAGTATTCTGTGAAGTATTATATCAGTTCCATTTCTTCAAAATGATAAAAATCATATAGAATGGAAATATTCTTGATCGAAAGAAAAGTTTGGTTATGGAGTTAAAATACTTCGGAGCGCAAAGGGTTAAATCTTGTAACATTAGATTATCGAGTAAATGCATCGATTAATCAGTACTAAATATGAATTACAATATTTCTTCAGAAGGTAAAGCATTTTTATTCGTTCAATAAAAAGCGTTCAATACTATCCTATCGGCGCCGTTAGTTCCACCCATCATAAGTTTTGATATCTAGGTTAACCCTTAGCACTCGAATGGCGACTCTGAGGCGCCAGTACAAATTGTTACACCATTATTCAGAATATTGTTTACGTGATTAAATTTGTTCAAATATAATAAATTACTAAACATTTGAATATTTTTTGAGGTACTATATCATTTTTTGTACGCATATAATGAAAAAAATTATGTACAATGGAAATATTCTAGGTTAGAAGAAATGTTTGGTATTTTAGTTGAAATAGCTCCGAGTGCAAAGGGTTAATATGCAGCTCCTGTCCCTTGCAATTGATGTATACAATTTTAATTTTGCACAAAAATCGACAGTCTATTGATTAGTGATCACTAGATTTTTCTCTTTTTGCATTTTTTGTAACCCTCACCCTCAACATAGAGGATGACGTTATTCAACCATTTGTAATGTATTAGGTTGTCCCATAAGTTCGTGCCGCGGATTGAAAAGTATTTTAATGAAAAACCACAGAAAGTTTATAGTGACGGTATAATATCTTTACCAAAAAAGTGGGAAGAGGTTGGAGAGAAGGTGGTTATATTTTTTTGTTGACTTTGGAAGTACGTTTCAAATATTAATTTAAATAGTAAAACAGTAAACGAACTTATGGGACGACCTAATATAAGGAGTCACTCGCAATAATATTCGGACAATCTTAAAAAGACGATTTATTTTTTCAATATTAAAAGAAAATTTGGAAAAATTGAAATCGGAATTGCAGAGGAAATACTGAAAGTTTGTTTCCATACCTTTTTTGTGCGGGCTTATATTAAAAATTTAAAAAGTAGGTTTTGTACAGCTGTGTCGATTATATTCCGTAAATTGTATTCGCTGTTAATTGGCCAAGCTAATGATAAAGAATTTCGGCTACTGTGAGGACAACCAATGTGTTAGGTGATTTTAGTGTACCCATCGTGTCCCTGTGAAAATAGTTAATTAACGCGGTGGGGAAGGGGAAAGCAAGTTTTCCCGTATCGTTTTTCCATGAAAAAACGCCCGCATCTCTACTACGTAGATCTCGAAGGGCCGTGGTTATATCGTGTGTAGGAAAGCAGGGAGGCGAACGAGCAGCGGGACTCGCATTGTTTCGTTTCAACATGAACCGCTTGTTATAAATATCCGGTGGTGGAGCCGTGGCAGGAGAGAATCAGCGTCATCGAGAGAAAGAGAGAACGAGAGAGAGAGAGAGAGAGAGAGAGAGAGAGAGTGAGAGAGAGGCGGTTGGCTCGTCTGCAGTGTTCGTTCACCTCAAGCAATCGTTCGGCCTCTCGATTCTCTTCAATCGAACATGTTACATGTACAGGGTGTGACAAAATCTGTTGTGGACCTCTTCAGGTAATTCTACACCTTTCAATCAGTGGGGATTTTGAAAAAAGTTGCCCAGAAATTGATCTTGACCGGAAAATTCAACGCTAAATCGATTTTTATTGCGTCTTATTGTTGTTCTTCCTTATAGAACTTTGTTATTTTTAATTACTGCTTTGTGAAACTTTTGGCTACGTAATCTTGACATTTTTCTGATTAAAATGATACCCAGTACGATGTAGTTTGGATTGTATTTGTTTCAGTAATGCATGGTTTCATAGAACCTTTGTAATCCCAACCGATGAATTCACTATTATTGCAAACAATTCAACCCAAAATTATTGCATACAAGTTCAATAGTTCGTCATAATTTTAGGACTGATTTCAACGAATTATTTACTTGAAAACATTAGAATAATGCAAAGTTTGATAGTAATAAAATTATTGTATAAAAATTGAATGGTTCATGAAGATGATTCATTGTATAAATCAGTGAAAATTTAATTTGTGGAGAATGTACTATGGTCAAAATGTATTGGACAACCCAGTATATGTTGGTTTCCATAGAACTGATGTGTTTGTAATATTTGAATGATTTATGCACACGTCTTCAGTTCACTGCATGTTCTAGTTCTTGTAATTTGTATCTATTGAATGTAAATATATTATATCTAATTATTCCAAATATTTCATTGTGCAAATATCTGCCACAGTATAAATCAGTGAAAATTTAATTTAAGTACTAAATCGTGGATTACAGGGTAAACACGATCCAAATTGCATCATGCGCAGCATCATTTTAAGCAGAAAATTCTAACGAAAATGTTGGTCAACGTTTGTAAAAAAGTAATTAAAAATAATACAATTTTGTCTCTTTCTGATTCTTTTTCTTGCTTCGACAACACGTAGAATTTATAATAGTTGATCCTGAAATTGTCGCGTAAAACTTGAAGCACACGTTTAGGAAATTTCGCACAAAATAAATCTCGTTCTATGAAGAATAAAATTCAGTCACTCAACAATTTTACTGTAAACGTGTTACAACGTAAATTTACAACGGTTGGGAATGGTAATAGTTTCGGCAACGGAGGGTCCAGAGATTCAGAAATCCCGCAGAATATTCCGCGCGGAAATACCGAGAAAAGAATAGTATATGACATGTAAAGTGTCTGGTTAGTAGAGAAGAAAGAGGGAAGGTTAGTAGAAAAGAAATTCCACGGTCAACATACGGTCCGCCTCCGGGACGAAACGACTTCTGGGTACGCAGGAGTTCCTTGCGTTTCAGAACTCTGAAGACCATCTGTCGCTTGACTTAAAAATGACATCCGGTACCATGATTCCTCTCTCTCCCTCTCTCTCTCTCTTTCTCTCCCTATCTTAACCAATTCCTCTTTCTATCGATCCCAGTTACGCTCCACTGCGAATTATTTGGGTCACAGAATTTAACTCGGTGAAAACAGCAAGTTACGTGTGACTATACAGAGTGTCCCAGAATGTCTCGCTTCCTTCCAAGGGGAGGTTCCTGGGGCCATTTGAAGCGACATTTTCCTTTGCAAAAATGGCCGTTTCGGCTTTGTTAAGGAGTTATTAACGAAAAACACGGACCAATAAGAACGCGACCTAGAGGCGTATTGGCAGAGACGGCCGCGCGCGACAGAAGTCGAGCGATGGCGATACACCGCGGTCGAAAGCAAGGAACAAACAAGAGAAGAAAATATTTCGAGTCCTATGTCGGATAGTTCAAATTTGAATATGTTATAGTCTTTAGTAACCTATGAAGGAATCTCGAAGGATTTTTCGAAATCTTAAAAAATGTTGGTTCCACAGACGTGTAAAGAACTCTTTTTCATTAAATTATAACACTAGAACTAACGTACCGAGGAAAATGAGTTTTTAGGAGCTTATAGTGAACACAGAAGAGTATCTATTGAAAATATTTCGATTTGGAGAAAATGGTATTTTCACCATTTATTTTGAAAATGTTTTAAACAAATGCAATTTTCCTATATCCGGGACTTTTTTAAAAATTCGAAAAAAACTTGGTGACAGCTCCAAGTCTCCTCTTTACGGACCTATTTTTGAAAAGGCATGCGCTTTAAGATTGACGGAATTAAAATTATTTAAAGCGAACGCTGCACCTCGATATTACGGAGGCGCGCGGCCACTTGTTTGTTCCTTGCTTTCGACCGCGGTGTATCACCATCGCTCGACTTCTGTCGCGCGCGGCCGTCTCCGCCAATACGCCTCTAGGTCGCGCTCTGATTGGTCCGTGATTTTCGTTAATAACTCCTTAACAAAGCCGAAACGGCCATTTTTGCAAAGGAAAATGTCGCTTCAAATGGCCTCAGGAACCTCCCCTTTGAAGGAAGCGAGACATTTTTGGGACACCCTGTAGAAACGGTGACTATATATTCAATTTTTAGTTCTTCTGGAAAGACAGCTAAAAGATTCCTCAAAGCGAAAAATAAAATATAAATTAGTTTTTGTTGTTTTATACGTTTGTCTGCATTTTACAAATGTTCACTATACAAAAAAGATCCTAGTAAAAGTAAATCCTTGTTCGTATTTTATAAACTTGCAGTTGGCATACATGCATGTATTAGGTCGTCCCACAAGTTCGTGCCGTTTACTGTTTTACTATTTAAATTAATATTTGAAACATACTCTACAACCTTTTCCCACAATTTTGGTAAAGATATTATACCGTCACTATAAAATTTCTGTGGTTTTTCATTAAAATACTTCTCAATTCGCGGCACGAAATTATGGGACAACCTAATAGCTAATAATAATCGATACAAATAATGCGGCAAATCTTCGTCGAAATCCGCGAAAGCGTTTCGCACACTCGAGCCTCGTAAATTCTGTGGCAATTTAATTTGAAACTGTTGGAAGGAAATTACGAAGTTCGAGGGGGTAATATCGAACAGAAGCTTCGAAGGTCAACAAGGTCATTATCGCGTGCACACACGCCTGCACCGCAAAGCCCCAGGTTGTCTGCGCACCTGTCCATACCTGCCTCTGCTTCAGCCATGAATGAAGCTTAGCGGGACTTAACGTAGGCACTGTGCAAAACCGAGCAATAAAAAAGGAGTGAAAGGCTAGTTGCCGGTTGCTGTTGGCACAAGTCGCGAATGAGAGAGAATGGGGCATGGCATTGACTTTGGCACATTGGCACATTGGCAGTGACCGTTGCAGTTGCATCGAGGACGCGAAACGATGTAACTTTACGCCAAGAAGCCGGTCAAGTGGAACTCCGTGAGAAAGTCGCAAGGTCGTAAAATCCGAACCACGAGGTGACTACAGTGCGAAATATGATAATCCATAAATTGTTGAACCTTTCTGCAAAATTTCAGCAAATTCATCGTTTTTAATTTAATAAATTAAATTTAATTTAGTTCTGTCACGTTTCTTTTGCCCTCCTCTTCTGATTTTTCTTAGTGTTTTTTTTCCCATCTACAAACCCGAATAATGTTGGAATAAGATCGGCCAAACAATTCGTTATGTAGTGAAAAATGAAAAGAAGAAAGGAAATAGAGACAAGTTAGAGTTTGATAAATGTGCGTTAAAACTGCACGAATTTAATTAATCTCATTCATAATTTGATAGGCTTCATTCGTAATTTATAGATTGCGGATTTTATTATATTGATCCATAAATTATCGAGCTTCCTTTCTAAATTCTCGCGAATTATCGATCATCGCTTGAAAGATTTCGTTCATTCGTGATTTATGAATTGCAGATTTTATGCATTTATGAAGCAAATGAATGGATCAAAACTGTAAAAACGTCTAAACAATTTAAAAATACTGTTATCAACTCTACATAATGAGTTAGATACAAAATAAATGTCTATGTACCCCCTGCAGCTTGCAATTCAAAGAAACAATTTTTATTTTGCATGAAAGTACGTAGGTTGTACACACCGACTGTACATAGCAAAAGATGTGAGTATGCTTTGTTTCGTAACAATAAATGAAGGTATTTATGTAATAATTTCTGATGGAAGTATCTCTGTAATTTCAATAATAATGATAAACTTTTTGAAACCATTCATAATACCGAATAATGTAGAGGAGGAGAATATTATTTCATAATACTGAATAATGTAATATTGTTTAATATAGAATTTAATATATAATGAGTTAGATACAAAGTAAATGTCTATGTACCTCCTGCAGCTTGCAATTCAAAGAAACAATTTTTATTTTGCATGAAAGTACTTAGGCTGCACACACAGACTGTACCGAGCAAAAGATGTGAGTATGCTTTGTTTCGTAACAATAAATGAAGGTATTTATGTAATAATTTCTGATAGAAATATCTCTGTAATTTCAATAATAATGATGAACTTTTTGAAACAATTCATAATACCGAATAAGGTAGAGGAGGAGAATATTATTTCATAATACTGAATAATGTAATATTGTTTAATATGGAATTTAATAAATAATGAGTTAGATACAAAGTAAATGTCTATGTACCTCCTGCAGCTTGCAATTCAAAGAAACAATTTTTATTTTGCATGAAAGTACTTAGGCTGCACACACCGACTGTACCGAGCAAAAGATGTGAGTATGCTTTGTTTCGTAACAATTAATGAAGGTATTTTATTTATTTAGTTATTTAACGTCGCTTCAACTGCCAAGGCCATTAGCGACATGTAATAATTTCTGATAGAAATATCTCTGTAATTTCAATAATAATGATGAACTTTTTGAAACAATTCATAATACCGAATAAGGTAAAGGAGGAGAATATTATTTCATAATACTGAATAATGTAATATTGTTTAATATAGAATTTAATATATAATGAGTTAGATACAAAATAAATGTCTATGTAGCTCCTGCAGCTTCCAATTCAAAGAAACAATTTTTATTTTGCATGAAAGTACGTAGGTTGTACACACCGACTGTACATAGCAAAAGATGTGAGTATGCTTTGTTTCGTAACAATGAATGAAGGTATTTATGTAATAATTTCTGATAGAAGTATCTCTGTAAATTCAGTAATAATGATAAACTTTTTGAAACCATTCATAATACCGAATAGTGTAGAGGAGGAGAATATTATTTCATAATACTGAATAATGTAATATTGTTTAATATAGAATTTAATATATAATGAGTTAGATACAAAATAAATGTCTATGTACCTCCTGCAGCTTGCAATTCAAAGAAACAATTTTTATTTTGCATGAAAATACATAGGTTGTACACACCGACTGTACCGAGCAAAGGATGTGAGTATGCTTTGTTTCGTAACAATAAATGAAGGTATTTATGTAATAATTTCTGATAGAAATATCTCTGTAATTTCAATAATAATGATGAACTTTTTGAAACAATTCATAATACCGAATAATGTAGAGGAGGAGAATATTATTTCATAATACCGAATAATGTAATATTGTTTAATATAGAATTAATTATTCCATACAATTAATACGCATAATACAAAATGATAAGGATAAGAAAAGTGTGATACTATTAATTATTTCTTATTTTATTTCAAATCAAATGTGTCTAACCAAACCCAGATTTCAACTACAGTTTTCTACATCTACATCTACATCAAGCGCTACAATTTTTATCTCTATCTATCCCATCATAAAAAATTGCAAAAGTGCTCTGCAGGAAGTAGAACGAACGAGTACCATCAGAAAATATTAGTCCGCAGGAAAGATTATCATTCTAGACACGTTATCCAGTATTTTCGGAGTGCAGCTCGCAGGCGCGGCGTATGCAATGTAACGCGTTAATAACAAAATCGGATAACGGTATTAAAAACTGGAACGCCTCGCGGTATAAAGAGCAAGAGAGAGAGAGAGAGAGAGAGAGAGAGATTAAATGTTGTAAATCGTGTTTCTGTTAAAAAGAATCGCGGAAGTTCGGCGGAAGCGAGAAACGAAATAAAACCCGCGAAAATCGAGTTCCGTGCGCGCCGCCTCGGCGAAGTAGTTTGCTGAATCGATTGGAGCACCGAAACTAGCCTTCAGCGAAAACGTCCTGACGATTTTTGTCGCAGCAACAAGTTGCCGGGTGGAATATCGCCCTGCCTTCGAACCTGGACACGCATCATTGTAATATTCAGCCGGACGAATCCAAAACCACCGTTCCTATCTCCAGGGATTTAATGTGGATCCATTAACTAAATGGTTTTATTGAAACCGGTAACGCGATTCGCGTGAAATTACTTTTTCGCGAAAAAAACCGGGCAGAAAATTGCCATGGGTTTGCAGCATGACATCTCCTCTTTAAAACAAGACCATTTCTCATACCATTTTCCATTTTATTTCAGTCTAAATCAGATCAAATTGCTGTTTTCACTCGATTTTATAGATTCAAGCGTCTCTGACAGAATTTACAATTTTTTACTAGTAATGGTAATTAGGGATTGGTTAAAAAATTGTACTAGAGTTGAAGAGTGAACTCTCCTCTTTGCAATTAGATCACAAACTTTGAGCTACAATTGTTAGTTGTTGTTTTATAATGTTGTTGTTACCTATGCGACTTATGTTCCGACCGTTCCGTAAAATGCGCCGACTTCCCGTTGGTGAACTCATAACTAATAATTAACTTTTAACTCTTATGAACTCTTATTTAATAGAAACTATACAATGGTTAATGTGGATTGATTTAGCGACACGTCTATTCGATTTGCTGTCTCGCTTCTATCTGTCTTCCTTCTTTTCGTCAACAGCCGTCTTTTTAAATCCATCGATCGGACGGCTCCTCTGCGATATGTTCAGGGGAAGCAACTTCATATCGTCGTAACATTACTCCCCCCTTTTGTTGGAAACCAGAATAACTAGGTTACCGATGGATAATTACAATCGCGACATCTTTAGTAGTAATTGTAATGCGGCGTACGTGAGGAAACGAGAGAGAGACTCACTCTGCATACAACCGTCAGTGCGAAAAAGTCGTTTATGTTCATATCGTCTGTGAAGTGTATCGTTCAGAATAAAGATATACAGGGTGGGGCAATAACTTTGTCCACCTTAAATATTTCCGTTACTTGTAATAATATGAGAAAATTATATATACAAAATTTGCACGGTATAAAGGGGGAAATATTGTGATGCAGACATTTTTTATGTGCGTGAAGACATTTCGGAGATTCCGAGGTCTCCTTGATTTCTTTAAATAAAATGACCTACTTTTTGCATCATGAATCGATAGAGTACCAAATTCTGCTTAAAAATGTATTTGACCTCTATATGTTCTAATGTAATAGTTAACGAGATATTATTTTCCATATGTACCCATTATGTGCCATTGATGACAGAAACACACAAAACTGGGTGGATTTTCCTCTCCTCCTTTTCCCCTTCCACTATCCCATTCCACTACCTGAGCACACTCCGACGTCCCCCACTAAGACCGTAGTAGATTGGTCACGTGACGTGCCGCGCAACGCGTCACATGTTACTCTGGTCACTAGAGAGGTGGTAAATTGTATTCCCCTCGATTTAACCGATCTGGCATCACTGCTATGTGCCTGGAAGTTTGTCGAACTGATGTCCCTCAACTTGAATATGGTGAGAACATATGGAAAATTATTTCGATAATATCTCATTAACTATTACATTAGGACATATAGAGGTCAAATACATTTTTACGCAGAATTTGATACTCTCTCGATTCATGATTCAAAAAATAGGTATTTTCATTTAAAGAAATCAAGGAGACCTCGAAATCTCCGAAATGTCTTCACGCACATCAAAAATTTCTACATCACAATATTTCCCCCTCGATACCGTGCAACTTTTGTATATATCATTTTCTCATATTATTACAATTAACGGAAACATTCAAGGTGGACAAATATATTGCCCCACCCTGTATATACACAAAGGAAAGTGTTCGGAACACTGTGTAAAACCTACTCTACAACAATTTTGAATGAGAGCAAGTTGCTCTTTTCATTCGATTTTATAGATTCAAGCGTCTCTGACAGAATTTGCAATTTTTTACTAGTAATGGAAATTAGGGATTGGTTAAAAAATTGTACTAGAGTTGAAGACTGAACTCTCCTCTTTGCAATTAGATCACAAACTTTGAGCTACAATTATTAGTTGCTGTTTCATAATATTTTTGTTGAAAACCAGAATAACTAGGTTACCGATGGATAATTACAATCGCGACATCTTAAGTAGTAATTGTAATGCGGCGTACGTGAGGAAACGAGAGAGAGACTCACTCAGTATACAACCGTCAGTGCGAAAAAGTCGTTTATGTTTATATCGTCTGTAAAGTGTATCGTTCAGAATAAAGATATACAAGGTGGGGAAATAACATTGTCCACCTTAAATATTTACGTTACTTGTAATAATATGAGAAAATTATATATACAAAAGTTGCACGGTATAAAGGGAGAAATGTTGTGATGTAGACATTTTTTATGTGCGTGAAGACATTTCGGAGACGTAGCAATTTTTTATTAGTACCGACAATTAAGAATTGGTTAAAAAATTGCAACGGGTTTGAAGATGGATGTCTCACATACTCTTCGATCATCTTCCATAAAGTTAAATCTTCCCTTTGTTGCTGACGTCAATAGAGGTCAGTCATTTGAATAATTGTCGGGCTGATAAATATTAGAGTTTCTAATGAATATTATTTGATATGCGCGTCTCGGGTTGAAGTTTACTCTCTCAGAAGAAGACACGAGGCGAAGGAACGACATCTATTTAATAATGTAACAAAAGGAGTCGAGTAGCTCTCGATTTTATGTCAGCCAGCCCTCCTTTATTGCGTCATTAATTAACGGAATGGTCCGAGGCGGTGCGTAAACCTCGCTATAAAGGTTAGTACAGAAGGACCCTAAAATTAAGTGATTCACCAGCGGCGTCAAAGAAAGCCTGCTATCGTTTCTATTGCCAATTCGATGAAGACATTAAACGAAATTAATTCCAAACACTAGGAGACTCGATGGCGATCCAGAACCAAAAAATCATCGTAAACGCTCGGACCTTATTATTACGTCTAAATAAATATGTGTTGTGCCGTATAGAAATCTTTACACGACCCTAATTAAATTCCTTGACCTCGATCCTATAGTACCTAAAAAGAATTTGGATCATCAGATTTATTGAAGTGTAATTTAGTTAAAAACAGTTCATAGAACATTTATAGGACATTGCTTCACAACTAATTTTATTATATTATATTATATATTTATTATATTATACAATTCTTTGATAGCTAAATCCATTTTGTAGTATTAGATATTCTATTGAAATGTAATTTAACGTTTTGTACAACACAATAACTGAAATACGAAAGGAAATAATTTTGTATTGAACCGAATTGTTAGTTGACAACCGAGGAGAATTAAATCGCTGATAGAAAATGACGGCTTATTATAAACTGTTACCAGTGCCCATTCATAATACAATATAATAAGATTATACTAGTATGTAATCTTTCATTTATACTGGTAACATTTACGTTTAACAGCCCTCGCCGTTTATATTGAATAATAGTAAAAATAATACAGTGAACACGACAATAAAATATCAAAATGACATAATTGCCAGTCCCATATTTCATCAAATTAAAATAAAAAAAGCTCCACAATATTTATTAAATTTTTTATTGCAAAAATTGCGATACGAGTATGTAATCTTTCATTTATACTGGTAACATTTACATTTAACATCCCTCGCCGTTTATATTGAATAATAGTAAAAATAATACAGTGAACACGACAATAAAATATCAAAATGACATAATTGCCAGTCTCATATTTCATCAAATTAAAATAAAAAAAAGCTCCACAATATTTATTAAATTTTTTATTGCAAAAATTGCGTTACTAGTATGTAATCTTTCATTTATACTGGTAACATTTACATTTAACAGCCATCGCCGTTTATATTGAATAATAGTACAAATAATACAGTGAACACGACAATAAAATATCAAAATGACATAATTGCCAGTCTCATATTTCATCAAATTAAAATAAAAAAAAGCTCCACAATATTTATTAAATTTTTTATTGCAAAAATTGCGATACGAGTATGTAATCTTTCATTTATACTGATAACATTTACGTTTAAGAGCCGTCGCCGTTTATATTGAATAATAGTACAAATAATACAGTGAACACGACAATAAAATATCAAAATGACATAATTGCCAGTCCCATATTTCATCAAATTAAAATAAAAGAAAGCTCCACAATATTTATTAAATTTTTTATTGCAAAAATTGCGTTACTAGTGTGTAATCTTTCATTTATACTGGTAACATTTACGTTTAACAGCCGTCGCCGTTTATATTGAATAATAGTAAAAATAATACAGTGAACACGACAATAAAATATCAAAATGACATAATTGCCAGTCTCATATTTCATCAAATTAAAATAAAAAAAAGCTCCACAATATTTATTAAATTTTTTATTGCAAAAATTGTGTTACTAGTATGTAATCTTTCATTTATACTGGCAACATTTGCGTTTAACAGCCCTCGCCGTTTATATTAAATAATAGTAAAAATAATACAGTGAACACGACGATAAAATATCAAACTGACATAATTGCCAGTCTCATATTTCATCAAATTAAAATAAAAAAAGCTCCACAATATTTATTAAATTTTTTATTGCAAAAATTGCGTTACTAGTATGTAATCTTTCATTTATACTGGTAACATTTACATTTAACAGCCGTCGCCGTTTATATTGAATAATAGTACAAATAATACAGTGAACACGACAATAAAATATCAAAATGACATAATTGCCAGTCCCATATTTCATCAAATTAAAATAAAAAAAGCTCCACAATATTTATTAAATTTTTTATTGCAAAAATTGCGTTACATTTTCACTGCCAATGCAATAACGTGAAAATAAATAACAATACAGATGCCAAAGGAGATTTAATCCAGCACTATATCAACTCGCCTAACCGAGTAAGTTAACTCTTTGGACTCGAAGCAATTTTAATTCCAAAATCAAGACATTTCTTTGAACCTAGAACATTTTCATTCTACGTAATGTTTCTTACATTATGCACACGAAATTGAACCTATCTTCTCATAGAAGATTTAAATTTATAGGAATTTATAGAATACAGACGAATTTAATCCTTAGCACTCGAATGGCAACTCTGAGGCGCTGCTACAAATTGTTACACCATTATTCAGAATATTGTTTACATAATTAAATTTGTTTATATGTAATAAATTACTAAACATTTAAATATTGTATGAGGTACTATATCAGTTATGCATATAATGAAAAAATTTATGTACAATGGAAATATTCTAGGTTAGAAAAAATATTTGATTTTTTAGTTGAAATAGCTCCGAGTGTAAAGGGTTAATAATATAAAATCTGTTTTGTATAATGGTATGGCAATTTTTATTGCTGACTCAGAGTCACAATTCGAGTGCAAAGGGTTAAAAATAACCTTCGTGGTCTCCCGAACATGGAAATCACTTCTCTTCTCACGAGTATGAAATTTATGCTTCTCGATATCAGCTTCACGATGATAAGAATAAAGAGTCAAGGATACCGAAACATTTGCTACAATAATTTATTTCGCGTTAACAACTCCATCATACTAGCAATATTGTATTAAATGCAACTATTATCTTCACGAAACAGGAACAAATGTTAACAAAGGAAGACTTTGCGTTATGACTACACACTGCAGACCTTTATGCAAATTGAGAACTTTCTGTTCTTTAGCAACCGGAAGAAATTTGAATGCATACAATTAATAAAAAATTCAGTTGGTTGGAAATGAAAGAAAAAATTGTTAACTCTGCTCTGTTGGTTTTGTTTTAAAGCATTTTGTGCACGCCTACGCACGTGCGTACTGTGAATGCATAAAACATGTAATTAGAAGTTTGCGTGATAACGTGTGCAAAATTAATTTGACTCGTGTAAAATTACGAAATCACGGAGGTTAAAAACTATATTGAAAATACTGTATTATCATTCGACAGTTTACGATAGAAATAATGCGCAAAATATGCATGGAGATGTACAGCGTAACATTGCGCAACCATCTTCCAAAATTAATAATTTCAATCTAAAAGATGATTTATTAATACCTCGTGCGATCTACAAAACAAAATTCATTAAAATGGTGAATTTTAAAATGCTATGATTATTTTTACTATATCGGTTTTAGTAACTAAGTTCATCGAGCGATAAAAATAAATGAAAACCGAATATATTAGTGAAAAAATAATTCACAATCGATTGCTTTTATTAAAAAAAGAAAAGCTAAAATAGGTCACACGTATGTCATATTAAAATTAGTCCTGGATTCTCCTTGACCTACAAACGGCCCCCCAAAAAATTCCACTTCATCAATTAACCGAATTTAATATCTCAAGACCTAGGTAAAATAATATTTACCATTGAATTCTGCTATTCAAAATCCCAAGGTTGCGCATAAATAAACATTTATGCAAATGCGCTCCGAAAACATCAACTTTCACATGTATTGATTCACCCAAACCTCCGCATTAATGAACCACCGCATAGGTGACATAACCGATTATGTGTGTGTATATATATATATTTTTTATTACAACTACCAAAATCAGAGAAAGATAAAATAATTATTACTACAATTCAATTATGCGTACCGTCTCGCACTTCAGTTTTATTCGCAAATTACTCTATATAATAACCGATTATGTGTGTGTATATATATATTTTATTACAACTACCAAAAGCAGAGAAAAATAAAATAATTATTACTACAATTCAATTATGTGTACCGTCTCGCACTTCAGTTTTATTCGTAATTTACTCTAATTTCATTCGCATTAAACAACCACCGCATAGATGACATAACCGATTATGTGTGTGTATATATATATATTTTATTATAACTACCAAAATCAGAGAAAGATAAAATAATTATTACTACAATTCAATTATGTGTCCCGTCTCGAACTTCAGTTTTATTCGTAATTTACTCTATATAATAACCGATTATGTGTGTGTATATATATATATTTTTTATTACAACTACCAAAAGCAGAGAAAGATAAAATAATTATTACTATAATTCAATTATGTGTCCCGTCTCGCACTTCAGTTTTATTCGTAATTTACTCTAATTTTATTCGCATTAAACAACCACCGCATAGATGACATAACCGATTATGTGTGTGTATATATATATATTTTATTACAACTACCAAAATCAGAGAAAGATAAAATAATTATTACTACAATTCAATTATGTGTACCGTCTCGCACTTCAGTTTTATTCGTAATTTACTCTATATAATAACCGATTATGTGTGTATATATATTTTATTACAACTACCAAAATCAAAGAAAGATAAAATAATTATGACTACAATTCAATTATGCGTACCGTCTCGCACTTCAGTTTTATTGGTAATTTACTCTAATTTCATTCGCATTAAACAAGCATGAAACTAACATAAAGACAAGAATAATAAAAATGAAAATTATTCTTCTATTTTACCCCCCAGCTTTCTGCCTAATATTTTCAATCATTCTATCACATATACAATTATTTTCCCTTCTAAAATCCTTAGAAATATCCAATGTCAAAATTTGTTCCTACAAATAGTCTTTCATTAATTATCGTCGCACGTACACAAAATTATACGTCCCTAGAAAAGTGATCTATGAAAATCATTCTGCATACTTAACCTTTAACCAGTACAACCGCAACGTACAACTCTACAATCTTCAATGAAAAAATCGTTCGAGTAGCTGAACAATTCAACGTCCCACATTGCACTGTCTAATACTTTAATTCTGTGGGCTGTTATAATAGGTTCAGTCAATTAACACGTTGACTGCCAAAGCAGCGACCTCAACAATTTCATAAAATCGAAACAATATATTTAATAAAATAATGATTACAGAATTAAAATGTGTGACACTGAGTAACGTTTTAACCTTCTTGCATTTTCCAGATATTAACCAAATTTGATACAATGATTACATTAGCGTAAGAATTAATTTTTAAATATGTACAAATAATTCCGTCACCCATATATGGGTGACACGACAGTCAACGTGTTAAGCCTGAAAGAAATTTTGAAAAAAAAACGATTACCAGCTATCTTACCTGAGAGAGATCCGAATCGTCGCGGATCTTCGAGTCCATGGTTACGGCGTGGATCCCTGCGACGATAGTCGCGAGGACAGCGATCTTCATCGACAGCATGATTAATAAATATACCGTTCACTCTCGAGTGTCACAAACCACACCAACTCACTGTTTTACAAAGTGTACAGACACCAACGATCTATCGATCGATGGATCAGCGTCCTCGATCGGATCGGCGGGCCGCGTAGATCGTTTTTAAATGCAGCGACCAGATGGTCGCACGGCGCGCGCACTGCTTCAAAAAGCGCGTTGTGCAAAACGCCGCTTCCGAATACTATAACCGACTGTGTAACACGCGAGGATACTGAACCGTTCGGGAAGAAGAGACGTTTCTTCGCGATGGTTTCGATGCCTCTTTGTCGTATGGTTAAATGGAGTTTCTCGTAGGGGATCGAAACGCAGCGATTGACTGACTCCGCACTCTTTTCGTAGGACGTGTGAACGATACGGAGGATGGCGCGGAACTGCGCCCTCTCCATGCCTGGACCTCCATCCCCCCCCACCACGCCGCCGCAACGAGTCTTCGGAGTATACGTCGCCGTTTCCCCCCTCCCTTCACCTCTGCCACCGATCGTGGTCGACTTTACCCCTCCCGTGCGCGATCATGACTCCCCTAGCGCGACACACATTTCACACACCCGCGCTGGAACGGGACGAGCGACCATCGGTGGGTCGTTCGATCCCCTCCGACAAGATCGCGAATTGGGACATTATTCGGTTGTTATTGTTTGCGATTAAGTACAGCAGGATCTACTTTCGTTTAACGTTTGGTTTCCAAGACTGTTTTTGGAGAACTGTTTCCGAATTGGGTCAATTTCCGGTTGTTATTGTTTCGAGAGAAATTATTTGCGATTGTGTAGTCAGGGTTTCCTCACTTTTGCTCCGCGGAACAGTCGTGCTCCGGGCGAAGATAGCGAGCTCTCCGCGAAATAATATTAACACTAGATTTACGGGAAAATTGACGGATTCAAAAATTTTTAATTTACGATTATTAAGAGTGTAAGGAGGCATTCGTGAGGAATTATTGGATAGATTTATTTTTTTGTGTACATATTACAATGAAAATCGCTAAAGATCTAAGTAAATACAATTTTATTATTTTTATAAAGCAATGTAAAATAATCAATTTTAGTGCTCCGTAAACCTAGTGTTAAGAATAAAGCTATTTTTTAACATTTTGACTATAATAATTTTACGCATGAATAATTCACGACATTCATGTTGGCACCACAAAGAATTAGAATTCAACATTTTACTACTGTACCAAATATCAAGAGGATTTGCACTATGAGGACTCAGCATAATCGAAGTCATTAAAAAATATTTTATGAGTAGGACAGTTAAATGGCAGTTTTGACTATAAAATGCTAAAGTTTGGGTAAAATTTTTCATTTTTTGTTCAATGTTGACAAAATAATCAAAGGCTATAATATCGAAGAGTTTATAAAGTATACCAATTTTAATTTTAGATTTTAAATTGCGATTGTCTAGTCAGGGTTTCCCAACTTTTGCTCCGCGGAACACTCGTGCTCCGGGCGAAGGTAGCAACCTCTCCGCGAAATAATATTAAGAATAAAGCTTTTTTTCAACATTTTGACTATAATAATTTTACGCATGAGTAATTCATGACATTCATGTTGGCACCACAAAGAATTAGATTTCAACATTTTACTATTGTACCTGATATCAAGAGGATTTGCACTATGAGGACTCAGCATCATCGAAGTCATTAAAAAATATTTTATTAGTAGGACAGTTAAATGGCAGTTTTGACTATAAAATGCTAAAGTTTGGGTAAAATTTTTCATTTTTTGTTCAATGTTGAGAAAATAATCAAAGGCTGTAATATTGAAGAGTTTATAAAGTATAAAAATTTTAATTTTAGATTTTAAATGCTAAATTTTGTTTTCAACAGCTATAATTTGCGATTTTTAAATACTAAATGCTAGAAAAGAGCTAATTTCTAACTGACCTAGTTATGAGTTAAGATTTATTAATTATGTGTTATTACGTACAATTCAAATTACATAAGGTGCTCCGTCAAAATTCAAAGACCCTCAAAGTGCTCCATCAGAAAAAACGTGTTGAGAATCCCTGGTTAACAATAAGTAAGTACAGCAGGATCTAGTTTCGATTAACGTTTCGTTTTCAAAACAGTTTTTGGAGAATGTTTGCAATTTCTTTTCGAATTAGAACATTTTTCGGTTGTTATTGTTTCGTGAGAAATTATTTGCGATGGTCTAAGTAATCATAGCGGGCCTACTTTCGTCTAACGTTTCGTTTCCAAAACAGTTTTTGGAGAATGTTTGCAATTTCTTTTTGAATTAGGACATTTTTCGGTTGTTATTGTTTCGCGAGAAATGATGGACACTAGAGGAATCATTGTCGACGATTTAGTTGCCATTAAGATTAGGCGAAGGGGTGCATTAAGTTTCAGGAAGAATCTTCGAAACTCTTCGGTATGGAGATATTGGCGATAGTCTAACAAGTAAGTCTAGCAGGATCTACCTTCTTTTAACACGTTAAACGCTATATCAGTCCCTGAGGAGTGGAGGTAAAAAATTTACAAAACAATATATGATATATGATTCATATAATATTACAATATGTTCACATTGTCTTAATAGATTTAATTGAAACAGATTAACCCATGTGTAGCCAACCGGACACCCGGGGACCCATTGCCATATTTCCTTTAGTAATTTTTTAATATTCCTGACAAAATCTTGCAAAACCCTTTCAGATAGCCATTCTTTGTACATTTTCACATAGATTAACGTTCGTGAAAAAAAAGTAACAGTAAAACTGTCACTACCCCGGTTGGCCAAAAAGTAGTGGGTTTATTATTATATATTTCGTTTAAAGTTATTTTAGTACCCTTCCCTTCCTTATTTCCAAGATGATGAAGAAGAGTACGTTATATTATATTGTGCATAGATACATAAATATTATATATTTATATATTATATATTCTATGTACGTTTGTATATATTACATTTTAATACATATATATATATATATATATATATATATATATATATATTTTTTCAAAATCAAATCATAATAAATTTTGCGAAATTAGCGGGGCGACCAAAGTACCCGATTTTCGTGTTGACTGAGGCTAAAATCGCCGCGCATGCGCGTGAAAAGCGCCAACATTCCCATCACTGTTTGTATATATACCGTCCTAAACTGTCCTTACGACATCCCGCGTCTAAGGCACGGGTCCGCTAGATAGATTTACTGATGAGTCCTCTATCGGGCCTAGGACGAAACACTTCCTTCTCCTTTTTCCTCCTCTCACATAATTTTCAGCCGCCATATATCGAAATTTATTTGCAGTTATATTTTGGGTGTGAATGTTGGAAACAATACGAGCTCGATGTATGATTAATGACGTTGTAGCGTTGAGAGAGGAATGAACTGATTGAAACGAATTGTTCAATGAGGACGACGGTGGAAGGACGAGTGGAAAATGGAACAATTTATTGAGTAATAGTAATTTTACGGAATGAAAATATGCTCGTTCTGAATTAAGTGATGAAGTAATTGGAAAATTTAGGAATAATTCATTGAATCCCCGTTAAACGAGACTTTTCGGATACTTCACCGTATTATACCGAGAGAATAAAAATTGTACGCATAGAATTACGTATTTCATAAAACGTTCCATTCGTAATGTACACGATAAACTATTGTCTACAAAGCATCGAACAAAATAGGAATGACAATTCAGTCTTTAGAACGTGCTTCGACAAATTAACTAGAGTTAAATATAAATAAGATCGTACATTCTCATAGCGTTCTGTGGCAGAACAATTGCACTAGATAACTAGATAAAACAATTGATAAAAACCAGGTTGTTATCCTTCCATTGTAAAACAATAAAGCAAATTGTTTAGAACCGCTCAATAAAAGGAAGGATCTACACCTGATAGAAAAAGTCTCGTACAAAATTTTTGTTCGAAAAATATTGAACAACGCGAATAAAACGCCGCCAGTATTCTACCATTGTAAAACAGCGAAGCAAACGGTTTAGAACATCTAAAATCCGGAGACATTGCCATTTCGAGGCAGAGGCAGCAAGCGCGTGACGTCATTCAACCCTCATCCGCCCTCTTCTTGACCAACCACCACGAAATCCCTAACTACGTCGTAGACAGAGAGTGACATCACGTCTACACACTTTTCTCGTTCTACGAGTGGCCCTTCTAAAGCCGTGTGCCGCCTTCGCTTTGCTTTTCTTCGCGAATCCCCACGTGCCACGTGGAGAGAGTGAGAGAAAGAGACAGGGGGTGGGATGGAGAGTCAGAGAGAGGGAGAGAGAGAGAGAGAGAGAGAGAAAGCCGTTAACCGAGAGCGTAAAGTTTCGAGCATAGAGTAGAGAGAAAGAAAGGAAAAAAAAAAGAAAAAGCTCGTAACGAGATTGTTCCAGCCTGCTACGTTCCTCCTTTGATTTATTAACTTATAACTCGTACGTCCTGCCCGAATAAAAATCGGTCTCAACGTATCGGCTATCAGGTGTTGCAAAAATTATGGCCGCCATTCCGATGGTTCCTCTCGCTACCACCATTTCGAGCATTTTTCTCTCTATAATTCTATTTCCCGTTGAAATGTTAACGAAACGTGTCCCGGAGATACTTCCTCGTGAATCTGAACACGAGTTGAGCTCATTAGCTTAGATCGTTCTGTTGTGATTTCCATGTAATATCAGAAATTGTGGAAAATGACATTCGAAACCAGGCTACCCCCTTAAAACATGCTCCAAAGAAATATACATAACTCGTGCAATTTTGATTGTTTATGAGTGATAAAAAGCATGAATGCACTTCAAGTATCATTACATGCGCGTGTAAAATCCTAATGGAAGAGGTTCGATAGTTCTCCCGCAAATTCAGCACTCGAAACCAGAATATCTCCTTAAAGTACAGCCTGTCAAAAATATACAACTTATGCAATTTTCATTATTTCTACTTGATAATAATTGTGGATACACTGCAAATACCAACAAATGTATGTTTCGTAAAATCTGAATTCGTGGGGTTTAATAGTTTTACTGAAAAAATGTACCAAAAATTATTAAGAAATGGCAATATAGGACCAGATTACTCCCTCACAGCAAAACACAGCGTTGGTACGAAGGACGTGTGCTGTTTGAAGGCCTAGTTTTACGTACCGTGCCCAGTGATGGTATATGGACCACGGACTTAAAGGACTGAGCATAAAGTGGGTTTATGGGTGAGAGGGGTCGTGCCGCGAGCGGGGAGGGATGGTAGACTGCGGCCATGTTGGATGGCAAAACTAGTGTTGCCATCTATATAACGTTGCGGGAACATTGATATGATTTGATTCTGAAAAATGAATGCATAACAAGTGCATTTGTATATATATATCTGTATGTACAGGGTGAGTCACCTAACGTTTGTACCTCAAATATCTTTGTTGTTTCTAAAGATACGTAAAATATGGTAAGGACAAAGTTGAATGGTACAATGGGGCTGATACGATGCAAAAAAAATTTTGTTTTTATGTCACTTTTTTTAGAGATATCAAGGTCACCTTGACTTTTTAAAATGGAACCACCGTTTATTAAACACCTACAATGATAGTCCCTTTCATTAGGAATTCAGTGACTATAATTAGTCCAAGGTCATTCAAGATCAAGGACAGAGAAAACGTATAAGATTTAACATCGACACATGCTTGTAAACGGGCTTTGAAGGAATGTTGCACTCTGTCCGCGACCTTGAATGACCTTGAGTAATTATAGTCACTGAATTCGTAATGAAAGGGACTATCATTGTAGGTATTTAAAAAAGGGTGGTTCCATTTAAAAAAGTCAAGGTGACCTTGACATCTCCAAAAAAATGACATAAAAACAAAATTTTTTTTGCATCGTGTCAGCCCCATTGTACCATTCAACTTTGTCCTTACCATATTTTACGTATCTTTAGAAACAACAAAGATATTTGAGGTACAAACGTTAGGTGACTCACCCTGTATATAAAATATTGCATATCCGGCTCCAATATAAATTTATAAATAAATTATGTGTATCTATTTCCCGCATGATTGCATTGCAAATTCGCGCCACTAGTATTTAAAGTTGCCTATAGATAGCGTTGGGATATAGTGCAAGATTTCACGCGCATGCGCGGCCAAAACAGTAATGTATCTATATCAAGATGACAGAGGTAGTGGAGCCCTGAGACAGTTGTATTAGCGGGAATGTCTCGAAACAATCTATTCCGGACAAAAAGACTTCAGGACGTGTCCTACGAGTTACAAAATATACACAAATACACATGTTATACACTCATTTTTCAGAATCAAATCATACCAATTTTTTAAAATTCTGCTGGGTGCTCAAGGTACCCCATTTTATCGAGAATCTTACTTTACCGAGGCTGAAATCGCCGCGCATGAGCGTGAAATCTTGCATCGTATCCCAACACTGCCTATAGAGCGCACCACAGTGTTTGCCATCCAAGATGGCCGACAAGTTGATACCCCTTCCGTCTTTCACTTCACCCTCGCAGCATAATGCACAGTCATTAAGTCCGTGATATGGACTCGGTTTTTTCGCGCATGCGCGACTAAATGCAGGAACGTACCGTACGTCTTATGTTTGTGGGGAAAGTAGGGGAGAACTGTCATTGGCGGGAATCCGGAGAGAAGACTGCAAGACGACACAACGAGACGACCGTACTTCGAAATTTTGGTAAGTTGATGTTAATATATTCGATTTCATAATGGCAATTAGTATTGGAGAAGGAGCTACTTGTCAATTCATATTTGAAAATCGAATAAAAATTTGCGAAACTATGCGGGGTGACTAAGGTACCCCATTTTAGCACAACTTTGTACTTTACTGACGCTAACATCATCGCGCATGCGCGATAAAACCGAGACCATATACCATCACTGTTCGGGAGGCACGGGTTGGTGTCGGTACGGCCGGTTTCGTCGGAAAATGTGGTGACAGTGGGCCCGACATCGGACGAATCGGTCGAGGTCCGCGGCAACCGAACCTTTTCAAGTGCTTCGAGAACGGTTTCAATGGGACAAATCTAAATAACATAGCCGAAATCGCAGTTTGGCTAAACTTTCATTTAGATACCCAATTTTTTAAAACTTTTTTTATGTAATTCTGTAGATTTCGATGAGAAAACTCCGAAAATGAAAGTCTTATTGTTAGGAATTCACTGGTTTTCAAGTTATATGCGTGTAAACGTGGGTCTAGACACGAGTCACGGCCGTGGCTAGCTCTAGACCCAATCCTATGTAAAATAAGCACGACAAGGTACGTATAACTAGGCCTTAAAGCGGGACCCCGAATGATCGAAGAAGATCAGGCGAGTGTCTGGCGGTCGTAAATGCGCGGGTAAGTACTCTCGGTGATTGCCATTAATTAATTCCGGCTCCGACCTTCTTCCGTCTTAGCGCGCCCTCAACACGTGCATTCATAGTCGCGACTTCCGCCATTAATATTCCAGCGAACAAGAGGAAACCTCACAGGGCTCTCTCGAAACAGCTCTTTGCGGAGATCCAGGCTCGTAAAAGTTCACGAATAATTGCGGATTAAGATAGGAGAGACAGCGAGAGTGGACCAGCGTCATGTTCGTGGCGTTTCCTCGAATTGATATAATTGTAAACTCGATCGTCGAGTTCATTCGAGGGAATTTCCCGTGGCGGCAGTGGACTTAGACCCGGTTCTCGAAACCTCCCGGGGCAATGAGGATTAAGGAAAGATCCTGATCGCGATTGTAAACGCGCAGGGTTTACGGAAGTTCCCTATTGTTGTCCCTGCGCTTCAGTTCTACACTATGCCGGTAGAGTACTCGCGTTAAGTTTGCCTGAATCCCCCAGGTAATTAGTAGTCCAGATATGCCTGTTTGACCCCACGAACGATCCAATTTGTTGTTACTTAAGCGAGTACATATCTTGCCGTAGCGACGACTTGGTTCAAAGACCTTGTCCTTCATTGCCATCCTTCATAGAGGATCCCTTTACCCTTTGCACTATGCAACATTCTCTGCAGTGCTCTACAGTATCCGCGGTCAATTCTGTTTAATTCAGTTGAGTTTTAACGAGTCCTCAATTTATTTATAACCAGACCGCGGATCTTTGGGCAAAATAAAAATTGTCTACATCAATTGCATAAAAAGGGACTCGTATCGAATCTCAATTCTTAATCAGTTTAATGAGTTATAAATAATGTGCCTGTAATATCAATTTCATCTGATGTTTCTTCTAGTTTGTAATGAAATCCGAAGGTATAATTATGACGTTTATGGAACGCTGAAATTGTTCTAATATTTTATAATGATCCCGATCTTCTTAGACTGCACGATTTCATCAGCCATTTTCTTGCTTTTTCATTGAAGACTGGAGAACATCGTGTTTAGAATGCGAATCTTTATACACAATAAAAATTGCCAAATAAGTAAATGTCATACTTTCTCTAATGATTTTAACTAGTCCAAACGTTGATATTTTAATAATTGTGATTTCTATCGATCGAATTTTGAATTATGTTAGAGAAGATGTCATTGGCGCAAAGTTCGATCTTTTTGAATTTTAAATTCGTTTAATGTGTCCGCTACTTCAAATTGCACTTACCCATTTTTGTTATGAATGCATGAAATCCGCAGTCTATTGATGATCTTTTCAATGGATTATTTATTTCCGACTTGATAGGATTGCGCAACACGATGGCGGATTCAACGATTTACTACACTGTGAATTGTGGATACTCCTTGTACACCCTATATTTTATAATTGGTTTCAACGAATCCTGCTTCACATATTTAAATTCAATCTGGAAAATCAGAAGAGCGCATTGCGTAGATTCGCATTGTTGCTCCCAAAATTCCATCCGAACAATTTCTAATAATGACGTCGCTATCGTAGTCATTCTCAAACAAAACGGGATATTTCACGGCTGGTACGTAACGAAACCATCCATCATGCGACGTTCCACACTCGATTGAGCATCATGCCAACCCTTTGCGGTCTTTGCTATCGCGATCAGCTGTATATTGCCTGTAAAGCCTCCGCACGTGTAGTTAATTTACGTTAATACATACCTCGAAATCCGGTCGGGCGATGTCGAAAAGCACAGTGATTGATGTCAATTCGACCGAAATTTTTGACGCATTCTGCAAAGCAGAGCCCGATAACGGTGACCATCTGCGTTCGAATGGCCGAGCACCCCCTACCCCCTCCCTCCCTCTCTTAATTTTATGAAAAATTACGACTAAAACATTGCGTAACAGCAGGAATCGTCGCGACACACACGCACGCGCGTTTTAATCAAAAGCCGTATTGGACCGTATTACGTTATGGAATTATTAAGTGCTTTCAACCCGCGTGCTTCAAAAAGCCAGTTCGAAGAACAGTTTCATCATCGCTGCATGACGTTTAATTTTTAAATTGAACCATTGCTTTTACGTGCAATCGGCGTTGTACTGAACCCTGCGATCGTCAAACGAACACTTCCGCCCTCCCCTCCCTCCAAAAAGGGTACCATCCGGACCCGTAAAAATGAAAATTGGTCGCCTAACAGCGAATGAGATCGTGAATTTTTACCCGTCGTTCGGGTTTTTCATTTGCACTGTAAAACCACGATTACGCGAATTAATACCGGGACGTACGGATTCGGATGAAAGAATGATTGTATAGAACAGCTCGTTGGTGTTCATTTTGACATACTTCATAGCTTAACACTACGTTTACGGAGCACTAAAATTGATTATTTTACATTGCTTTATAAAAATAATAAGATTGTATTTACTAAGATCTTCAGCGATTTTTATTGTAATATGTGCACAAAAAGATAAATCTATTTAATAATTCATAATCATAATCGTAATTCTCTTCTCTTAAGATCTCTTCATAATCGTAAAATACTAGAATTTACTGGAGTGTACAAGAATAGACTAGAATATACTAGAATATAGTAGACTATACTAGAATATACCAGAATATACTGTAATATACCAGAATATACCAGAATATAATAGAATACACTAGAATACACCAGAATAAACTAGAATATACCAGAATATACTAGAATATACCAGAATATAACAGAATATACTAGAATATACCAGCATATACCAGAATCTACTAGAATATACTAGAATATACTACAATATACCAGAATATAGTAGAATATACCAGAATATACTAGAATATTCTAGAATATATCAGCATATACCAGAATATACCAGAATATACCAGAATATACAAGAATATACCAGCATATACCAGCATATACCAGCATATACCAGAATATACTAGAATATACTAGAATATATTAGAATATATCAGCATATCCAGAATATACTAGAATATACTAGAATATACTAGAATATACTAGAATATACTACAATATGCGAGAATATAGTAGAATATACCAGAATATTGTAGAATATACTAGAATATACTAGAATATACTATAATATTACAGAATATACCAGAATATACTAGAATATACTAGAATATAGTAGAATATACTAGAATATACTAGAATATACTAGAATATACTAGAATATACTACAATATTCCAGAATATACCAGAATATACTAGAATATACGAGAATATACTAGAATATACTAGAATATACTAGAATATACTACAATATACCAGAATATACCAGAATATACTAGAATATACCAGCATATACCAGGATAAACTAGAATATACTAGAATATACTAGAATATACTACAATATACCAGAAAATAGTAGAATATACCAGAATATACTAGAATATACTACAATATACCAGCATATACCAGAATATACTAGAATATACTAGAATATACTAGAATATACTAGAATATACTAGAATATACTACAATATTCCAGAATATACCAGAATATACTAGAATATACTAGAATATACCAGCATATACCAGGATATAGTAGAATATACTAGAATATACTAGAATATACTAGAATATACCAGCATATACCAGAATATACCAGAATATACTAGAATATACTAGAATATACTAGAATATACTAGAATATACTACAATATACCAGAATATACCAGAATGTACTAGAATATACCAGCATATACCAGGATATACTAGAATATACTAGAATATACTACAATATACCAGAATATACCAGAATATACCAGAATATAGTAGAATATACCAGAATATACTAGAATATACTAGAATATACCAGCATATACCGGAATATACTAGAATATACTAGAATATACTAGAATATACTAGAATATACTGCAATATTCCAGAATATACCAGAATATACTAGAATATACCAGCATATACCAGAATATACTAGAATATACTAGAATATACTAGAATATACTAGAATATACCAGAATATAGTAGAATATACCAGAATATAGTAGAATATACCAGAATATACTAGAATATACTAGAATTTACTGGAGTGTACAAGAATAGACTAGAATATTTTAAAATTTTTGAATCCGTCATTTTGACGGGCTCCGTAAATTTGGTTAGTGAGTCTCAGTTCTTTGGAAATCTGCTAAATCACACAACTTCTCTAGCGGTTTTCAATTTAGTATGGTAACATTGTCATAAATAAAATGCAAGGTTTTGGGCAAATGGCAATAAAACATTTTCAAGGTCCACCACCTTCACAGGAAGAAATGCAAATTTTCTGAGGCAATTCCTTCCATAATAACCCTTGCTGATAAGTATTACAGACATGATCATCAAGGAACAATCTTCTTTGTTTAAAAAATGATTAGAAGTCATGTTAGAGTTCAAATAATGGAGAGTTTGGATAACACAGCGTTCAGATAATAGACGATTTAAAGTAATAGAAGGTTACACAATGTGTTCAGACGAAAATGTAGGCTAGTTGAGCTACACTACCGTATATGTTCTCCAAATACAGTCCAGAGAGAAGAGACGGAAAAAGTATACGCATTGCAGAGCGCATTAAAAGTGGAAATTCCACGGAAAATTAATTGTGAATGACAAACTTTAGCCCTTTGCTCGCGTATGAAAACTGTGAAGCACCGCTTGAAATTATTATACAACTCGAAACAATTTTTACATTACCAAGCGTCTCTGTATTCATTGAATCGCGAAAAATTCAGGTCAGTTGTATCGGCATATGTACATAATGCACACACAATAATAGAAACAGACGCCTTTGCACAGTCCCAGTGCAATTTCTCATGAAAACAATTTTTCTAACTACTGAAATAATTGTTTCAGTCATTTCTTACATATTAAAAGTGTCCCATTGGACCAGTCAAAAGAAAAGAAAACGAAGAAGTCGATGTCTTGTTTAGTTCGGCAAAAAAATTGCACGACGTTACATCAGCGTGGACATAGCATAACACTTTTTATTCAATAATTCGGCAGTACCAAATGGAAGCTTAAAAATCTTCTTTCACACAATGATCCCAAACGAAACCATTAAATTATATTATTGAGGTCGACTTGTTGGTTTACGATTGATGTTTCTGTCGCTGTTGAAGGATCTATCCAAAAGTCCGTAGCCGTGGGCCATGTATTTCTAAAATTATAGAATTACCTCCGGTAGATAATGTGTTAACCCTCTGTCTACCGTAAAAAAAACTTTCATTATGCGATAGAAAATTTATACCACAAAACGTAGTAAATATAAAGAAAACTTCTAGCTTTAAATAATAAAAAATAAGAAAAGTAACAAAGTCATGCAACGACAAGATCCCAAGAATTTTAAAAGTTTAAATAACCGCAGTATCTACATACAGTCGGGTCCAATGGACCCGCTTGGTAGACAGAGGGTTAATATAACAAGCGTAACCTGGAGGAATCTTCAGTATCGCGTGAAATGAATGGAGTAAATAATGTCCATTGAATCTGCGATCCTAAAGAGAATAATTACCCGAGCAACAACAACGCAACAACACGCCAGTGCAGCCTTTGAACACCTTTGAAGAATTCGCTTGATTATGCACACGCTCTAGCCCGGCTTAGCATAAACTCAGCGCGTCTGCAGGTCTTGGACAGGTACTTTCTTTCGGTGGCAAATATTTTACAATACTTGTGGCCGGTAAAAACCGAATGCAGGAAGTTGACAAAGTTATTGGCAAATAATGACCCAATTTTCCGGTTAGAACGAGGAGATGGTGTTCGCGCAGAGAGCGAGAGAGAGAGAGAGAGAGAGAGAGAGCACTTTCCGACTGGGATGCGAGAACGCAGATATTGTGAAGAGCCTGTTGGAAGTCGGTCTACACGTGGTGTGTGTGCTTGCGTGTCTGTGTGTGCACTTGGTACCTCGGTGTAAACTCTGTTGAACTCTCATGCTTTCTGCGAGACTGCTCGTCGCAGGATAGGGTGTGCGGGTGCGGGTGCGGTACATGCCGAAGACGCATTAATATTAATGTACCGGGATTTACTGCGACACGGGTTGCTTGAGCCTCATGGGTAGGATGTATGTTTACAAATACGTTTCTCAATGTACCCCTGCCCCGACGACGCGACGGTTTGCCGGGACTCTCTCCTCTCTCTCTCTCTCTCTCTCTCCCTTTCTCCCTCTCTTCATCCCCTTCCCTTGGTTGCTCCATAATCTAGGCGCGTTCTTCCTTACCGGAAGTAGCAAGTAACGTTGGCAAACTTGGACTCCCTACATCTTGCCTGTGAGTTCCTCCGAGGGGGCTTCCGCCCGCGGTATTCTCGCCGCAGAAATGGTTACGCTAAAGTGTGTCAAGGCACATCTCACCTTTTCTGCCGCAAAGTATATACATACGTCCCGTCGGAAAGTCCGTGTAGATCTCTCCCTCTGTTCGCGTTCACCACCTAGTTACCGTGTCCTTGCGCTCGAATTACTGTTCCAGTCCATTCTGAAGAATTAGTGTATCGTCGGAACAACAGAAAAATCCTATAGCCGACAAAGCAGTGCCCTTTTGCCGCAATCGAGTGCTACGCTTGCTATTCACGATTACGTGACAACCCTGGCTTCAGTCCATTAGAATCTGCAGTCGAGATGGTACTGTATTGGTGAGACGATATTAATTCGATGATACAACTGTTTCTCTCGTTAATCGTGGCAAACTTTTCATAATTCTGTGGCTTTCCTAGTTTCTAGGTTCAGTCGAATCTTCATTGAAGATAATGTTGTGTTGGCGAGACAACGCTAATTCGATTATAGAACTGATCTGTTTCCAATTATTTATTTATGTAACATTTACCGGAAAATCCGTGACACTTCTCCGCGTGGAACATGACATAAATTTGTAAGGAAAAGCGGTAAGAAAAGCGGTTTTTACTAATATATTTGGGCACACGGATAACCAAAGCGTTTCGACCGACGAGTTTTCGCAGCTGCTCTGTTGCTTTGTTTTGTTATATATTATGTATAAAGTTCTTGCATTCATGATGTACCTTCAACCCTTGAGTGTTATATACTGATCTGTGAAACCACTTAGTATTTCCATATTTTTTCGCGTGCCCTAACACTTCACAAATCTGCATAAACAAGTCCGTCTCCAATTTCTGATAGGTGTGGCACTCAAACGGTTAAAGTAAGATAACCAATCAAATAAAAGTGAGGTTAACACTTTGACTGCCAAACCAGTAACCTCAACAATTCCACGAGATCAGACAAACTAATTTGATGAAATAAAAATTGAAAAATTATATGAATGATACTGTGTAGTCCTTCAACCATCTTACAAATTGAAATAGATCAGACTTAGATTAATTTTTCCATCAAATCAATTGCTAGTGCATATAAATGTTTTACTCGTCTCCCAAACGTATCTTTCAACTATGAAGAAACTTGCCTGTACATATGCACATCGCTTACCTCCGGCTTTGCGAAATCCGTCACATAAAATAACCATATTTTTCGACACATAAAACTACGATATTTCTCTGTCGCTCGATGGAACATGCACTTCCCATGGCCAACACACGGGGATTCCCCTGACTCTGGAAAATAATGATCGCGTCTGATGGCGTGCACGAAAGGTGGACTAGCCTGGCTGCGATGCTTCAGATTTTTATGTCTTGCCTTTTTCTCGCAATCCCTTGCGGATCCTGTTTTCAGTGGATTCTTTCTGGCTACACGGTGATGTAAGGACATCACGATAATAGAAACTTATCACGTGAAAAAAAGAGAAAGAAACCGTACTTTATTAAGCTTTACGGGAAAAGAAAGTCATCAGAAGTACACCGAGTCACCCTTCCAATTGGTAATGTACAGAATTTTTCATAACTTGTTATAAAATTGAGATCTGACTCTTTTTACTTCGTAAATTTATTAAAACATTTTACTTGAGATCAACTACATTTTTTTCCACTGAAGGTCACGCGAAGATCTCGACATTAACGGTCATAGGATAGGTTTTGACCTCAGCTATTACGTCGTAATGATACAAATATGTATACCTGGTAGGTGCCGCATTATACTGCCCACAGTTAAATATCTCCCAAAAATTTAGCTTAAACAAACATGGATCAATTTTCACAGCAGAGTGCTACGCCATTAGCCGAGCACTGGATATTGCCAATTTATATAGTAATGCTACAAATTTTCTCGTCTTCACCGACTCGCAAAGTACAATCAAATCACTACGGAAGCCAACCTTATATATATATACCACTTGGTTTAAAGCAATAAATAAATAAATATGTATACCTGTTTTAAATATCAACGGCCTTGGACCCGCGAAAAAATGTGACCTTGAGAGAAGTATTCTGTTCATTGTAATATTTATCTCTTCGAACTAAATAACGTTTGCCTCTGAAATTTTTTTAAATTATTAAAATCAAGTAAATTATTCGATCAAGTTATTTTGTTCTCCCTGTACAGCTGAAACAGTGATGAACCATTAGGCTAGAATCAATAGATGAATCAGAGTCGATTAGCACAATTGACGACACTGTTCAAGTGCAATAAAAAGATCGTATCATGCAACTGACATGTCAGAGTGTTAAAAGGTGCTTCACAGTCTCTGATGCTGTTGTCAGTTGGAGGTTAGCAAAACGCACAAAAGAGAGTCGAAACAGTTGAAAGACACTCGACGAATATCGACATTTCCAGAAAATCCTGTACCTTCGGCAAGGATGAGCCTTCGAGAACCCCTTCAGGCTGAATAGGCGAAGGTTTCGCTATACAGGGTGTCCTAAAAATGTCTTTCTTCCTTCAAAGGGGAGGTTCCTGAGGCCATTTGAAGCGACATTTTCCTTTGCAAAAATGGCCGTTTCGGCTATGTTAAGGAGTTATTAACGAAAAACACGGACCAATCAGAGCGCGACCTAGAGGCGCATTGGCAGAAACGGCCGTGCGCGACAGAAGTCGAGCGATGGTGATACACCGCGGTCGAAAGCAAGGAACAAACAAGAGAAGAAAATTTTTCGAGTCCTATGTCGGATAGTTCAAATTTGAATATGTTGTAGTCTTTAGTAACCTATCAAGGAATCTCGAAGGATTTTTCGAAATCTTAAAAAATGTTGGTTTTACGGACGTGTAAAGAACTCTTTTTCATTAAATTATAACACTAGAACTAACGTACCGAGGAAAATAAGTTTTTAGGAGCTTATAGTGAACACAGAAGAGTATCTATTGAAAATATTTCGATTTGGAAAAAACGGTTTATTTTGAAAATGTTTTAAACAAATGCAATGTTCCTATAGCCGGGACTTTCTTAAAAATTCTAGTGTATTCTAGTATATTCCAGCATATTCTAGTATATTCTGGTATATGCTTGTATATTCTACTATATTCAAGTATATTCTTGTACATTCCAGTATAATCATGTATCTTCCAGTATATTCTAGTATATTCTAGTATATTCTAGTATATTCTAGTATATTCTAGTATATTCTACTATATTCTTGTATATTCTGGTATATTCTAGTGTATTCTAGTATATTCCAGCATATTCTTGTATATTCCAGTATATTCTAGTATATTCTAGTATATTCTAGTAGATTCTAGCATATTCTAGTATATTCTAGTATATTATGGTATATTATAGAATATTCTAGTATATTCTAGTATATTATGGTATATTCTAGTATATTCTACTATATTCTAGTATATTCTGGTATATTCTTGTATATTCTGGTATATTCTAGTATATTCTTGTACATTCCAGTATAATCTTGTATCTTCCAGTATAAACTAGTATATTCTAGTATATTTTTGTATATTCTGGTATATTCTAGTGTAGTATAGTATATTCCAGTATATTCCAGCATATTATAGTATATTCTAGTATATTCTAGTATATTCTAGTATATTCTAGTATATTCTAGTATATTCTACTATATTATGGTATATTCTAGTATAGTCTACTATATTCTAGTATATTCTGGAATATACAAGTATATTATGGTATATTCTATTATATTATGGTATATTCTAGTATATTCTACTATATCCTAGTATATTCTGGTATATTCTAGTATATTCTAGTATATTCTAGTATATTCTACTATATTCTAGTATATTCCAGTATATTCGAGTAAATTCTACTATAATCTAGTATATTCATGTATGTTCGTGTATATTCTGGTAAATTCTACTATATTCTAGTATATTTGTTTATGTTCGTGTATATTCTGGTATATTCTAGTATATTCTACTATACTTCTTTGTTCCTTGCTTTCGACCGCGGTGTATCACCATCGCTCGACTCCTGTCGCGCGCGGCCGTCTCTGCCAATACGCCTCTAGGTCGCGCTCTGATTGGTCCGTGTTTTACGTTAATAACTCCTTAACAAAGCCGAAACGGCCATTTTTGCAAAGGAAAATGTCGCTTCAAATGGCGTCAAGAACCTCCCCTTGGAAGGAAGCGAGACATTTTTGGGACACCCTGTAGATGATGCTAGAAGTAACATGAACATTCCACAGGCAACATATTTTACGTAGAGCAATCTTTGGCTCGCAAAAGCGTGGCAAACTCGAGGCGAAACGTTCATTTGACGCTACAGGGCACTGCGTCCGACGTATCAATCTACAGCACAGTATACACACCGGATGTCAGCCTGGTTCTTGGCATTTAGCGTAGGTTATAGAGGCTAGAGGGCGGTAATTCGAAAGAGGGTGCAGCCGGGATTTCCCGTAGTCCCTAACTAATCCAAACATTCCTCGAGACGTTCAGACTGCGGATGGTAGATCGTGATAACATCCTGTTGTAGACCTTGGAATTCGGCTTCCAGCAATTTCTGCTCGGATCCTGAAGAAAGTACACCCTCGAGTTTCACGTATGCTCATTCTCGCGACCATCCGCGATTTGGTTAGGCGTCTTAATAACACGCTACCCTTAACTGCCCTGGTTGTTTAACCTCTGCGCAAAGCACGCGGCAGCGAACAGTTTCGTTAGATCTCGAGAGCATCGATCGACTGTATCACAGGAGAATCTTCGCAGCTGACTTTCGAGACGGTTATCAAGGCACAGGGGATGCTAAAGCGTCTTTGCTGCTGCCGTGTGTTGATTTATCTATTTGCCAGTTTAAACAAGTCGGAACTCTTTGAGCCGCCGACGTGAAAGACGCGAGCAAATTGGAGGAGACAGTATGTCGTATTGACGCAGAAGATGTGTTCTCGATCAGGCGAATGTTACTAGCCGCCTGGTTTTCGGGCTTTGCACTTTGATCAGCTTTAGAATTTCTTTTTCATATCATGTGTAGACGTCTGTGAAAGAGACCTGTACGATATCTGTTAAACATTTGTTCCCAGAAACGCGTGATGTTCAGTTTTAAGGGTCCAGAAGCTCGAGCAACGAGCGCAACACGATACAATTTTTGACGTCTTCACCCCCAAAAATGTCACCGAAGAAGAAAGAAAATGTCTACTTTTTCCTGACTATATTTGCTTCAATGCTTAAATATTGATTACACAAAAGTAAAATTTTATTTCGTCTGGAAATAATGGTATAACTTTCATCTTTGTTAGACATTATTTAATATCTTCATCACGAGCCTGACGCGTTAAAATATGACAAGTGGTTAATTCGTGCGAGGAAACATACAAAAGTGGTATAGAATATCTTTTTTATTAGTCTTAGTCCATATTTAAGGGGTCAGAACAGCCCTCAGACTTGGAGGTCGAAATCATATCTTGTCGAATATCGTGGAAACTGTTAGAGCTGGGGAAATGGTATAAATGGCAAAGATTTATATCTTTTTATATGCAATACCTCTGCGGTGACAGATTTTTAAGATCACTATTTGTTTAAACAATATTTTAAAAAATATAATTTATCAATTAATTAGGGGTAAATCCAACAATTTTTAGGGGTACCCTAAAAGACTAACTTAGGTGTATCCTAAAGACTCCAGAGTGTCTGTAGTAGTCCTCCCCATTTTGGCCATGTTTTAGCTATTGTGCAACGGTCCAAATTCGGCAACTCTCCCCTACTATCATCAAATTAGAACTGGTACCAAGATAACGATAAAATTCTCGTTTTCTAATTTAATAATTAACATTGTACCGTACAGTAAGTTTTTCTTTTTTATTGTACAGTTGTAACCTCCGATATTCTGCAGTCTGTATTACATACATAATATTACAATAATAAGCTTATACTAATGTGAAGGTAACATAATAAATACAAACCAGTTGGAGTCGCTTAATTGGTAATGGACGTGATGATGACATTATATACACAATCCACAATCTTTGAGGAAGGAACATAAGATCTTACATAGAGTGTTTGTAGGTCTGTGAAGTAGTACATTACACGACATGGGAAGAAAAAGGCCCATTAATCACAGGTTATATATAAATTTCAATCTATGCGTGTCATAGTACAGCAATATGTTATAAAAATCGAAATACACTGTTGTTCAACCCAGTAGAACTTTACTAAAATTAATCTAATTATTAAATAGTAGATATTTGATAATAGATTCGTTAAAGGGTGTACAATTATCCTGAAAAATATCCTAGAAAAATTGTTTGAACTTGTCGAAGCCGAACGTAGTTACAGAAATTTTGTCTATAATTTCGAACGTCTCTACACTCGGATTACTCCTGACAGCCGAACGACTGAGCCAATTTCGTTTAAATTTGGTACGTGACTTTCCGCGAAGCCACTCATAAGGTTTCCTGAAAATTTTATCAAAGGCCGAAGTGGCGAAGGCAGCTCGAGTACCGTTGGAGCGAGGAAGCGGAAAAAGTTAATCGATTAAATATAAATTCAGGGAGCAATCAAAGTATCGCACTCTCCGACCGCGAGCAAAGAGAGAGATTTTCAATTTTAGCGGGGAAAGGAAAACCATCGAGAGTAATACCAAAGTTTAATGAAATACAATAGTTTCGCGGGTGTATTAAATTCGAATGAAGCGCGTGTAAAGACGGTTATTAACGTTTGTCTTGCTGTGTAGCGCGACTTGACAATTGATAATCCCATAAAATCGCTCCTTACTCCTGCAAGAAACGCTTACGATTGTCATCATAACATATACTTTAATAAAGCAGCGTGCATAAATCATTTCCAGTGGAAGCATCTTGATAACTTCAATAATCGCGAAATAAAAAATCTGAAAATTTCAAATTCGGTAATATTCGTCTTATCTTTGCAAAAGTGGTACCAATAGATTGTCGATGTTCTTCCGATAAAAATGAGTCCAAACACGCCGTACTTCGGTTCACATTTACAGACTTCGTCAAACTATGTCCTCCATTTTGTTATTCGCATGGAGTATAAAACTAGCCCGATTTGCGCCGTGTTTGGACTCGTTTCAATCGGAAAAATCTCGACGATCCACTGGTGCTATGTTTCAGAAGATAACGACAAAAATGACTCGAAGGCAGCAGTCGACTCTACAATGTGAGGGAACGGATATAGTGATCAAAAGCGAGATAGAGACGCGGTCCGTCGAAGTTCGACACTTCAAACAGATGCGCAAAGAATTAACAGTACACCACCATTAAAGCTGACTAGCATGTGTTGCCTTATAAAAATGGCACGATTGAATTTATTTAAATTTTCTACGATTGTCATCATAATATATACTTTAATAAACCAGCGTGCATAAATCATTTCCAGTGGAAGCATCTTGATAACTTCAATAATTGCGAAATAAAAAATCTGAAAATTTCAAATTCGGTAATATTCGTCTCATCTTTGCAAAAGTGGTACCAATAGATTGTCGATGTTCTTCCGATAAAAATGAATCCAAACACGCCGTACTTCGGTTCACATTTACAGACTTCGTCAAACTATGTCCTCCATTTTGTTATTCGCATGGAGTATAAAACTAGTCCGATTTGCGCCGTGTTTGGACTCGGAAATGTGTACATCTCGATTTAAGTGTACAACTGTTGCCATACTTTTCTAATTGTTTCCACATCAAATTCGATCCCACTGCTATGCCATTCTAGAACGTTAATGAATTTGCAGTTGTCTTGAGTTGCCTGTCGATTTCCTTTTGGAACGAGGTTGCACCGTTAATGGAAAAACTGTAAGATACTGATTAAACATCCAGTATGCGAAAATTAGAACGGCGGTTACACTTCTGCTAAACCCCGAAAACGAAACGGGTTTTCTGGCTTTGCCTTTGCCAGCAGCTGTCTCCGGCTCTCTCTTTCTCCCCCCCCCCCCCCCCTCCCTCTCTCTCTCTCTCTCACACACACACACACACCGGATTTCGAAAGATTCCGGCACACGCATTATGGGAAGTTCACTTTACAGCAACGCTGTTTGAGTCAAAGGGATGCGACGATCAAAGTAGTACCGACGTATTCGTAATTTCGATAGAAATCGCGTGCGAAAACAGTGCAAACGACCGTTCCGCTGTTTGCAATGGTATTTACTACGAGTCTTCTTATTCAACAAATCAACACGATTTTTATTTGCAAATTTGATCAGCTGTATGCGTTACCAACGACTATTATATCATGACGAAAAGCTCATTCTATTAAAACGTTTTTATAATAAACATGAGCAACCAAAGAGACTTGATCTATTGATTGCGTTACGAGCCTGGGCCGAGCGGTAGTGCGCGTGGCCGGCGAGCGGTTTATGGATTAAAGAGGAATATGGTTTTAATTGTTAGTAAGCTGCACGGACGAACCTGCTGCGAAATCAGGGAGCCGCTAGGATGTTTGAGAGACTTCGTGGACGAACCCGATTTGAAATCGGGGAGCTCGTAGGATACGAACGAACCTGATGCGAAATCAGGGAGCCGCTAGGATGTTAGAGAGACTTCGTGGGCGAACCCGATGCGAAATCAGGGAGCCACTAGGAGGTACACGAGCAGACGAACCCGATGCGAAATCGGGGAGCTCCTAGGAGGTACACGAGCAGACGAACCCGATGCGAAATCGGGGAGCTCCTAGGATACGAATAAACCTGATGCGAAACCAGGGAGCCGCTAGGATGTTTGAGAGACTTCGTGGACGAACCCGATGCGAAATCGGGGAGCTCGTAGGATACGAACGAACCTGATGCGAAATCAGGGAGCCGCTAGGATGTTAGAGAGACTTCGTGGGCGAACCCGATGCGAAATCAGGGAGCCGCATAGGTTTGATAACAGTTTGGGTTCCTCATACAAGATCAGGTAGCTCCTAGGATATGTTAGTAACGGCCTGGTAACTTTAATATTATAAATTAATTGATACAACCCGAGCGGTAAGATTGTATCATGTGGGGACGGTCAACTAAGAATTACTGGATCTGAATGGTAGGTTAAAATCAATTGTTACTCAAAATTACCTTGAACTAAATTGTATATTACAGAAAACTGGCTCTTGTACAACTGTTAGTGTCGCGATAAGAATTGAGTGTGTAAGAAAATGTTATGTAGTTACCTAAGTACTACTGCCTGTTGGATGACGTACTGGCGATGCGGGGAACACAGAGAGGTTGAATAATTATGCCAAGATAGATTAATACCGTACTCGCGGAATCTATAAGGTTACTTGATTCGAAAGGGTGACTAGGCCCGATCTCACTAAATACAACCAACTCCAAAATGAGATTCAGCGTAACGACGTGTATAGCCCGTTTGTACTTTAAGCACTGCCCCCGAGGGTTAAAATTCGAGGGTTTATATTCTGTAAAATCTATATGGGGATGCTCTCAAGATTTCCATATTAGGGAATCTTGTGCAACTGTCCCTGTACCGAATCATGCTTTGTGCCGGCTGCATCCAGCTGGAGCATAGTCATCGTTTCTATAAGCAAAGGGTGGAATAGGGCATTTTTCGTTCTCAGGAAAATATGGTATAAATAAAGCAGAGATAATTCTCTGTACATAACAATTGAATGTTCTGCACTTTACGAGATGTGCGACATGTGCTACATGTTACGACATGTGCAGAAAATGTTTATTGTGCATAAAAATCCGCAGTCTATTCGTTTTGCTTGTATTGGCAAAACTGTCACGCAAGCCAAACACCCTGAAGAATGTCAGAGGTAAAAGGTGAGGTCGGTGAACAAATGCAGTAAATTATGCGTCGGTACAGAAGTCCAGCGAACAATGCTTGGTGACGTGAGCGGTATTTCGGTGCTGAAGAACGAGCCACCAACCAGAAACTCGGTGCACTGACACTAAAAGCTGCCCGTTCTCTGAAGAGCATGCAAGTACGCCGACGATTTTGTTCCTGATTAATCGTGGAAGGCCCAGCTGGAACTCCAGAAATATCTTCTCGTGCACCGGGCGTCCGCAACCTGATCGATAATCGCTGATAACGTGCAGATTTTTCTGCAAATTCTCTTTTTTTACTAAAAGGGACTCTTCTGTGACGGTAAGCAAGTTTTATCAATTTTTTAACGGAAAAGCATTCACAGTATCAAAATGATTATTCATGGATTGGATAGGTGCATCCTTAATTTATAAGAAAACATTTTTTAATTTGCATTTGTTTGATTATTCATTGAACAGAGCAAAGTTGTGTCAACTTTGTTGTGTGTAACGTGTAGCAACTACTTAGTAATAGTAAATAATTTGTATCAATTTTTTAACGCTCTATTTTCTATTGCAGTTGACCTTGCGTGACCTTGAATAACCTTCATAAAAGGTCATTGAATTCGTCTTGAAACACACTATCAGAATGTAAATAAAAAACCATACAGTTCCACTTAAAAAAACAGAGTTGACCTTCGTATCTCCTTGACGTCTCCACCTATAAAAAAATTGATGACATCAGATTACGAGCCCCTTCGTATCAAGTAAATTTAGTCTGATGCGTTTTCTTTTATCTTCAAAAGCAAGCGAGTTATTCAGGTGACCTGTTTTTAGTGCCCCACCCTGTATGTACTAAGATATCTGAAATTGTTAATAATACGTTGTGAAATTATAGAACTAATTATAGAGAAGGAAAGGTAAAATTGTGGTCATTAATATTAAAGATGTAGAGTATCTACAATACTAAAAATCTACAATCTTGTAGGTATTTTTTTAACGGAAAAGCATGCTCAGTATCAAAATGATCATTCATGGATTGGATAGGCGCATCCTTAATCTATAAGAAAACATTTTTTAATTTGCATTTGTTTGATTATTCATTGAACAGAGGAAAGTTGTGTCAACTTCGTTGTGTGTAACGTGTAGCAACTACTTAGTAATAGCAAATAATTTGTATCAATTTTTTAACGGAAAAGTATTAACAATATCGAAATAAATATTCATGGATTACATATGCGCATTCTTATGAAACAAGAAAATATTTTTTTAATTTGTTTATTTATTTATTCGACCGAGTAATGTCGTGTCAACCTATTATGTGTAGGTGCAGTAAGGTGTCTTTGCATTGGTTGATTTAACCCAATTGAATAAAATGTATTATACTAACATACTAGCATTGTTATTAACAATTTCAGGAACGCAGACACGAAATTATGAACATCATAACGCATAATCGAAAGAGACAACTGCTAAAATTGGTGTCAACGCATTACGTGTACCACTAATTCCAAAATGACTAATAACTTCACCAAGTGCACTCACACATAGAAAAATACCCCGAAACGACAAATTATAATTAACGTTTAATTTAGCTGTACTATACCGTATTAACGCCATTAAGAATAAAATTTACAACGTTCACCAAAATTGCTATCGCGCAGCGAGTATTTTACCATTCAACGAATCAAGATTTATCTGTGCGCGCGTGTGATAACTACAAGTCAAAAACTTTTAATAAAATAAGTGGCAGTTATATTTCACAACATTTCGACGTGCAGATATATATACAATAAACCGATAGATGTGTGTGTTTAATATCGTTGTATACATATGCATATGTGCAACATACTGTTCAGTATACCGAGAACGCATTTTAATTGAAAGTTTGGAAAATGTTGCTCGCTCGCCGGGTTCCATGAAGAGACAATGGAAAATGAAACCGACGTACATTGTTTAATCAGTTTTAATTAAAGATTGTAGTAAAGCATATAATTTGGCGGAATCATATCTAATTTCGGGAAACCGGTCAAAAGCCGCTGTACTTCATTATTTATTTTGATGAATTCCTAATTTTGAAATGCGTTTTGCCGGTAAACAATACTGAATTTCCATACGCATATAATTACGGAAACTACAAACATTCCGAATATTCTTCAGAGCTATTCATTTTTTCATCTTAATACATTAAAAAACGGTAATTATAAATATAGCCAATAATGGATTAAATCCATCAAAATAAATGATTTTGATATTTCAGCATGGAATCTCGCTAAAATTAATAATTACACGCAAGCATATTATATGTTCACTAATAAAATTCAATTATTTCTCTGCGGATCAAAGGATGCATAATACTGAGACCGAATTTGTTGAAATTATTATCTTGCAAGACCTTATTCAGCACTATTAGCAAAACTGGGAGAAATTGCGGAAATTGAATAGACTTTAGAATTTGAAAGCAAACAAAAAAGTAATTTTTTTAATAATTACAAAATTGTCATTTTGAAATAGGTTATTTTGATTTTTAGGTAGAGTGATAGACTAGATAAATATATCTATTATTCAAACAAATATTTTAGCGTCTCTGGTGGTTCTAATATTCATAAAACAAGGTCGATAATTATAAACGAGCTTCGATAGTGGAATATGTGGAATGGTTTCACTGAATTTCCATACGCATATAATTACGGAAACTACAAACATTCCGAATATTCTTCAGAGCTATTCATTTTTGCATCTTAATACATTAAAAAACGGTAATTATAAATATAGCCAATAATGTATTAAATCCATCAAAATAAATGATTTTGATATTTCAGCATGGAATCTCGCTAAAATTAATAATTATACGCAAGCATATTATATGTTCACTAATAAAATTCAATTATTTCTCTGCGGATCAAAGGATGCATAATACTGAGACCGAATTTGTTGAAATTATTATCTTGCAAAACCTTATTCAGCACTATTAGCAAAACTGGGAGAAATTGCGGAAATTGAATAGACTTTAGAATTTGAAAGCAAACAAAAAAAGTAATTTTTTTAATAATTAAAAAATTGTCATTTTGAAATAGGTTATTTTGATTTTTAGGTAGAGTGATAGACTAGATAAATATATCTATTATTAAAACAAATATTTTAGCGTCTCTGGTGGTTCTAATATTCATAAAACAAGGTCGATAATTATAAACAAGCTTCGATAGTGGAATATGTGGAATGGTTTCACTGATAACATTCAGCGAGTAACATGAGTCGGGATTAGACGATTGAATGAGCATTATCTAACACGTTTCGCACGCCCACCGGTGGAAAAACAAGTTGAAAAGCCGTCTAAAGCTACAGATCAGACTCGATAGAAAGGCCGTGTCTGTGTAAACGCGACTACGGACGTGGATTTTCATCCATTCAAGCCGGGCGAGATACGATTCACGGGGTGTCTCGAGATTCTTCGTCCTCCAGACACCTTTTCAAGGTGTATGCCACTCATTTCGCGGCTCCAGTTTACCCTTTAACCCTTTCGCTTGTTCGTCGCCGCGTTAACGCATCGATCTTGCCGTTTTAAAGGGGTACACCGTACTGTGAATTTAAACTTCCGTCCTCTCTGAAACTTTCAGTATTTTTTCCAGAAGAACTATTGAACCTGTTGCATTAGGATTTAGCACAGATATTTACTGGTATATGAAGTACACGTGTGATTTTTATAAACTAAAAATCATCAAAATTACATGAATTATATTTATCTTTATAGAGCACTTTTTGAAGGGATATTTTTGTTTTGAGTGCCAAAATTATAATACCAATTTTTAGGAAGTTTTTTCAGAAATACTACTGAAACTTTTAAATTCAGATTTCGCACACATATTTATTGGTATCTGAAGTGCAGGTGAGATCTTTGAAAAGTAAAAATAATTAAAATTGAGATTTTTTGAGAATGAAAAACCATAAAGGTGACGTCGCGAATGTTTGCCAAAGGCCAACTTTTACGATTCAAAATCGTTGTTGAACCTTTTTCAAAAATTAAAAACATTCTTTTCTACGTGTGTACCAGTTGGCAAAGTTATTAGAATTATGACAATTCCTGAGGAAGAACGCGTTTTATCGAAGAACGGTCGTTGTGTATACAGGGTGGGGCAATAACTATGTCCAGTTTGAATATTGCCGTTATTTGTAATAATATGAAAAAATGTAATATAGAAAACTTACACGGTATAGAGGGTGACATATTGTGACACGAACATTTTCTGCGTGGGTGGAGGCATAGAGATTTCAAGGTCAACTCTATTTTTTTAAATGGAATGCTATGTTTTTTTTATCACGATGCGATAGCCAGTGTTGAGACGAATTCAGCGAGTTATCATTGAAGGTCATGCAAGGTCAAATATGGTAGTAAAATAAACTTTATTACCTTACAGGAGATGCTCGAATTGGTGACCGTTTGCGTCAATGCAAAGTTGCAATCTTCGTATCTCTGCATCACGTGCATGTCTTATCGTTTCTGAACTTGTTCTAGCACATGCTGCAATTATCCGTTGTTTCATATTTTCTAGTGTACTGGGTACTTCTTGATAAACAGCATTTTTCAATGCTCCCCAGAGATAAAAATCTAATGGTGTTAAACCCGGAGAGCGAGCTGGCCAAGAAACTAATCCTCCACGTCCTATCCATTTATTTGGGTAAAGTTCGTTCAGTGCATCTCTTTACTCTCCGAGCATAATGTGCTGGACATCCGTCGTGCTGTAACCACATCATTTGGCGAACGTTTAGTGGTACAGTTTATAATAAAGTCCCCAATCTACTTCGTGTAAAGTGTTCATATCGTTCGCCAGTAATATTTCCATCGATAAAATGGCGGTCCGATTATTTGATCACCAACGATTCCACGCCATACGTTAATTGACGATTGTCGTTGGTGCTCAACTTGTCGTAACCAGTGTGGATTATCGATACTCCAATAATTGCAGCATGTGCTAGAATAAGTTCAGAAACGATAAGACATGCACGCGATGCAGGGATACGAAGATTGCAACTTTGCATTGACGCAAACCGGCACCAATTCGAGCATCTCCTGCAAGGTAATAAAGTTTATTTTACTACCATATTTGACCTTGCATGACCTTCGATGATAACTCGCTGAATTCGTCTCAACACTGGCTATCGCATCGTGATAAAAAAAACATAGCGTTCCATTTAAAAAAATAGAGTTGACCTTGAAATCTCCTCTATGCCTCCACCCACGCAGAAAATGTTCGTGTCACAATATGTCCCCCACTATACCGTGTAAGTTTTCTATATAACCTTTTTTTCATATTATTACAAATAACGGCAATATTCAAAGTGGACATTGCCCCACCCTGTATGTATAGTTTTATTAGTAAATTCGGCATGGTTATAAACGTTCCCAGTATGCCTTTCGCCAGGAAAATGTTCGCACAGGCTCAAAGGGACGGCCGTAATACATTTTTCCCGATGGCGGCTGCGACATTCGCCACGCCGCGCAGTAAACAAAATATTTGGACTAACGTTTCGCGAAGATTTCAAACGCGTTTCTATACCCTTTATCCGTGTCAGAGACAACAGTCAGCTTTGTCGAGGACAGCTAGGACACACACGGGCAGAGCTAAAACGAAGTGCGAGTTCCTGTTTCTCTGACGTGACATTGTCAGCACCGGAAACTATTTGGACGCGTTATGTTCGCAACATTCGCGGAACGCGAGAACCGAGTAGAAGTGTTTTCATACTGCTCGGTTCCCCACAATTGACAAATGAATGCTGGCTGGTTAATGTCCGGAATAATTCCCTTTTTCAATTTCGACGTTGTTCGTTACATCGTTCTAGTGTCGGCATGGTTAAAGTCGGTCGATTTTTGGATAAATGCGTTTAATGTGGGACATGTGATTTTTAAAAATTTGTAGGAAACAGGGACGTGCCTCTTTCTTAATGAAATTTATGTTAAAATATAGTAGCATGATAATAGTTGACTATGCAAATGGTTGGTAGAAAGCAATGAAAATTTCCAATTTCATAAAGTGCTAACGTAATATGGAAGACTTGATTTTTAGAAGCTTGCCAAAAATAGGGACATGCTTCTTTTTCATTGAAATCAATGTCGAGATGCGCCAAAATATGAATAGTTAACTATGCAAATGTTTGAGTATCATTGAGGTCACGGTAAAAAATTGTAGGAAGCTATTATTAAGACAAAATTGCATTTACCATCGAATCACTACTACTGTGTTTTATAGGAGCGCATGGGGATTGAGATCTTAGAGATTGTATAATTTATTTCCAAACGAATCCATTACCAAATATCAATGTTAGTTTAACTGCGTTTTGGAGAACTCTTTTTTTCAAGTTTTTTTTATACAATCTTATAGATTTCGACGAGAAAACATCGAAAATGAAAATCTTAATGCGCGGAATTAATTAGTTAAAAAGTTATACGCATATAAAGTGGAACACTTTTAAGCCTATTTGACAGGTTACAGCGCCGCCATATTGATATATTTGGTAGGTAACACACACAAAATAGGCTAAATACTTCCGAACAAATCCATTAGATAGCAGCACAAACACGTACGTAATACATAATAACACATTTACTAAATCAAAATGCGAAACATTATACCATGGTCGGGCCGGAGTTCTCCGCTCACACGACGACCTAACCTCAAACCATCTTTTACTGTACCTTCTTTTTGAAATCCTGTATGTGATTCTGTATATTTTAATTACTGGACACCAAAAACGACCGATTCCATGATTATTGTTATAAATTTTCATTTCGCCCCGATGAGTACGATATTTTTTAAGTTTCCGCAACAATCCTGAGCTCAAGTAATTGCTTCTTCTTTACTACTTGGCATGTCTCTAAAGTGAAAATTTCTAATACTTGAACTAGCCATTTAAAAATTAACAATAAACTTATTAATAATTAATTTGTGAAAAGCATTTGAAATTGCTTATGTTTACAAAGTATGTGTAACCACTGAATTGCTATCTAGCGCATACGCTCAGTACTATTTAGTCGATCCCGCAAATATACCATACTACCTAACACATGCGCTGAACACTCACGATCTATCCAGCGCATGCGCCGAACTACCTACGTCTACCACTCAACGAATATCCAATATGGCGACGCTCTAACCTGTCGAAAACGCTTAAAACTGCTCATCTTTACACGCGCATAACTTATAAACCAGTGAATTCCTAATAACCATACACACATTTTCGGAATGTCTTCATCGATATCTACAGGATCACATAAAAAAAAGTTAAGAAGACGGAGTTCTCCAAAACGCAGTCGAGCCTTAATTTTCTTTATTTTATTTAAAGCCGAAACAATTAGAAAAAAATAATAAAAATGACAAAAATGCGTCTCCTATTTTTTTCAAAATTATATTTACTATCGAATGACTTGAATTAACGTACGAAGATTGAGCATTGAGAATTTCTGTAATTTCTTTGCAACCTAATTAAGTATCAATTATTTAACTTATACATCTACTTCACCACATTATACAGGAAGGATCAAGCAGTTATCATGGTCCATACAATTTACACTTTAACAATCGAACTTTCATCGTCCATTTGATCGGTTCCGAACAATCCTTTGGGCGGACCACCGGCAAATCGTCCAAAGAGAAGCCTTTATACTTTGCGATCGTGCAATCGGCTCGAAATTGGATGTAGCGTAATCACATCAAGGGATTCGGCGCTTATTATTAGCCGCGTTATTGATTTTAGACACCGGTTTCGTAGCGCAACCTTCTACCAAACGCTAGAGGCAGGTGATAAAGGTTATCGTCGATCCTCAATAATGTCGGCCACCCTCGACCACAGTCTTGATTTTTATTTTCGCGTTTAATGTCGGTGCGCCTTGCCCTTTATTATACCTATAAGGTTCTCCGGGTATTCGATGCGATTCGAACCTCGGAGATTGACATTAGACTCGACGATGCTCTTTAATGCACGCAGATCTTAAGAAAAATTAATCCACTAGCTTGTGAAACGTTAATAGACAATTCCAAAGCACATTGGTGACTAAGGGATCAGCAAATCGAGCAAAACAAACAAATATTTGAACTCGAGAAATTGGCGATGCTTAAACAGCGATGGCATCGTTTAAACAAATAGTACAGCAATAAACCTAGTCTCATTTTAAAGCTTAAAGATTCGTTCGTCCATCAAATCCTACAAATATAAAAAATAAGACCAAAAATTGAGAAAAACGATTTTTTAGTAGCACCCCACTTTTCGATTTTTTCAATTTTCTCAATTGTACTTACTTGTGCTAGGTTGTGCTAAGATTGTGCTAAAGTATTACTTTATAAAAATAATAAATAAAGAAGTTATGGTAAATAATCGTTTTGGACATGCAATTAACGTTTAAGATAGTAACAGTTATCCAAACAGCATATAATCATATATCTGAATTGTGCTAGCCTAGCACAAGTCAGCACAACTTTCCTTTTCGCCAGCACAACGATATAAAGGGCACTTTACTCTTGCTCGCGGCTCTTCGCGATGGACACTATATTATTAATTTGACTTTCTGGTCATCCGACAAACATAATATTGCATATCTGAGTTGTGCTAGCCTAGCACAAGTCAGCACAACTTTCCTTTTTAAAATTATTTATTTCAACAAGTGGGGGGCTAACTTCTAGGAGAAGATCGCCAAACTCTCCTTGTCGAACGAGCGGCCAGGAACAGGCTCCCGTACTCTCCCGTTCCTCCGGCAGGCATCCAGGTATTCTCGCCGTACTCTCCTGCCGGAACCGAGTTTGCCCTCGGAGTGCGGCCGATGGTCTTACCTCGTCCTCTCTCTCGGAACAGCAAAAAGGAGGTGGCATCTGCGAGCCCGCAATTTATACCTATTCGTTGCTATCCGCGAGCGCAAGAATCAACAACGCGGTTGAGTACATGGTGTGCGAAAGTAAAGGCTTCAAGCTTTAACACTAGGTTTACGGAACACTAAAAGTGACTATTTTACACTATTGTGTAAAAATAACAAAAATGTGTCTATCTAAATTTTTAGACATTCCTTTTATAAAATGTACCCCAAAAAAATAAATGTATTGAATAATTCCTCATGGATGCATCTTTTCAACCTCGATAATTGTAAATTAAAAATATTACAACCCGTCATTTTGACGGGTCCCGTAAATCTAGTGTTAAGTAATACGAGCACAAATTTTTTTGCTGTACAATTATTTTTCACAAAATTACAAGTTGAATATCGTGAATTTGTCGAGAATCGGAAGTGTGGTATCCAAATACTTTTTTTGATCGTGAATGTACAACTGTCACCAATATTATACAACTTACAATCGACGTGGATCGTCGACATCTAATTGCCTTCATTAATCCGCCTCGCTTTTACTTTAATTGCGTGATCGCCGTTCCAACGGGATAACGAATTTGCATCGTGCCGAAGAAAAATTATTCGCGGATTTTCGCGCTAACGAGGCAGATAAGCTCGTCGGAGGTTAGTCCCGGATTTTCCGATACTATGTCGGATTATAGTGAAGCCAGCACCCTTCATCCGCCGCCTCTTCACTGGGTAGTATAGTACTCTTTTGTTTCGTACAGCACACTTTATTACGTATTACATGTCCACTTCTGAATCTAATTATCCAGAGGAGCGTGTATCATTTTGTAAGTGATAAGCACACTCGAATGGATTGCGATTCATGGCCGTTAAACCCTTTGTTCTTTGTATTTTACAAAGCTTTCGAGCGGTGAATGGAAGTTACGGGCTCGAGCGAGAAAAACTGGAGGAAGAAGTTGAAAGTATGATGGATCGTGGGGTTTCGTTTGCGAAGTGGTTCGCAGCTATTATATCGCGAATACTTATTCATTTAGCTTGTAGCGACTGGCCGGCGGATTTTACGCATTCACCTCGCTCACGATAACTTCAAGTACAATTTACAATTAGTGCGGTTAAAGAGTCAAAGACTGTTTCTTCAAAACTTTTTGATCTAATCTTTAAACGTGGCAGAACTCTGTACAGCAATATCAGATAGCCACGTGACTTCAATTTTGAGGAACTGAAGAGCTTGCCAAATGGTTTATTTGTTATGCACCCCATTTCACTAGGAACTAGGGGTGTGCGAGAACCCGAAACATCGGGTCGGGTCGGGAACACAGAATTTTTTCGGGATCGGGACGGGTTCCCGAAAATGTCGAGATTCTCGAATTTATCGGGATTCCCGAAAAAGTCGGGATTCTCGAATGAATCAGGATCCCAAAATCATCGGGATTCTCGAATGCATCGGGATTCCCGAAATCATCGAGATTCCCGAAATCATCGAGATTCCCGAAAAAGTCGGGATTCTCGAATGAATCAGGATCCCAAAATCATCGGGATTCTCGAATGCATCGGGATTCCCGAAATCATCGAGATTCCCGAAAAAGTCGGGATTCTCGAATGAATCAGGATCCCAAAATCATCGGGATTCTCGAATGCATCGGGATTCCCGAAATCATCGAGATTCCCGAAATCATCGAGATTCCCGAAATCATCGAGATTCCCGAAATCATCGAGATTCCCGAAATGATCGAGATTCCTGAAAAAGTCGGGATTCTCGAATGAATCAGGATCCCAAAATCATCGGAATTCTCGAATGCATCGGGATTCCCGAAATCATCGAGATTCCCGAAATCATCGGGATTTCCGAAAATTCCGAGATTCCACTAACCATTTAGGTATATTCGTTTCAATTAATACATTCATAGTTTCAGATTTTTTATTGATCGAACCTGTGCGCCGAAATTCGAACACAATTAATATAAATTTTCAATTTGATTAATAATTGCCTGGTTGTCCGAGAGTTGCGAGTTAATTTCATTTGAATATCTGTGCCACGTATGTTTGAAATACTCTATGTTACTCTATAGTAATTACCTGATTATTTGCGAGTAATTCGCAATGTCGATTGTATTTCTTTATAACACAACCTGTACAGTTTCTTCGATATTCTTGTAAAGCTTGAAGAGACGAATCCAACGACTACCATAAGCATGCAATTATCATCGTTCAATCTCGAGATATTCCTGTATGAAAGCTGAGGTACCTAACCGAGAGCTGATCGAGACCTTACGTTTCAGGCAGGAATATCTCGAGATTGGGGTTCCCGAAAATGTCGAGATTCTCGAATTTATCGGGATTCTCGAATGAATCGGGATTCTCGAATGCATCGGGATTCCCGAAATCATCGAGATTCCCGAAATCATCGATATTCCCGAAATCATCGGGATTTCCGAAAAGTCCGAGATTCCACTAACCATTTAGGTATATTCGTACACCGGAATATTAGAATTAGGACACCCGACTCTTTCGGGAATCTCGAAATTTTCGGGAAACCCGACTCTTTCGGGAATCTCGAATTTTCGGGAACCCGATTGCTTTGAGAATCTCGAAATTTTCGGGAAACCCGACTCTTTCGGGAATCTCGAATTTTCGGGAACCCGACCCGACCCGACTCGACTTCTTCCCGACTTGTCCCGACCATCGGGTTCCCGATATTTTCGGGGTCTCGCACATCCCTACTAGGAACAATGCAATCTTGAAATTGGTGTAAACGAAAATTTTGCATTTCCATAGTTCTCGATAACCTAACACTGTATTTTATTTATTTGGATTGTTTGATCCCTATAAATCTCTTTTAAGTTTAATCCTTATAAAACTTGCACAGTCTCGAGTCGATCGAACCTTTCATAAAAATCGATGACGTTATTCCGTCTAAACAAGCTATCGAGTGAGGATCGTCCAAAATAATCTGGAACAAATGAATCATTCACTGCGATGCAACAGAGGAACGAAATCAGGATCGCGGTGAGTTTCGCAAAGCTTCGCGGCAGAATGTCTAATGCGGCTGCCGGCATTTCAAACAATTACTGTAACTCCTTTTTAACAGAGAGTTGATTTTCCCTTATCGGGTTTTCCGAGCCTCGGCCGGGCGGTTCCGCGATCGTAAAAGCGGAGCATGAATCAAAGGTGCGTCAGCACACTGCACCGGTTGCACTCGAGCTTCGCGTGCAATTCCACCGTCTGCATATGTTTGTATTAACTCTCCGTGCTCGTAACTACTATTATACCCTGAAACTCGACAGCGGCCGGCCGGGCCAACCCCCGCCGATGCATACCGAAGTTTATACGAAATTTGTTTGTATATTCGCAATTGAACAAATAGCGGCCTGGCAGCGGAACGTTTCGCGAATGGATTTCAGTGAACAGTCGCCAACGATGACTTGCGCCCATCGTTCCGGTCACGATTAAATGTCAAACCCTTCCATTCCCCCCTCTCCCATTATTGCTTTGCTTTTCCACCAGCGAAATTACTTTCCGCTATCAATTGTAAAATTCCTATGTCAGGCCACGCGTGCGCTACGAGAAACTCAACGGAATGAAACGTTTGTCGAACCGACCGAGAAATGTGTATTAACAGCGATCGCCGGTGTGCTGTTCTCGCGATGTCGGTGACCGAGAGACCTAACAGCTTCACTGCGATCGCCTGTTTGCAAATTGAATTGCACCGGACATTTTATTTAGAGAGTCAGGACCCCCCAGACCAAATGCTGTATGGAGATTAGGAAAAGTAGGAGGGTTCCGTGGGTATGTGTAAAGGTACGTGTCCATCTGAGAGTTTAAACTCGCGAGTTACTCTCGAGAGTCAAAGACAGTGTACACGGTATTGAGAGGGCTATCGGAGAGCTCCACGGAAAACTCTCGGAGATCAAACAGAAAGATGAAAAACGCTAATGGACACGTCCAATTTTTCTCTGGGCGAGCAACTGTCAGCTATGCGAACGCCATTCGTATTGCTGAGAGTTGTTGAGATAATTTTCACATGTATGTATATTATATTGTATACATATTTATATATACAGCAATGAGCGGGAAACACTGGTCTGACACAGAAGTGGAACAATTAATAACGTTGTACGAAAATAATGAATTTTTATGGAATATCATACACCCAGATTACAAGAATCGTGATAAGAAAAAAAATATTTTTAATGAATTAGCAAAAAGATTTAATTGTGATTCGAAATTGAATTGAAATTGTATAATTTTGCTTCTAAACTGTTGTGCATCTTCTTTTATCTTTTATCTTATTTTATCGCGTCGCATTATCCATGGTTTAACCCCTTCGCTTACAATATCGTCTGAGAGACGTGATGAAGATTCTGAACAGAGTTTAATAAATATGTATGTTATTAATTTCCTTTAAATCGATATATAATTCTATTTTGTTGTTGTTAATGTACGGCCATTGAAGAACATATAGACATGCAATAGATATACATTTTCCCCTTTACCTAAGAAATTATGAACTACAAAGAAATTCTAATCACGAAAACCGTAAAATAAATCGTAAGGCAAGGGGTTAATCCAGCACTTTCTCTTTTTGGAATATTTCTTTTTCCTTATTAAATACATTGCAACAATTGCAGCAAACTTTGGCACATCCATTCTGTTCACGAGTATTCTAATAACTATCAAGATTCATCTGAGAGCTACACGCACGAAATTCAGATGGCCATATACCTGAGAGGACTTTCCGAGAGTCGACTATCGCGCTAATCTCCGAGAGCAAAAAATTTCTGAAATAGTCTCAAATGGACACATAAATTGAGAGTACTCTCGAGAGCAACTATCGACAAAAACTCTCAGATGGACACGTACCCTTAGACGCGGGATGTCGTAAGGGCAGTTTAGGACGGTATATATACAAACAGAGGAAGATTCAGGTAGTAGCGGGAAAGGTGTTGTCGTAATGTCCCTCTGTTGGCGAGCATAGGAAGTAGCCGTCATCAGGTACAACCGCGAGGGTCCCGGGTCCGATTCCCGGCGCGGAATTCCTCATTTTTCCTAAGATCCTACATTTATTTAGAGCAGAGATGGGCCATTTTGCCTCAATTGAGGCTAAGCCCTCAACACCGTAGCTCCCTCTGTCCCCTTCCAGCAAGCGCGGTACAATGGAGTAACGAAGACACGTTGCATGAAAGAGAGGTTGGTGGGAGAAGCAGGCGTTTGAGGGACTCCACCCGTGCCCACCACTGATTTAGAGACTGAGGATTCAGGATCGTAAAACCGAAGTTTGAGGACAGTGGTCACTCTGTTAATTTTATTTCTCAGAAACTACAGCGGCTATCGACTCGAAAGTTTTCGAGAATCCAGTGCCACATTAGATGACTCTACTGCAATTTTTGTGTGTAAATAGATTTGCAAGGGAATTTTTGACTTAACTTTTATTCCGGTTCTGGCTTGAAAGGGGTTGATGTAAAATTGAATTTTTTAAATGAAACTTTAAAGCGAGTGAATATTTTGTATCCTTTTTCTCGAAATTTAGTGAAGCTGTCGGACCTGCAATTTTTTGAGAATCTAGTACCACATAAGATGTCTCTACTGCATTTTTTGTTTGCAAATAGAATTACAAATGAATTTTTTATTTACTTCTTACTGCGACCTAAAGTCAGAATTATTCCATTTAAAATCAAATCTTTTAGAGATGAGCTTTGTGATTTTCTTTGTCAGAATCTATTACGGGTATGACCAAACTTTTGGAGTATCCAGTATCATGCTAGATGTGCATTTTGGACGAAGAGAATTTTGAAATACCGCATAGAAATGACTGTACAGCTGTACGAGCTCTCACTTGTTACCAAAAATAAAGCCTTGCAGAAATGGCTTTGAGAAAATGGCTGTCATATTCTTCTAGTTTAAAATATACAACTTAATTTTTCAATACATATTGTTTAACCCTTATCACTCGAATGGCGACTCTGAGGCGCCGCTACAAATTGTCACACCATTATTCAGAATATTGTTTACATGTTTCAATTTGTTTATATGTAATAAATTACTAAACATTTAAATATTGCATGAGGTACTATATCAGTTTCGTACGCATATAATGAAAAAAAATTATGTACAATGGAAATATTCTAGGTTAGAAGAAATGTTTGATTTCTTAGTTGAAATAGCTCCGAGTGCAAAGGGTTAAACTTCATACAATAAGATTTATATATTGATTATTACAGAAACATAATATTATATATAAACGAAATTGTTGATTATACAACAGAAAGAGGAGAGTTAATTTTCCGTTTGTGTACTTCAAACACCGATTTACAATTTTAGATCAACTCCAAGGAATTGCTTATAGACCACGCGCCATCACAGCGATATGCTGCGCATTTGTTTGTGTTAATTTCGGTGCAAGCTTCTACTGTATTCCGCGCGGTGAAACTATAACGTTGAGCGAAGTAATTCAAATTTTGCACGTACGGGATCCCTTAATTAGACGAATCAGGAAACGGGAGTGGAGAAGTTCTACGTGTTGCTTAATATTTCCTGTTAGACACCCTCCCGTCCTTAGTTCGAATTGTTAAGTCAAGAAAATAATATTCTGCACCAATTCAGTCCTTCAACGCATCCTTCTTTCTCCAATACAGCATTATCACAGCTGTGCGTGTAACGATGGCAAGAATTTGTTCTTGAGGAAAATTTCAAGATTATTGTCATTGTTTTTTTAATAGAAAGGTATATTTTCTCTTCGATATTCCTTCAGTGCATAAAAAGATGAATTCGACGAGTACCATGATCATACCGTTACGATCATTCGATCACGAGATATTTGTAGCCGTAAGCATCAAACGGCTCAATCATCGAAAACATCATCTTACCTTTCAGACACGAATATCTCGAGATGGAATGATCATAATACTACCTTCATGGTACTCGTTGGACTCGACTTCCTGTGCTCTACAAGAATATTAAATAAAAAATATAAGGTACCTCTTGAACCACAAAAGAAAATTCATGGAAATTCTCCTTAAATCCACGTCGGATTGAACCAAGCGCTAAAGTTGGCACATCCATTTCGGAGTCAGGGTTATGTAGAGCCCCAACCACGTTTCATCGCCAAACAGGGCTCGCATACGAACGATAGGGGAAGAGTTGGACGCGCTGAAATCCGCGGAGGTTGCCGAAGGTCGGGCCAGGGGATTAGTACGTAGGTGGGTCGTGTCGGATAATGGATTATCAGCCGTGGAAATTAGTAAGTGGCTTGGCTGGTAATTGCAGGAAAGCCGTCGCGTTCGTTTGTCAGCAGGGGATGTCTTTAATATCGGCCCGTGGGCCTCTTCTCTCTCTCTCTCTCTCTCTCTCTCTCTCTCTCTCTTTCTCTCTCTCCCTCTTTCCCACTCTGTCTCTCTGCGGCGCTTAATACCGCACATACCGCGCCGTCGCCAGCAGCAATGAAAAATTACCTGTCCTTTGTCGAAAAGGAACGACACCAAAGCCACCGGATGATGAAAAGGAAGATCATCTTCCTTCTATCTTCGGCCACGCCCCAACCCCTGCCACACACGTTAGCCGTCATACTTTTTCCGAGTCAGCATTCCCGAGCCTTAAGGTACGTGTCCATCTGAGAGTTTAAACTCGCGAGTTACTCTCGAGAGTCAAATTTGACAGTGTACACGATGGTATTGAGAGGGCTATCGGAGAGCAAACAGAAAGATGAAAAACGCTAATGGACACATTCAATTTTTCCCTCGGCGAGCAACTGTCAGCTATACGAACGCCATTCGTATTGCTGAGAATTGAGATAATTTTCGCATATATGTATATTATATTGTATACATATTTATATACAGGGTGGCCCATATAACTCTGAACAGCTGAATATCTCGAAAACTATGCCATCGATTTTAAAGTTCTTAGTCTTAAATTGCATGGAACTGAAGGGCCTTTCTGACTACATAAACGTGAAGTGGCCTCCCTTCCCCTTTAACGGGGGAGGGGAGGTACCTTTGTAATTTTAAATGGAACCCCCTATAAAATGTTACATATTTAGATTCTACAGGAAAAAACAAGTCAATTTTGTCTGAAACATTTTTTTGTCAGATACTTCCATGATGAGATATAACAGTTTGAAGTTTCGAGTTGTAGGTACTTGAAGCGCTCGGAAATAGCGTTATGGAATTATACGCGCTAGAGTCCTTTGCTTATTCGTGAAGAAATAAAATGTACTTTAAATTAAATGTTCAAAATGTCCACCACGGGCTTGTAAACATTTATTTACTCGAAACATCAAAGTTGTTCGAACATTTTTTAACATTTCGGGAGTCACTGAAGCGCAAGCGTCACGTATTCTTTGTTTCATATCCTCTTTTGTCGTCGGTGGTTCAAACATAACTTTGTCCTTTACATATCCCCATAAGAAAAAATCTAATGGTGTTAGATCGGGGGATCGAGGAGGCCATTGACGAGGTCCCCCACGACCTATCCATTTGTTCCCAAATTTTTCGTTCAAAAATTGCCTGGTGATGATTGCAAAATGTGGAGGAGCGCCGTCTTGTTGGAACCACATTTCTCTTCTAACGTGCAGTGGCACATCTTCCAAAAGCGCAGGCAAATGATTTTTTAATAAATCACAATAACTTGCAGATGTTACAGTTTCTTGAAAAAAATAAGGTCCCCCTATAAAATGTTACATATTTAGATTCTACAGGAAAAAACAAGTCAATTTTGTCTGTTACATTTTTTTGTCAGATACTTTCATGATGAGATATAACAGTTTGAAGTTTCGAGTTGTAGGTACTTGAAGCGCTCGGAAATAGCGTTATGGAATTATACGCGCTTGAGTCCTTTGCTTATTCGTGAAGAAATAAAATGTACTTTAAATTAAATGTTCAAAATGTCCACCACGAGCTTGTAAATATTTATTTACTCGAAACATCAAAGTTGTTCTAACATTTTTTAACATTTCTGGAGTCACCGAAGCGCAAGCGTCACGTATTCTTTGTTTCATATCCTCTTTTGTCGTCGGTGGTTCAAACATAACTTTGTCCTTTACACATCCCCATAAGAAAAAATCTAATGGTGTTAGATCGGGGGATCAAGGAGGCCATTGACGATTTCGTACCCTCGTCGGACTTGAACCTGGATCCTCTGCGTAGTAAGTTGATACGCTACCGCCGTAACTATAGACATTTCGTGGTTGCATATGCTATGATTTGGGTTACTAGATACGTCGGCAAATGTAAATTATAATACATAAAGGGTTTCGTTACGGTATACTAAGACCTCCGCATACTGTCGTTCTAAAAGCGAATGCAACACCCGTACCTTCCCCTTGTCAAATGGAGAAACTTAAAGAAATAAATAAACTCCAAGGCTGCACACAATAAAACTTTGGTGCATCAACTACCGCGCAAAAATAACAAATTGTGAGTATATTTAGAAATATGAAAAACAATGAATTTGAAATATAACATGTTTTTGGTTGCAGCAACATTACATTTCTGGTGTCTGTTAGACGACATATTTCAATGTTGGCAGATTTTCGTTGGGCCAATGTAGTATCACCGTCGTAAATTTCACGTTATTTAACCGACCATAATATCTGTAGGCCCAACGTTGGATATTCGTTGGGAAATTCACATCATTTTTCGTCGTCGGCCCCACGTTGGGGATCTGTAGGCAAAACCACTAACTATATCCCAACTAACTCCCAACCGTTGGCCACCGTTGGCCAACCATAAATGCTACTAGGGAATTTACGATTATTAAGAGTGTAAGGAGGCATTCGTGAGGAATTATTAACTAGATTTATTTTTTTGTATACATATTACAATAAAAATTGCTAAAGATCTACGTGAACACAATTTTATTATTTTTATAAAGCAACGTGAAATAATCAATTTTAGTGCTCCGTAAATCTAGTGTTAATACAATGGGCCCTCCATCGATGGGAACCGTCGCCTTATTTAATCAAAAGAATGCAATTTCAAGTCTATCCGTTTATTAACATGTAATCTAAAAGTTAATTCGAAATCAGTCGACTTTTGTCCGGCGTGGCAGCCGTTTTCTCATTAAAAGTTTTCAAAATGAGCCAGAGAGAACAAGAATTAGCAATCCTCGTGGTATCAAGGAAGAGGCAGCCGGTAAACGGCTTCGTCGTTACGACGTCGCGTCATGTCCCGACATGGTTGCAATAAACGACGTCGTGTATTATTTTCAGGCAAATGTTACGCTGGATCCGCTCGTGATACCACCATACCATGGGACCATAATCTTCTCTTCGAGAAAAAACTGGAAACAGCTCACAAAGTGGAGCATTAACTATCGGGCGATCGAATGAATAATTCGCAATTAAATTCAATCTAAACGAGCGAGAGAAGATAAACGAGTTGACACTTTAATGGCACGTTAATCACCAACCATACGAGTCGGATAAAATCAGTGAGGTAGTATATTTAAAAAATCCTTTTGGGAAACATGTTTTTAATGCAAAATCAAGCTATGTACAAAATTTGAGTTCAATCCGATTTGACCAGTTTTCGGGAGTATATCCGCATCGTCTTCGCCGATGTGCGAGGGGCAGTCAAAATTATGGTTGCCCCGTTTAATTAGCGTTCCTTCATTGGCGATTCATTTTCGATCTCGAGAACAGTTCTACGAGCGATACGAATGAAAGTGCGCGTGTCTGAACGCAGTATGAATAAAGTAGGGAAAAGCATGATAAATCGTTTATGCTGCTAGTAATCAGCATCGCGAATCTAACGACTCGGCTGTGACCACGGAGAGGATCGTAGTTTTTCGCTTTCCTTGCCCAGCCACTTTATCTCTATTTATTTCGCTCGTGTCTCGTAATCGCAACATTTTCTTATCGCTTGAAATTACACACGATAGGCGGGAATGCGCTTGGAATAATTGATCTCATTTGTTCGGAGTGATAACGCGATTCGCGGGTACTTCTTGCCACAAGAGTATGTAAACTCATTGCCATTCTTATAGCGCAATTCTCGAAAACATTGCGTTTCCGCGCTAATAACAATCAACAACCGATTACATCGTTTCGGGCTATGTGCTCTAAAGATGCATTTATACATCCGTTTAGTCTACATGTTGTTTTCGAGGTACAAGTTGGAAATAATAAATGGACATTATATAATAAAATGTAATATACACATACGTACATAGAACATATAATATATAAATATATAATATTTATGTATGTATGTACAATATAATATAACTTACTCTTCTTCATCATCTTGGGAATAAGGAAGGGTACTAAAATAACTTTAAACGAAATATATAATAACAAACCCACTAATTTCGCCCCAATAGTACCCCACAAACTTCGGACGTAGCGTCGGTGATGTCGAAACTCGCGCATGCGCGGCGATTTTAGACTCAGTCAAGCCCGAAAATCGGGTACCTTGGTCGCCCCGCTAATTATATATATATATATATATATATATATATATATGTATATATATATATATATATATATATATATATATATACGTACACATGTTGTACATTCATTTTTCAAAACCAAATCATAATAAATTTTGCGAAATATATATATATATATACGTACACATGTTGTACATTCATTTTTCAAAACCAAATCATAATAAATTTTGCGAAATATATATATATACGTACACATGTTGTACATTCATTTTTCAAAACCAAATCATAATAAATTTTGCGAAATATATATATATATACGTACACATGTTGTACATTCATTTTTCAAAACCCAATGATAATAAATTTTGCGAAATATATATATATACGTACACATGTTGTACATTCATTTTTCAAAACCGAATCATAATAATTTTTGCGAAATTAGCGGGGCGACCAAGGTACCCGATTTTCGTGCTTGACTGAGGCTAAAATCGCCGCGCATGCGCGTGAAAAGCGCCGAAATTCCCATCACTGCTTCCGAGCTCTGTTAGTCGAGGTATAGCTTCTGAAGAGAGAGCATCAAATAAAAGTATCGTTTAAAGACATCTGTGTCATTAATATAAAATCACCTAGCTTCCCAAAACCAACAAACACCAACTCGTTCCTGTCGTAAATCCATAAAATCTGCAAATTTTTCGCGAAATGTAATCAACAAAAGTAAACTGAAACAACAACCGAATACTTCATTTTGTTGAACGACTGTGTGTTTATATTTAATTAGATAACTCTGGACTTTATGCATTTTTGATAGAACTTGGTACAATTCGAAAATAATATATTGACATTCTGAAATTTTTTTAAAATCAATGCAGAAGAAAAAATCTTCTATCGGGGTTCTATTATTTGCAACTAACGGATACAATTGGCAAACAGTGGATTTTATGCATTTGATGCAATTCGAAAATAATATATGGATATTCAGAAACCACCAAAGATGAAAAAAAAATGATTTGTCTATTAATCGCAATTATTGCAGACAATTTTTGGTTCATATAAAGATCGACTATTAATTAGCAGCTAGCGAGATTCATCTGATTCCATTAATTGGCGGTGAAGTAAACGAACAGTATCCAGCTATTCTACCGGAAGTACGGCAAACGCTGCAGGTGTCCGCAAGCGAAACGAATAGGAAAACAATGCGTATTGTTCATTCCATGTCTTTACTCGAAATTGTAACTCGGGGGAGAGAACTGTTCGACGCTGGTTCAACGACGCTCTTGTAGGTAGCCTTTACCAGAGTGGAAGAACCACGGCAGAATAACGGCGAGGAAAATGAACGACTCGAGCAATTCCTCTTGCAATTTTCTAGAATAGTCAACCAGCTTCCTTAATGTTTACATGTAAAAGGTCGAGACAGCGCAGCTCCACGCCCTTAAAGAGGATTGCTGGATTAAACCAAGTGAAACTTGAAACAGCCCTTCGAGTCGGCTTGGTAACACTTCCTTGACAAAACACGAGATTACCGGTAATGTTAATGAAAGTTCGAACTCCGTTGTTACATCCGTCCGTTTAGAAACAACAATCCTGATATTGTAAAATTGTTACTAAACTGTCGGCCGTTAACAATAGGTATTTTAACTTCGACGAAGTTTCAACAAACGCACCTCGTCACTGAGAAGCATCAAAATAGTCTCGTTAGGGATCATTTTCAAATAGTGTTCGGGATTAATTCAATTATAAATCTTGGATTAATTATAATTCGAAATAAGAACATATGTATGAAGAGTTGTTTGTGGTTGAACTCGCGTTCGACCTCGGCCTCGCCGCTTCGCTCTAATTTTGCATCCGCGACAAAAACCGTGCGCATTGTTTCGCACCTGTTGGACTGCGAGCGCACAGTTTTTATACGCAATGTTTGTACAGTCGACCCAAGGATTTTCACGCACTCCCTCTCTTCAAAAATGCTAATTAGGTTAGCCAATCATGGCATTGTCTAAAATTTCGGAGGGATTTCCAGGACAATCCCTGGCAATGGCCACTTCGATTGAAGTCTCTCCAGGAAACAATCGATTTTCGCACGCGATCTCTCATACAGTATTTCATCGGTAATTGTCCCAAATGTCTCCGACATAATTGTCCGTGAGATATCCCCACTAGTGCGGGGTGTAACCCCTTGAGGGGCCGTGAAGCTCGAGAGGCCTCGGTCGCCGAGAAATATGACACCATGCGGCTCGGGTATATCGGTGAGGCCACACTAATTCGAATTTCCAACTTCTTTATTATTCATTATTTTTTATGGGACTTCGATGACCATATTTGTGGCATTTTTCTAATAAATATGATACCAAATATGATATAATTCCGATGATATTTACTTGTGTGATAGACAATTAAAGTTTCGGGAGCGAGGAAGGTTTCGGCTTCGGCCCATTTCGGCTTTTTTAAGGAGTTATTAACGAAAAACACGGACCAATCAGAGCGCGACCTAGATGCGTATGGGCAGAGACGGCCGAGCGCGACAGAGGTCGAGCGATGGTGATACACCGCGGTCGAAAGCAAGGAACAAACAAGAGAAGACAATTTTTCGAGTCCTATGTCGGATAGTTCAAATTTGAATATGTTGTAGTCTTTAGTAACCTATGAAGGAATCTCGAATGATTTTTCGAAATCTTAAAAAATATTGGTTTTACAGACGTGTAAAGAACTTTTTTTCATTAAATTATAACAATAGGACTAACGTACCGAGGAAAATGAGTTTTTAGGAGCTTATAGTGAACACAGAATAGTATCTATTGAAAATATTTCGATTTGGAAAAAATGGTTTTTTCACCATTTATTTTGAAAATGTTTTAAACAAATGCAATTTTCCTATAGCCAGGACTTTTTTAAAAATTCGAAGAAAAACGTGGTGACAGCTCCAAGTCTCCTCTCTACGGACCTATTTTGGAAAAGGCAGGCGCTTTAAAAGTGACGGAATTAAAATTATTTAAAGCGAACGCTGCACCGTGATATTACGGAGGCGCGTGCCTCTTGTTTGTTCCTTGCTTTCGACCGCGGTGTATCACCATCGCTCGACCTCTGTCGCGCGCGGCCGTCTCTGCCAATACGCCTCTAGGTCGCGCTCTGATTGGTCCGTGTTTTTCGTTAATAACTCCTTAAAAAAGCCGAAACGGCCATTTTCGCAAAGGAAAATGTCGCTTCAAATGGCCTCAGGAACCTCCCCTTTGAAGGAAGCGAGACATTTTTGGGACACCCTATATATCGTCCTAAACTGTCCTTACGACATGCCGCGTCTAAGGCACGGATCCGCTAGATAGCCTTACTGATGAGTCCTCTAGCGGGCCTAGGACGAAACTCTTCCTTCTCCTTTTTGCTCCTCTCACATAATTTTCAGCCGCCATAAGCGTAACGACGTATATAGCCCGTTTGTACTTTAAGCACTGTCCCAGGAGGTTAAAATTCGAAGGTTTATATACTGTGAAATCTAAGTGAGCATGCTCTCAAGATTTCTATATTAGGGAATCTTGTAGAACTGTCCCTGTACTGAATCATGCTTTGTGCCAGCTGCACCCAGCAGGAGCATAGTCATCGTTTCTATAAGCAAAGGGTGGAATAGGGCGATTTCCGGGAAGAGATTAGAAAACTCTGATTGAAATAAAGCAGAGAGAATTCTCTGTACGTAATACTCTGAAAAAGGGGGTTGAAAAAAATACGGTACAATCATCTTAAAGCTCTGCTTGAACCAAGTTATTTTAGCTAAAACAACTTCTGAACGAACCGCTCACAGCAGAATAATCTAAGCTGATCCTGCTTCGATGTCCACCCTGTATAATTTAATATAGTACAATGCATTCAAATATAATATCATGCACTAGAACACACTTCAATAAAGTACAATATAATTCAATATCCTAGCATATAATTGTATATTGTCGCCTTTGCAACATGATTAATATTAACCCTTAGCACTCGAATGGCGACTCTGAGGCGCCATTACAAATTGCTACACCATTATTCAGAATATTGTTTACATGATTAAATTTGTTTATATGTAATAAATTACTAAACATTTAAATATTGTATGAGGTACTATATCAGTTTCTTACGCATATAATGAAAAAACTATGTGAAATGGAAATATTCTAGGTTAGAAGAAATGTGTGGAGTTTTAGTTGAAATAGCTCCTAGTGCAAAGGGTTAAACCCACCGTGCATCAAAACTCGCTGCTACACGTTGCCTTGTTAAAATAAAAAGAATAAACTTACCTAGCTTTCATGTAAATTTTACTACATTATAAACTTGGATAAATCTATTGTCTACCTTTCAATTCTCATGCAAGTATCTGAACAATTTTAATAATAACAAAATAAGAAACCTGACACTTTGATCAGCAGTGATAGGTCCAGAACGACCAAAGAGCACGTAATCAGAACAATTTTGCACGAATAAGATTCAACCAACGACGCGACAAAATGGCCGGCGGTGACAGTGGTTGGATAAACAGACGACTGGCACCATAATTCAGAATTGAGAGTTACGGAGGTCATTTCGTTGTGACGTCACATAGGAAATGAAGTTTTGAGACGTTTCCGTTCTCAGGGAAGAGATTAGAAAACTGTGATTGAAATAAAGCAGAGAGAATTCTCTGTACGTAACACTCTGAAAAAGGGGGTTGAAAAAAATACGGTACAATCATCTTAAAGCTCTGCTTGAACCAAGTTATTTGAGCTAAAACAACTTCTGAACGAACCACTCACAGCAGAATAATCTAAGCTGATCCTGCTTCGTAGTCCACCCTGTATAATTTAATATAGTACAATGCATTCAAATATAATATCATGCACTAGAACACACTTCAATAAAGTACAATATAATTCAATATCCTAGCATATAATTGTATATTGTCGCCTTTGCAACATGATTAATATTAACCCTTAGCACTCGAATGGCGACTCTGAGGCGCCATTACAAATTGCTACACCATTATTCAGAATATTGTTTACATGATTAAATTTGTTTATATGTAATAAATTACTAAACATTTAAATATTGTATGAGGTACTATATCAGTTTCTTACGCATATAATGAAAAAACTATGTGAAATGGAAATATTCTAGGTTAGAAGAAATGTGTGGAGTTTTAGTTGAAATAGCTCCTAGTGCAAAGGGTTAAACCCACCGTGCATCAAAACTCGCTGCTACACGTTGCCTTGTTAAAATTAAAAGAATAAACTTACCTAGCTTTCATGTAAATTTTACTACATTATAAACTTGGATAAATCTATTGTCTACCTTTCAATTCTCATGCAAGTATCTGAACAATTTTAATAATAACAAAATAAGAAACCTGACACTTTGATCAGCAGTGATAGGTCCAGAACGACCAAAGAGTACGTAATCTGAACAATTTTGCACGAATAAGATTCAACCAATGACGCGACAAAATGGCCGGCGGTGACAGTGGTTAGATAAACAGACGACTGGCACTATAATTCAGAATTGAGAGTTACGGAGGTCATTTCGTCGTGACGTCACATAGAAAATGAAGTTTTGCGACGTGGCTGATTTCCGAAGTTCCTACGAAATTGAAAAACTCTTCGTTTAATCCTACTTCCTGCCTGTCATGCGCAGACAACCAGTTCGAATTACATTAAAATTCCTGGTCGATCCGTTGGCCTGACACCAACTAGGTTATCCTTTTAACTTCGAAACGGGTCGAGTGTTAGCCTTCGCTGGAAAACGAAACGAGGAAGCCTAAGGAATAAGAAGCTTCCGGTCAATTTTTGTTTTCCCGCGGATACTAGCCCAGGCGAATACAAATTAGGCTAATCGATAATCTCGTGAACGATGAGCGAATAGAAAACAAAAATTGCACGGAATTATCACACGACCATCACTTAGCGGCAACATCATCTTGCGCGTGATTTATCGTATCGAATGTTGTGCGCAAATCGTGTACTGGTACAACATAATACCCCCATAAATTCCCGCCGCAGTATTGCGTGATCACGTGCTATCAGAGCAATCGATGTTTCGACGCAACGAGAGAACGAATTAATTTGTCTTCGGCGATTCTTTTATTAGCGCAACGCACTTTGTCATTTTTAACTTGTTTGTATGCTGTTATCGGTAACCTATTCATGAGATTCGCAGAATATATTTGGTTTATCAATCGGACAGCGTTATTTGCCCGAATAGTCAAGCTCAATTAATCAGATATTATTGCATACAGAAATGCTTTTTGGTTAGAGAAATTTGCAAGAATAGAATTAAATGGCTTTTTTAGTTCTGTCAAACATGGATTTTTTCTCTAATTTTCTATTCCAGCTTCTGAAGAAAGAAGATGCACACCAACGTAAGTTGTAGTAAAATTTTGCCTTCGTTTCTTCTGTTCTCCAAAATAAATAGAAAAATTTCCGGAAACATTGGTGCGTATTAACGGTGTCTCGCTATCTTTAAACATTATTTTAAATGTCCATAATATTGAACATAATGTACACTGTTATAGTCGGAAAAGTCTTACAGAATTATCCTATGTAAAAATCTTTCGCACAAGTTCAATAACACTGTCCAACACCAAATTTGTTTCCTAATAACTGTTGGGCGGTTCTTATAGAGTTTTTTGCGCTGATTCCGAATCTGCCCTTACTTTTTCGCCTACACGTACAGTTTTCGAGAAACATGACTTTGAAATAATTATTTAAATAATAATAAATTTTTAAAAATACCACGTTTTTAAAACGGTCTAAAAAGTATAAAATAATAATAAATAAAGAAAAATAATTTGAAAAAATAAAAATAATATGGACTAAAAAGTATAAAATAATTTTCAAAAAACGGACTAGAAAGTATAAAATAATTTTTAAAAAACGGACTAAAAAGTATAAAATAATTTGAAAATAAAAACAAAAATTTGAAATTGTGAATTTTTAATAGCTGTGAAAATACTTGTAAGATTTAAAACGAAACACGTGGGGCGCAAGATAATAGTAAGGAGTATAGAGAGTAGCAGCCGTTGAGAAAACTCACACAACAGTTTATATCATTTGCGGAGCAATACAATTTTTAGTGATTTAGGTGAACATGCATCAATTATCTATTGCAAGCGCCCCACATTTTTCGTTTTAAATCTTACCCGTATTTTCACACCTATTAAAAATTCACAATTTCAATTTTTTGTTTTTATTTTCAAATTATCTTATACTTTTTAGTCCGTTTTATTTTTATTTTTTTCAAATTATGTTTCTTTATTTATTATTATTTTATACTTTTTAGACCGTCTTAAAAACACGGTATTTTTAAAAATTTATATTTATTTAAATAATTATTTTCTGCTTTTTAATTCTTGTGTGTATGAAATTTTTCAAGAAAATATTTAACGCAAAATATGCAATGACATACCTAGTGATTTGGCGGCTTCCCTGTGAAAATCATTATTAACGAACTGCTCCTTTTTTTTGTAGACATTATTTCTGACACTTTCAAACACAGATTTTTGTTAATTTCTAATCTCGTACACGATATTATTATTACCTATATCATACATGCTCCCCAATGTCAAACGGCTTCCTCTCCTAGTTCTTGCACGTATATTTCAATCGACTTTCACCTGGTAAACAAAGCGATGATGTGCTACCGATCGTCTATCATATACTGAGCTCCGTCGGGGCGAAGTGGGTTCGTGGAGTGGGGACGAGTCAGAGTGCGTACGCATAGTAAAGGAGAGAGCGTTGTCGCGCGGAGTGGGGATCGCTGTACGCGATGACCGCGGTGTAACGGTAATAACGGTAAAAATATTTAATTGTTATTTCTCTTAAACGGAAAGACTTTCAAAAATTTTTTTTTAATACTGCATTGTCATCTAGTTCTGAGCTACGTTTCAAATTTCAAGTCTCTAACTCATCGGGAAGTTAGTTTAAAATCAATTGCAAGATTTGTACCGAACAAACAAACAAACAGACAAACAAACAAACAAGAAAGAAAGCTAATAAAAACGTGGTAAATAAGACCTGTTTTTCAACTTTAAAGAAATATTGTGATGTTATTATAAAAGATATTGAATTGTTCTTCGCAGCAAAAGATTCTGTAGACTTTCCCGAATACAGTGATATGCAATATTAATACATTATGAATGTTTAAACATGTTTAAACAATCATTAAATACGGAGAGACACCACTTTTCCACCAATTCTTGATGATATTTTTGAATTTATCTCAAAAATTAAGGGTCCAGCGTAAAATCGTACTATATTACGCGATAGAGCAGACTTTTATCTTGAGAACCCCTCCTTTGATGTTTACAACATCGACGTTTTTACCGAACCAGAAAGAAAAATATCTTCGCCCGACACGAGTTTCCACCAGTGGTGCTCTTCCACTAGCGCGGTCGTTCGTCGCAATACGGCGCGGCGCGGCATAACGGCGATGCAATGGCTAAAAGCGCGCAATTACGTGAGCTTATTTCAATGTTAATTTTTATTTAAATGTTATATATTATTTATTAGTATATTTATTCTGTATAAATTATTTTATGTATTTTTTTAATGTTAGTCTCTTGTTCATAGTATATTTCATACTAAAAAGGTCTTTTGTAAGAAAAAATAATTTAATACAAAAATCTATTTAATATCGCTTATTGTGGAAATGCTAATAAAGAAAACTAAATACAAGAAAAACTTACTAAATTATTTTTTTGTTACAAAAGATCTTTTTAATATGAAATATACTATGAACAATAGACTAACGTTAAAAAAATACATAAAATAATTTATACAGAATAAATGTACTAGTAAATAATAAATAACATTTAAGTAAGCTGACATAATTGCGCGCTTCTAGCCACTGCATCCTATTACACGCTAGTGGAAGAGCACCATTGTTAATTGAAAAGAAATGCTGAAATTGGTACAAGGGAAAACGAAGGAAGTATTAAGTCTTATAATAATAAAATGGGGTACCTTGGTCACCCCGCATAGTTTCGCAAATTTTGTTTCGATTTTCAAATATGATTTGACAACTAGCTCCTTCTCCAATACTAGTTGCCATTATGAAATCGAATATATTAACATTAACTTACCAAAATTTCGAAGTATGGTCGTCTCGTCGTGTCGTCTTGCACTCTTCTTTCCGGTTTTCCGCCAATAACAGTTCTCGCCTACTTTCCCCACAAACATAAGACGTACGGTACGTTCCTGCATTTAGTCGCGCATGCGCGAAAAAACCGAGACCATATACCATCACTGAGTGGAAGAGCACCACTGACGGCAACTCATGTCGGGCGTAGATATTTTGCTTTCTGGTTCGGTATAAACAATTATATTGCAAACTTCAAAGGGGGGTTTCTCAAGATAAAAGTCTGCTCCATCGCGTGATATAGTTCGATTTTACGCTGTAACCTTACTTTTTGAGATAAATTCAAAAATATCCTCAAAAATTGGTGCAAAAATGGTGTCTCTCCGTCTTTAATGATAGCTTAAACATGTTTAAACATTCATAATGTATCAATATTGGATATCACTGTATTCGGGAAAGTCTACAGAATCTTTCACTGCAAAGAAAAATTCAATATCTTTTATAATAACATCACAATATTTGTTTAAAGTTAAAAAATAGGTCTTTCTTCAAAGTCATGTTTCTCAAAAACTGTGCGTATAGGCGAAAAAGTAAGGGCAGATTCGGAATCAGCGGAAAAAAACTCTATAAGATCCAGCCAACAGTTATTAGGAAACATAAAAGAAGTTGAAATTTGTTGGACAGTGTAATCAAAACCGAGAAATTTCATTCAAACGAGAAGTATGGCTCCCCTATTATTATCTAGAGGTAAAAGTTAAAATTTGATGGACAGTGTAACGCATTATCGGACTTGGATAATTTATAAATGTTCGATCCAGGGAGTGTACCGTAATATAATTTGCAACAGATTTAGTGCGGGCATCTGTCAGGAAATTTCGATGGTAAAACAAGTATCCGAGACGAGGCAAGCACGGCTTTCCTACCTTCTTTAGAAAATTCTTCGAGTTCCGTTGGAAATTCTTCACCGGATTCCCGAATTTTCGCGCTAACAACTAGCGTGAACCGAACACCGCAAGTTTTCCACCATCTTTGCCCCGTCGTCTTTTGCGGAGATTAATAAAATAGCACGGGGAATGCTCCAGAAATTCTTCGAAGTACTCTTACGATGCTTTTTTTTCTTGTTCTCTCGCGGATTTGCATTTTATGGACTATGCTCGTTTATACAATAGTCCAGCAAACTTCAAAAGCTTCGCAGAGGAACGCCGCAGACGCAATATTTTCTTTAAACAGAGAAATGAACAATACAAAGTTTCACTTCTTGGTTCCATAATTTTCTTTTCTCATTATTAAGGTCTGTATTTTCAGTGGGTGTAAAAAGTATTCGTACACTTTTAAAAATGAAATAACTTTTTTAAAATTAGACCAAACAACTTCAGTTCTTTTGAGATATTAAAAGGATTAGTTTGCTAGGTGATGTGTAAGTAACTTTTTCTAAAAAATGCTATTGGTCGAAATTGTGATGAAAAAAGTAAAGGTCACAATTTTTAACTTCTTTATCTTTGCTTATAATGAAAATTTAAAATACGCCTATTGCAGATCTACGGAAGTTACGTACATGCACAAAGTTTCATCGAAGTTGGTTAATGTTGCTACGAGCTAAAAACATTACAAGATTAATGTTTAAGGGTGAAAGTCGCAGATTTTCGATCTTGTTAGTTAATTTTGTCCTTATGTAATCACCTTTTAATGTTTGTAATTCATAACAACGTTAACCGATTTCGATGAAACTTTGTACATAACTTGCTTAGACCTATAAAATACGTCTTTCAAATTTTTATTACAGACACAGATAAAAAAGTTAAACATTGTGATCATTACTATTTTCGTCGCAATTCCGACCAATAGCAATTTTTAGAAAAAAATTATTTAACGATGAGAACTTTCTAAATATTGGACTCAAAGACTTTGATTTTTCTGAGAAGCTAGAACAATTAATTAATTATGTGATGCGGGGACAAAATTTGGAGAAAATTGTAACTTTTCGAAATTGCAAAGAAAATTTTAAAAGTCCTATTTTACTACATTTCTATGTGGGCCTACATAGAAAATTTTAAAACATACGTTTTGCAGATCTGTGTAAATTATATACTTATTCAAAACGAAGAAAGTATTAAGTCTTACATTTAAGTATTAAATACTTATTAAGTAATATTGAAGATGTTTGTGGATGGCACATGTATTCTGAAATAGAAACTCTGTATTTCGATTGTTAATTGAAAAGAAATGCTGAAATTGGTACAAGGGAAAACGAAGGAAATATTAAGTTTTACATTTAACTACTAAATAGTTATTAACTAAAATTCTAAATGTTCAGCTATTAGCTCGATATTATCCACTACATGCAAAATGCTATAATTTATATGTTACAGCATTTTGCGAATTGTGGATAATACCGATTGCCCAGGTCTCACCACGAGGAGGTTGCTGCACAAGAGACCCGAAAAGGAGTCAGAACGAAGTCTACCTTCGTTCTGTCTCCCTTTCTTACAACGACGATTCTTAGAAACTAAGTTTCGCAGGTCGCTAAATGGAAAAGTAGTCTTTTTCATGGAAAAGACTTCTTTTCCATTTAGCGTATGTCGAATAATTATTGCGGGGCAGAGAGTGAATCGGAGAAGAAGTCTCCGATCCACGAGGGTCTAAAGGCGAATCAGGCGGAAGGCTCTGATTCTTTCAAAGAGACAAACAAGATCGAACCAGAGCAGAAGGCTCTGGTTCAAGGGTGACGCGACGCGTTCAGTGCTTACAAGTCCTGAGCCGACCAGCCCGATACCCGCCACTCCATCACCAAGAAAGATGGCAAAGAGATGCGCTCAAACGGTTTCTGGCGCTACTGGGTGACATGAGAACATGGCGTGTCCAGGATTACGTTAACACAGAGGATCGTCAGAAGACGAGTGAACGAGTCTCTTAGACATCCCTCTCAATGACTTCACGCCGGATACCGAAACTGGACCGGCTCAGAACCTGCAAGCAAGGCCGACACGGCAGAAGGCTGTGTCGGAGTCGGAAAACGGAGCGAGCAAAGTCAAGTTACGGCAATAATTACTCGACATAATTACAACGACGATATACAATCTTAATAACTAACGCACGCACTAAAACTAATTTATAAATAATCTGGAGTCTTCGTTCTTCGTTCGATGAATTTTCTTCGTTCGATGAATCCTCTTCGTTGGACGAGGAGTCTTCGTCTAACAATGATGAGGATTAGCTGTTGTACTCCAGCTGAAGCAAACTAATCAAAATGAGTCACAACACAATGTAAAATCCAAGTAAAAGAAGACGTTGAAACAGTGACGATGAAGATAAAATGAGAAATGACTCCAATCCCCGCACACAAGTGCGGCCTAACAAACCAGAACATGGTGAAGAACTCAAATCGACACCACATCAAAAGAAGAATAGAAACCACATCAAAACCAGAATAGAAACCACATCAAAACCAAATTCGAAACAGAATCGAAACAAAATCGAAACCAAATCAATGAATAAATTGTGGACGTAACGATCTATAAGCGACTCGGGTTGCCCCGGGGACGCGACACCCCGTACCCACTCACGGACCCCGTCCCGTGAGTGAGCCCCTGAGGGAACTCAAATCGGAAAAATATCAATTTCCAGAAAAAAATATTAATTCGGGAAAGTTGAACTTTGAAAGTTCGAAAGCATATTTCAGTTACAGATAATATTGAAGATGTTTGTTGATGGTACATGTATTCTGAAATAGAAACTCTGCATTTGGATTGTTAATTGAAAAGAAATGCTGAAATTGGGACAAATGAAAACGAAGAAAGTATTCAAAGTCTTACATTCTACTATGAAATACATATTTACGCAAATTCTAAATGTGCAGCTATTAGCTCGATATTATCCACTACATGCGAGATACTATAATTTATAAATTATAGCATTTTGCGAATTGTGGATAATATCGATTGCCCAGGTCTCACCACGAGGAGGTTGCTGCACAAGAGACCCGAAAGAGAGTCAGAACGAAGTCTTCCTTCGTTCTGTCTCCCTTTCTTACAACGACGATTCTTAGAAACTAAGTTCGCAGGTCGCTAAATAGAAAAATAGTCTTATTCACGGAAAAGACTTCTTTTCCATTTAGCGTATGTCGAGTAATTATTGCGGGGCAAAGAGCGAATCGGAGAAGAAGTCTCCCATCCACGAGGGACCAAGGGCGAATCAGGCGGAAGGCTCTGATTCTTTCAAAGAGAGAAACAAGATCGAACCAGAGCAGAAGGCTCTGGTTCAAGGGTGACGCGACGCGTTCAGTGCTTACAAGTCCTGAGCCGACCAGCCCGATACCCGCCACTCCATCACCAAGAAAGATGGCAAAGAGATGCGCTCAAACGGTTTCTGGCGCTACTGGGTGACATGAGAACATGGCGTGTCCAGGATTACGTTAACACAGAGGATCGTCAGAAGACGAGTGAACGAGTCTCTTAGACATCCCTCTCAATGACTTCACGCCGGATACCGAAACTGGACCGGCTCAGAACCCGCAAGCAAGGCCGACACAGCAGAAGGCTGTGTCGGAGTCGGAAAACGGAGCGAGCAAAGTTAAGTTACGGCAATAATTACTCGACATAATTACAACGACGATATACAATCTTAATAACTAACGCACGCACTAAAATTAATTTATAAATAATCTGGAGTCTTCGGTCGATGATTCCTCTTCGATCGATGAATTTTCTTCTTTCGATAAATTTTCTTCTTTCGATGAATTTTCTTCTTTCGATGAATTTTCTTCTTTCGATGAATTTTCTTCTTTCGTTGAATTTGCTTCCTTCGATGAACTTTCTTCTTTCGATGAACTTTCTTCAATTGATGAATTTTCTTCGGTCGTTCTGACTAACAAGAGCAAGATGAACGACCCAAATCGAAACAGAATCGAAAACCAATTGAAAGAAAATCGAAACAGAATCGAAAACCAGTTGAAACAAAATCGACACCAAATCGAAAACCAGTCGAAACAAAGTCGGAACAAAATCGAAACCACATCGAGCCCAAATCTAATAATTTGTGGACGCAACGACCTATAGGCGATTCGGGTGCCCCCGGGGACGCGAGTCCCCGTACCCACTCACGGGCCCCATCCCGTGAGTGAGTCCCTGAGGGAACTCCGATCCGAGCAATATTGATTACAAGATAAAAATATCAATTTCCAGAAATAAATATCCATTTCCAGAAATAAATTTCAATTTTCTGAAATAAATTTCAATTTTCTGAAATAAATTTCAATTTTCTGAAATAAATTTCAATTTTCTGAAATAAATATCAATTTCCTCAAATAAGTATCAATTTTCTGAAATAAGTATCAATTTCCTGAAATAAGTATCAATTTCCAGAAATAAGTACCAATTTCCTGAAATAAATATCAATTTCCTGAAATAAATATCAATTTCCTGAAATAAATATCAATTTCCTGAAATAAATATCAATTTCCTGAAATAAATATCAACTTCCTGAAATAAATATCAATTTCCTGAAATAAATATCCATTTCCAGAAATAAATTTCAATTTTCTGAAATAAATTTCAATTTTCTGAAATAAATATCAATTTCCTCAAATAAGTATCAATTTCCTGAAATAAGTATCAATTTCCTGAAATAAATATCAATTTCCTGAAATAAATATCAACTTCCTGAAATAAATATCAACTTCCTGAAATAAATATCAATTTCCTGAAATAAATATCAATTTCCTGAAATAAATATCAATTTCCTGAAATAAATATCAACTTCCTGAAATAAATATCAATTTCCTGAAATAAATATCCATTTCCAGAAATAAATTTCAATTTTCTGAAATAAATTTCAATTTTCTGAAATAAATATCAATTTCCTCAAATAAGTATCAATTTCCTGAAATAAGTATCAATTTCCTGAAATAAATATCAATTTCCTGAAATAAATATCAACTTCCTGAAATAAATATCAATTTCCTGAAATAAATATCAATTTCCTGAAATAAATATCAATTTCCTGAAATAAATATCAATTTCCTGAAATAAATATCAAATTCCTGAAATAAATATCAATTTCCTGAAATAAATATCAATTTCCTGAAATAAATATCAATTTCCAGAAATAAATATCCATTTCCAGAAATAAATTTCAATTTTCTGAAATAAATTTCAATTTTCTGAAATAAGTTTCAATTTTCTGAAATAAATATCAATTTCCTCAAATAAGTATCAATTTCCTCAAATAAGTATCAATTTCCTGAAATAAGTATCAATTTCCTGAAATAAGTATCAATTTCCTGAAATAAGTACCAATTTCCTGAAATAAATATCAATTTCCTGAAATAAATATCAAGTTCCTGAAATAAATATCAAATTCCTGAAATAAATATCAAGTTCCTGAAATAAATATCAATTTCCTGAAATAAATATCAATTTCCTGAAATAAATAACAATTTCCTGAAATAAATAACAATTTCCTGAAATAAATAACAATTTCCTGAAATAAATAACAATTTCCTGAAATAAATAACAATTTCCTGAAATAAATAACAATTTCGTGAAATAAATAAGAATTTCCTGAAATAAATAACAATTTCCTGAAATAAATATTAATTTCAAGACAAATATATCAATTTCAAGACAAATATATCAATTTCTTGAGAAATATCAATTTCCTGAAAAATATCAATTTCTAGACAAAAATATTGTATCAATTTGGTAAAGTTGAACTTTGAAAGTCTTACAAAATTAAGTATTACCATTCTTACAAATTAAATAAGAAATTTAATACTCTAAGGTCTAAAATTCTAGATCGGTACTTCTAAGACTACGTTAAATCGCGGCTATTTATTCGCAACATTAACTAGACATTAAGTCAACTTTGAGAATTTATACTATTACAACGCGTGTTACAATTTGTTTCGCAACGCTACTTAAAATCGCGAATGTTCTTATCTTACAGTTGATCGTTGCAACTGGAGCATGGGCGCCTGAAATATCGAATCATTCTAATACAAACGCGATCCTTTTGATGCGCAACGCTAATTCAACAAATCGAAATTCAAAATACTATTTAAATAAGAAAAGAACTCTGACGTCTAAAATTCTATATCGGTGTCTCTAAAATGACTTTAAATCGCGACTATTTATTCGCAACATTAACTAGGCATTTGATCAACTTTAAAAATTGATACTAGTACAACGCGTGTGACAATTTGTTTCGCAACGCTACTCGAAATCGCGGATGAGCCCATCTCACAGTTGATCGTTGCAGCTCGAGCATGGGCGCCTGAAATGTCGAAAGACTCGAAAGCAAACGCGTACTTTTGGTGCGCAACGCTAATTCAACGAACAGAGATCCAAAAAAGATTACTCTAATTCAACAAATCGAAATTCAAATTGCTATTTAAATAAGAAATTTAAAATTCCAACGTTTAAAATTGTACATCTGTATGTCTAGATTTACTTTAAATCGTAACTATTTATTCGCAACATTTATTACATATTTAATCAAGTTTTAAAATTGATAGTAGAACGCGGGTGACAATTTGTTTCGCAACACTACTCGAAATCGCGAATGTGCCCATCTCACAGCTGATCGTTGCAGCTCGAGCATGGGAGCCTGAAAAGTCGAAAGACTCGAAAGCAAACGCGAAATTTTGGTACGCAACGCTAATTCAATGAACAGAGATCCAAAAAAGATTACTCTACAGTTTCTGCAAAACGAATCGCGACTATTTGTTTCGCAACGCTATAGTTTAAACAAGCTATATCGCTGATACAGACTACTATTATATTTAGAAGAAAGGCTAACTTTGATCTCTGTTCAAAATCGACTAAATTCAACGCGTGGTTTTCTCGCAACGCTAGTGCAAATCGCGGACGTTCCCATCTCGGCTGATCGTTGGGGCGGCGAGGCCTGCCCATGCATGCAACTAACTACTTTTACACTTTACTACTACTGTATACTACTACTTCTACAGACGAATATAGTGGCAAGGTAGTAACAAAATGACTCACTCAAAGATGCGAAGCCATTGCAATGATTGCCCTCTCTGAACCGATCAGCACGGTACTGACATCATGCCGGATACTGAAACTGGACCGGCTCAGAACCCAAGGTAAACGAAGGCAGCATTGAAGAGACCATGGCCCCCCCGAGCTAGCTTAAAGTAGGCCAAGGAAGTTTTAAATAACCCTTGGTCTACCCTAAGCTAGCTAAAGGTAGACCATGATAAACGATGGTAGGCCATTGGTGGAGGACACTTGGTCAAGCTTAAACCAGCTGATGGTAGACAATGGTAGGCCAGGGTCGCTCTGGAGGACCACTGGTCAACCCCAAGATAGGCAAGGGTAGGCCTGAGTAGCTCTGGAGTAGATCAGGATGGCCTAACCCAGCTGAAGGTAGGTAAGGATAGACTACGGTAGCTCTGGATGACCACTGGTCAACCTCAGGATAGGTAAGGGTAGACCACGGCAGACCACTTCTGGAGGGCCCATGGTCAGCCCTAAGCCAGCTGAAGGTAAGCAGGAGTACGCTAGGGTAGCTCTGGATGACCACTGGTCAACCTCAGGGTAGGCAAGGGTAGACCACTGCTGGAGGACCTTTGGTCAACCCTAAGCCAGCTGAAGGTAAGCAGGGGTAGGCTAAGGTATCTCTGGATGACCACTGGTCAACCTCAAGGTAGGCAAGGGTAGACCGGGGCAGACCACTGCTGGAGGACCCTTGGTCAACCCTAAGCCAGCTGAAGGTAAGCAGGAGTAGGCTAGGGTAGCTCTGGATGACCACTGGTCAACTTCAGGGTAGGCAAGTGTAGACCACTGCTGGAGGACCCTTGGTCAATCCTAAGCCAGCTGAAGGTAAGCAGGGGTAGGCTAAGGTACCTCTGGATGACCACTGGTCAACCTCAGGGTAGGCAAGGGAAGACCACTGGTGGAGGACCCTTGGTCAACCCGAAGCCAGCTGAAGGTAGGCCTGGAGATCCACTGGTCATCCCCAAGGTAGGCAGCATAGGCCACGGGGTACCACTGGAGTACCCCTGGTCAGCCCCAAGGTAGCTGGAGACCCTCCTGGTCCTGGAGCCCCTCCGCTACTGCCGGAGGGCCCGGCCCGACTGATTGACTGAGCGCGCTCCGTGGGCTTAGGTAGGCAACGATGCGCAGCGCGCAGCGAAGCGCAACGTTCCCCACCCCAACTAATTTCGGTAGATCTCGATTGCCGTGATAATAATTATTGATAAATGTATTATTTCTGGCTGATTAATGTTTATAACAATTCCTTTTGCCAACGATGTCGACAAGCATCCCCTTGACTATCTACCATCTTATATTTTTAATAAAAATTGCTAACAATACTCGAGATTCAGAGTAACTTTTAATAGATAAATATTACCAAACAATATTATATCCAGCAAATGTAATGAATAAATTTATTATCTCCGGCTGTCTAATGTTTATAAAAATTTCTTTTGCCAATTATGTCGACATGCACTCCCGCGACTATCTGACCATCTAATTTTTTAGTAAAAATATGTAATTTAACTCGAGATATTGAATATCTTTTAACACATGAATATTCGCGCGCTTTAATTTATCGAATACAATACACTGATAAATTTATTATCCCTAGCTGGTTAATATTTGTAACAATTCATTTTGTCGATGATGTCGACAAGCACTCCCTTGACCATCTTGCCATCTAATTTTTTAGTAGAAGTAAGTAATAAAACACGAGATCCAGCATAATTTATGATATATGAATATTACTAAGCATAATTATATTGAAAAATGTAATTAATGAATTTATTATCTCTGTTTGTTTAATGATTACAACGATTATATGTTTGGTTACCTCACCACCCAATTTTTTAATAAAAATAGCTAATAGTACTCGAGATACAGATTAACTTTTATGTATGAACATTTGGAGTATACAAGATATTTAATTCTTACTAGTATGCACAGTTTCATTAGAACAAGAGTAACAAAAATTATTTATAACTAATTAACCTTTTCCAGAATCAAATTGAAAACTATACATGAATGTTGCCGAAGGTCCATTCTATATTCTTCGAGAGCTAATATTTATAAAAATTACCTCAAGTAATTTATCAACAATTTTTGTGGAGGTAACTTCTATCTTCTATGCCCGCAATGAGTAAGACAAGGAGAGTCCGAGTATTTGTCAAAGGTAAACACACAAATCGTTGTGTCACCTCTCTGGAAATCGTAAATAACTAATTAACTATTTAGAAATGTAGCTGAGACATCATTCTAGATCCTCCGATCACAAGGGAGATTATTTTTTACCAGAGATCTGTTAAATTATTTGAGTTTATTTTAGTACGAGACTTAGAATAATTGTTTATAACTATTTAGTCAGAAATAAAATGTGACGATAAACTATATGTGAAAGTAGCTGAAGGTCAAATATTTCTAAACAATTCCTCACAAGTGTGTTACTAATAAATTTTCTGACGAATGTGCACAGTATTCAGCAGCTCTGTGTTTGTCTTTCTTTCTCTTCTTAAATGTGCATAAGTTCGTCCTTGTCGAATACAAACTTCTTTATCATGTTCGCCAAGTAATTTATCAACAATTTTTGTGGAGGTAACTTCTATCTTCTATGGCCGCAATGAGTAAGACAAGGAGATTACTCGTGTCACTAATGAATGTATATTATAATAGTTTTATACACTTTAAACCAATAGTTTACTTTCTTTACACTTAAAATCAATGCGAATTCTATGCAGCAAATATATGATATCTTACCTGAAATTTAACTTTTCGAATTCTTCGAATGAACAAAATTTCTTAATAGAAAATATTCTGAAGTTCATTCGAAGAATTCTTAATAAATTCGAGTCGGTTTTATGCAAGCTCGCTATCGGGCTTTTTACATTTGTTCTTTCGAAAAGTTAAATTTCAGGAAAGATATCATATATTTCTCAAAAATAAGCAGAAATCATCTGCAGTACAAATTGTTACGTCATTGCTCACCCGGCTATGGATATTTTGTCTGTTTACTTTGCTGGAACACTTCTAAGAACGCGACGTCACTACACACGTATTACCTCGGAGGGGTTTTTGCGCACCTTCGCGGCCGGCCGCGCTAGTCCAAAATCGGGGGCAATCGCCGATCGTCGGGGGCAATCGTCCCCTCCCCGCCCGTAGACCCAACGATTCGGCCACTACACGACTCATTACAATCAAAACAGTCAAAGTGATCGGACGTGCGTTACCGTATCTCGGAATTCCACACTCTGTCCTTGACAAAAGCGTCGCGTTATTGAAACGTAGAAAATGTATACAACGCAAAGCACGGAATGTTATGCGGTACGTAGTACGTATAACTGTTTCCGTGTTTTTTCATTCCTTCGAAATGAGAGTTATTAATCTTAATTTTTATTGGAATTGATTCTTTGTACGAGCGATTTATTTATTATTCACCGGTTTAAATTCATTCTAGAATTGCGTTGCTTTCTCGCGATAATTTACTCTTGTATCGTGTCGATCAACTGAATTTAAATTCGTATCACGCAATAGAAATCGCGATTATTATAAATTTTAGTACAAATAAAGTTCGATTTTATATTCAATTTGAATTATTTATTTTCTATTAACTCGGATTTATCCTTTGACGGTTGTTGTTGTAATTGATCGAATTTGTTCTTTCTGTCACAGATCCAGAGGGAAAATCGACATCGAAAACCGAGATCGAGACGCAATTCTCGTGCTTTCTACGAGGAGGAGAGGATGTGAGTACCAATATACATACTACATTCACAATCAAACTTTTTTGTTGGACATTTTCTTTTCAAATTACAATAATACAAGAATGCATTGCTAATGTATTTTCGATTCATTAAAAAACTAACATGTACAGATAATCTAATTTGAAATAATGAATTATTTTGTGGTTTTCAAATAATATAGAAAATTGATTTCACTTTGGTGTTTCAATGAAATAAATTATTTTCAAATAACAGTTTATTTGAAGAACTTTTTATTTCATTATCACTGTTCAGCTCAAATAATAAATAAATTCGAAAATTACTTCCGTACAATTGTCAACAAATTCTAATCTTTTTTCTTCGAATCTATACAGGTTATGTTGCATCATCTCGAAGAAGACTGCCGACTACCGACATCCGACTTCACGTTAGCCGCCCTTGTTTCCACGTACTCCGGAATTCATTCGAAAACGTATATACATAGTTATCAGGTAGATTTTGACATATTTTTTATAATATTTTGAGAGAAGTTTGAATGACTGTGAATGAATTTTGAATGATATCGAATGAATTGTAAAGGATATTTAATTTTGATTGCTTGGCTTTGCTCGTTTATTTCCACCCGGTTCTCGGGTATGCATTCGAATTTTTGGTACCGCTCGATTTACGGGGAGATCCAGCGAGACCTCGCGTCGCGAATTCATGTTTTCTTTTTGCCAAGCTTCGGGCAGGTGATAGGTAGATTAAGCAAAGGGAGGTGGAGTGATCTTTAATTTCACGGATGCAGTATCGGTTGCATCGAGCTCTAAAGTTCTCAAGTTAAATTCTATTAAATTGAATGAAAGTCGTGGATCGTTACAAGTCGTTTGACGGATAGTTTTACGCGTACCCCGTTGTCGGGGAAATCCGAGAGCTGGCGATGGTACAGCTCGACCTGTTAGAGAATTGGGCGAGGTCTTGGGGCTCAACAAGACGTACGACATCTTGGCCGTGCTTAGGCAACGTGGGTCTTTAATGTTGAGGCCCTTGCAACATTCTGAGGCTTTACCGACAGGTCCGCGCCGTAATTTTTATTTTACTATCAGCCGACAAAATTGTAACGATCTCTTAGAGTTAGAGACCGATCTTCCGTCTCCCTTTTGATAAAAGGATCCAGCAGTAGAGTCGTGTGTTCTTGTTGCAGGGAGTAATTCCCTTGTACTCATAGTACAATAGATTTGAATAGAGTAGAGTCACACCTATGTTATAGATGCAAGATTAATCAATTAATCAATTAATGAACCGATGGTCACGCTTACGATGCATACGTTGTTGTATCGGACGGGGTGCATCGGTGTTTGGTACGTCTTCCATCTACCCTTTTGTCTAGCTGGAATCCATTGTATAACAAAATTCATGTACGTTGTCGCAAACCGACGACTTGGCTACTCGACTTTGCCATAGCTGGTGCCCTACCGTCTAAAATTTCCATGTACACAGACATGGAGTTTGTTTATTTGGTAATTTTGCGACAACCACGAACTTGTGTCTTGTGGAGATGAAAAAAATACTTGGTATTTTCATATCTCGCAGCCTGTGACCGCTACAGCCCCAGTCGACAGGCCGTTCTTTTTTTTTATGCTGTTAATAATATTATTATCATTATGCAAATAATAATACTATTATCATTAATAGCATTGTTTTTTTATATACGACCTGGCGCTTGGATAGTTCCCTAGCGTAGAGATGTAATCATCTAGACATAGATAAGAGTGCACCGGACATCCGGGACACGTCGCTAGCTCGATACGATTTGTGGGGGGTATCGGCTATCCTTCCATAGGCATAAACGGGCCCGGTAGACCTGCAGAAACCAGATCGCGGCTACCACGCCCGTCGTACCCCAAAGCGCCTACTTTTGTCGAGGTTCCATATTTGGAGGCCAACGTCAGTGCGATAACTTTAGAATAATTAATTTAAGTACTATCGATTTGTCGAACGAATGTATGAAGGAGATCGGACGAGCATTGTTCGAATTGAAAATCAATTCCAAGTAGAGTCCCCGGGATCGATATTGGTCGTGGTCGTTTTGCAAATTGTTGCATCGTTGGTACTGTTGCTCGGCACTGGATGCACTTGTACCCGCTTCTCGGGTGCAATCGAATTGGATCGCTGGCTTCGGTTGGTACCCAGCTATCACCTGCATGTCTGCTCGGAGTTGTTTCTTGTGATTTCTTTGGCTTACTGTGGCGCCGAACAAGTGGGCGAGGCCCGGTGGAAGGTGGTGGTCCTGGCAGCCCGTATCCTATTGCGTACAATCGTAATTGTAGTAGATATTGTTTCACGGTGTTCCCCGATGGCACCTTGGACATGGGCTCGGAAGGACGATTGTAAGCCGTAGGTCTCCGACCTCTTCGTGCCCGGCCATTGGAATCTGTAGAAACCACTTTTTGAGCGCGCAGATCGGATTGTCTGTGCATCTCTGTCGAGCCCAACGTGCGACAATTTTAGTGTCTATTGTTCGTCTATCTCACTTCCGGATTATTGTATAGTATAAGTAATTAGATCATTGAGAGTATTAGATTGGACCAGTTTTGAAAAATTTAGTCCATTTCTGTGGTCCCTTGGCTTTTGAATAGTCGCGTCGCGTCGCGTATTGGAAACAAGGGTTGTAAGCCTAACCAACAATTCATCGTGGAAAAAGAACCTCTTTGCAGGCGTCAGCTGTAATCTGAGTAAGTGGATATTTCATTTCTCCATTTGATAGATGAATCGAGTATTCTATAATTATGGGTTCGTTGTGTCAATTATTCAGGTATATTCAGCATATTCCGGAATGGAGAAACTTGTCACCGAGTGCATCGTGGGATCATTTCGAACGATGAACATACTTTTCGTAAGTATTCGCTTTACTGTACAGGTGTAAATTAATTTTGAATTTATATTCAATACAAACGGTTTATTTCCTATTAAATGAAATTAAATGATTTTGTCGTTTCTGTTGCACAGCTGAGGGAAAAGGATGTATCGACCCAAGATGACGTCGATCCAAAGACGACATCGATAGCCGAGATCGAGTGGCGACGTGTCGTGCTTTCTTCAAGGGGGAGAGAATGTAAGTACCAATATATCTTTCGAACTAAACATTCTTGTCGAACATATTCTTTTTAAATTATTAATGAAAATTATTTGTGAAACATCTTCACAAATGAAATAGATTTTCCATATGATAGAGATTCATGTTAACCATTCGAGGCAACGATTCGTTTCGACTGATTTGTTATCGTTACTTTGAGAATAATTTAAATAGACTCTCGTTATATCTCGATGAGAAATCGTACGAATCGATTTTAATATCTTTTTGTTTCCTTTTCTGATTCCAGGACTCTAACGCAGCTTCTCGCATCCCCCCAACAAGTAGTAAGTCAGAAAAAACAACTGCCTTTTTTATAATTCTCTGTAGTTGATGTTGTTGGTAGTCGATTTTGGCGAGTACAGTGACCGTAGGAACGCCAGGCGTTCCTGCGGGTAGTAATCTGTTTCCTAGTTAGGTAGGGTCTTTTTGTACGTCGCGACTTTTTATAAATATAGCAATTTTTATACTTGGATCTCCAATTTGCGAGATGATAAAAAACTTCCATAAATTGGTACGCAATCTACGTCATAGAGTCACTTTTTTTCATCGAAATAAAATCGTTTGCTTTTTAAAATATATTTAAATTGCTCCGAAGCATTACATAACACGTACAAAAAGACGACTCGCGACGGGTAGATTCTCAAGACAAAGCACGAGTACTTCACATTTAATAGAGAACTTTTTCCACTACATATTTCGAAACGTTGCTTTGTCGAAAGGATCGCCCGAGGGTCTCTAAATATTTTCTTGATAATTTTTAATAAATGCATGAAATATTTATCAGAATGTATTATCAATTTATATTATCAAAATCTTTATCACAATTAAATTCTGGATCTTTATTAAAATTAAATTTCAAATCTTTATTAAATTTAAATTTTGAAATAAATGTAGAATCACTTTGCAAGCATACAAGAACATTAGCCCGTACAAAATCTAAATATCTTTTTTAGTTAGGATTTTCAGGATATTGAGATTCCCTGTCCGTTGCTCGAACCTTTTCGCGTGCCCAGGCGCTACTCGGGAGGGTGAGAGCAACGGGCACATGGAATATTGTTTCTAACGTAAATATGTGTGGCGACTGACAATGGTTAGCGTATCGTGCACGACGCATTTTCCACTTTTGCGAGTGTGTGGTTAGGCAGTGGAATTGCGTCGGTTCTTTTAATTTGATTTGGTAGCGCATATTCCAGTCGATCCGCGACATGCTACATGGATCTTCGTGGATTATGTGCGCGCGTAGTTTCTCAATTCATTGATGAGAAAACTAAGTCTGTAATTAATTAAATTAACGTCTCGCAATGATCGCTACCATTGTCAGTCGATTTCAGGGAAACTGGTACGTACCTTAGAGTGTGCTCGAGTGAGATCGAACGTTAGGGTGTCGGAGACGTCCCGGGATGTTCTCCCTAGGTATTAGGCTATTGCACCCTGGCGTCTGTGTGAGAAAACCGTGTAACGAGTGTGTTGGAGAGCCTGTGTCTTTTGCCATTTTTTAAATATAGGGCTAGGCAGGATAGGTAGCTTACCCTCTTGGTGTGACTGTTAATTCTAAGTAGGTAGGGGCCGGGGCTGGCTATCGCTTTCTCTTTCGGGTAGGCCGCGACTCGCGCGATAGTCAGTCGCTGGAAGAGCTTGAACTTTCGACTCGAAGCTAAATCGAACGAGGCATGACGTTCGATGGACGCTTCGTGCTCGATTCTTCTTGCTCGCATAGCTTTTCGCGGACGCGGACGCGAACGCGCGCGGATTAGGGTCTCGAAACGTTGCGCACCTGCTCGATTGCACCAGCGGAACTATCAGCTTCTCTCGAGACTTGTGATTCGTCTCGAAAGTCGTCGATCGTTTTCGCTGCGAGCACGTTTAGGGTTACAGTTTGTTGGCGGACCGCCGAAGAAAAAGAAGATGCCCGACAAACTGTCGCTCAAGAGGGCAATTATTGCAATGGCTTCCCATCTTCGGATGAGAAGTCACTCCGTTACTACCTTGTCACTGTACTCGTCCGTAGAAATAGAGTAGTAGTAAAAGTAGTTAGTTGCATGCATGGGCAGGCCTCGCCGTCCCAACGATCAGCCGAGATGGGAACGTCCGCGATTTACACTAGCGTTGCGAAAAAACTACGCGTTGCATTAGTCGATTTTGAACAGAGATTAAAGGTAGTCTTCCCTCCAATGATAATTAGTATAGCGTTGCGAAACAAATAGTCGCGATTTGTTTTACAGGAACAGTAGAGTAATCTTTTTTGGATCTCTGTTCGTTGAACTAGCGTTGCGCACCAAAAGTTCGCGTTGGCTTTAGAGTATTTCGACTTTTCAGGCTCCCATGCTCGAGCTGCAACGATCACCTGTGAGATGGGCACATCCGCGATTTTGAGTAGCGTTGCGAAACGAATTAACGTACGCGTTGTGCAAGTATAAATTTTCTAAGTTGATTAAAGTTCATAATAACGTTGCAAATAAATAGTCGTAATTTAAAGTAGTTCTAGACATATCGATCTAGAATTTCATATGTTAGATTTCTAAATTTTTTATTGAAATAGCCTTTTGAATTTTGCTTTTTCGAATTTGCGTTGCGCATGAAAAGGATCGCGTTTGCATTAGAATGTTTCGATATTTCAGGCGCCCATGCTCCAGTTGCAACAGCTGCCCGGTGTGGTGTAGGCATTCGCGATTTTTATTAGAGTTGCGGGAGAATCACAAAGTTAGCGTTGTTAATTAATACAGACCTGAATTTGTTTAATATCGATACAATTGCGATTGACTTACGCGTCTAGACACTCGTTGCATCGCATCGCGTCTACACACATATTGGAGATCACACCTAAAAGGTGCGATTTAATTCTAAGACTCGCGACCGCGTTTCAGTAGTAGAAAACTAACATTGCAGAACCAATACCGCAAGGCGCATACGGACATTGAATTCTAGAGATATTTGTATACTTAGATTTAATCCATTTAGAATGGATGTTGCTTAGAATTAGATTCTTGATTTAAAGTTTTTGGCACCGGCCAAAACGTGGAGCATACGCCCACCGGACCACTACGTGTAGAGCAGAAAAGTATTGGCACGTTCTCGGGCCTGGCTGCCACGGCAGTTAGCGCAAAACCACGTGCACGTGGCTACGTTCAATTCCCCGCGGTGTGCCCCAACACACGACTCGTTTGTCGTTCCAGCAATGGAACAAGTGTCTCCGTTGTCTTATGAAAATACCGTACACAAAAAAAAGACATATTAAGTTATGTCACCTGTGGCGGTACGCACGAAAATACCACGGTAACCATCGTATTAGCATCTAACGCGATGGAGCCGTGGATATTGGAGTGCCTTGCGATGGCGGAGTAACGCTGTAGCTTCATTTGAACGTAGCGACGCGCACCTTGGCCAATTGTTGGTGTGTGAGCGCTAAATGCAAGGAACCTGCCACTGCGTTTCACCAGCATGTATTTTGTCAACCAACGTGGTGGTTTGCCCGCGTTAGTGAGACATACACGATGTGTATGTACAGCGTATCGAACGCCTTGTCGGCCCGCAAGGTAGAAGATGGGGTATCTTTACGCTGATAGTGCGCCGCGCGTAGCTTTATCGATGGACTTCAGTGTTCATTGCGCCACGCAAAACTGATTTTGCAGTGTTCGAATTTGTAATAATAGCCGGGACCGCGAATTATAGTCCCCCCAGTCGCGTGTTACGATGAGAATTCGTAAGTCCGATTCGTTTAACGCAGAAGATCTCCAACATGCGTCTACACGCGATGCGATGCTTGTCTAGAGGCGTGCGCCAATCGTATTTATACCGATGTACAATGGTCGGCAATGCTTTTGTTTTTCTTTAACGAATCTACGAAAATATTTAAAACATATAGGAGCTTTGTGTTAGAGTTGCGAAACATGAAATGCCGCCCGCACTGCACCCAGAAACGACTGTCCCTGATCCTGCTCCTACTCCTAAACACTCGCAGCCATTGTTTGCCCTTAGAGTTGCGTAGTCTGAAGAAATTAAAGTGCACGGGAGTTTTCCATACCGAATTAAATAAATTAGCGTCGTGACAAATAATGCACTCCTGCTCGCGTTTCTATCGAGATATTTTATTACTTATTTTGTATATTAGCGTCGCGAAAGAACGATATTCGGTTTGATTCCCTCCCCATAAATTGAAATGGCTGCCATCGCGTTTCCATTTAGAGTTGCGTAAGAAAAAGACGAAAGTGCACACGGGAATTTGTAGGTTTGAATCAAATATTAATTAACGTCACGATGGATAGTGCATTGCACGCGTTGTTTTTGAGATGTTCAATGTACATTTCGTAGTGTAGCGTTGCGCAAGAATGGTCCACTCGCACGCGTTTGTTTGAAAAACACATATCGAGTGGACGATCATTTTGCATATGTATGAACCTTTTTTTTTCTTTTTTTTCATGTGTTTATCCAAAATTAAGTATGTTTCAGATACTTTGCTCGTTGCAGACCGAACCCCACGACAGCAAAGTTCAAGGTTTCACACGCCTTCCACTTGTGGATCGTTTGTGGTTGTAATACAAAATTGTATTGGTTGTCTAATTTGTTATATGTCCGTATTTGCATGTTTGTGTCGTTTGTCTTATGTGTTGCATGTTCTATTTATTAATTTATTGTACATATTTTGTATATGTCTGTATGTTTTAAGTGTATATAAGTGGAGAATAGGTTAGCCACCCATAAATACGGCGACTCTAATAAATATTCGGACACTCTTAAAAAGAAGATAACTTTTTTAGTATCTGTCTCTATGGTTGGAACAATCAGTTTATTACATGACGTGCAAAAGAAATTTTTTGAAAAAATTGCAAATTGATCGGAATTGCCGGAAGAATTCCCAAAACCGTATTTTACAACTCTTCGTATGTGGGCCTGTTTTGAAAACCTCAAATATACGTTTCGTATTTATGTGTCGATAATAGGTACGTACCTATTCCGCAAATTTCATCAAAATCGGCCAACGTTGTAATGAAGCTACAAACATTTAAAGATGGTAAAAATTACAGTTTCTCGCGATTTTCGGCCTCTAACTGTAATACATCTACGGATTCTTACATCTTTCAATGCGTGTCGTTTTTTTTCGCATGAACCGATTTTCATGACATTTTTGGAATATGTATATAATTTACACAGATCTACAAAGCGTATGTTTTAAAATTTTCTATGTAAGCCCACATAGAAATGTAGTAAAATGCGATTTTTAAAATTTTCTTTGCAATTCCGACCAGTTACAATTTTCTCCAAATTTTGTCCCCGCATCACATAATCAGTTAATTGTTCTAGCTTCTCAGAAAAATCAAAGTCTTTGAGTCCAATATTTAAAAAGTTCTCATCGTTTTAAGAGCGTCCGAATATTAATCAGAATTACTGTAGTTAGGCACACAACACAATGGGTAAAACAAAATGAAAGAAAATATGCAAAATGCCTATATGTGCATATGCGCATTCGAAGGGAAGATTAGCTTTTACACTAGGCAGGTTAAGAATTCGGTCGGGTAGGCTTGCAATTAGGCTCTTCTTGCTATTCGTTTGTTGTACAGATACTAACGTGTATCACGAAGAGTCTATATATATATATACATTTTTTTTCGTATTTTGTAATTTTGTATTTTTCCGTCGGGTGGGACGATAAAGAAATTCCAAGTGGGTGGGTGGGTCTCGCTCGCAGCAACCTCCACGTGGTGAGACCTGGATAATCGGTGTGATTCTCGATTTATAATATTCTGTTGGGCAAACATATAAAACACCAATTGCTCTATAAAATATTTAAAATCGACAATCATATCGAGCTAATAGCTGTGAAACTAAAAGTTGTGGTTAAATGATACCATTACGCACCGATCTATATCGGTTCACTTCAAATAATTTTCATGTTGCCAGTTTTAAAATGTCCGCATTTAAAAAAAAACGGGTCCGGAGAGGAAACACTTGCGGCTGTACTCTAATTTCTTTCAGATTTTTCAATCTTCCGCTGCAATGAAAACATTTTCATTAGATGCTCTTGTATCTTTTTTAGTTCAACCGTTATAATTTAATGAACATAGTTTGACACTTTATTTTCCGCATCTATGGAATCAACAATTTTTAAAATTTCGAAAAATTCCTTTGTAACATGTTCATACGATTTGTACGAATGATAATTTATTCGTTTAAAGTGTATAAACTATTGTAATGTACATTCACTAGTGACACGAGTAATAAAAATAATGTTACGTATAAAAACCAAATTAATTTTACTACAATTCATATTTTCGTGATACTTTCTTCATAAATATTATTTTCATCGTCCAAATACACGCCTCGTATGCATTTGTAGCACCTCCAAATCATATTAAACGCCCGTAGAAATTAAACGAATTTTCGTCGATAGCTCGGTTCCCATTTGATTTTTCAAATTTTTTGTCTAGTCGGACAAGTTTGTAACCCATTCAAACAGTCCCGAGGTGTTCCCAGAAGACACTGGAACACACCTCCAACTCTGTGTCAGTTGAACCATCAAGTTTACATTGAAAGCGCGACACCTGCGATTTTCGTAAGTCAGCGATCACAGCGTAGAACCGGAGAATTCGCGAGTGCCGTGAGTTAGAGTGAGCCGCGCGAGAATGAATGCTACCCTCTTTGGACACTAACCTGTAGTACTAACTAACTAACGAACTTTCACAGTCCAACGCCCGTTACCAGAGTAATTAGCCCGGCTAACGAGCGATCGTTATGCGAGAAACGCGGCGCCATAGAAAAGTCAACGATCTGCGCCTTACAATGATCGACTAAGATCCATTGTTCGCGGTATAATATGACTCGGCCAACCATGATCATTTGAGGACTGTGACTGTGCGTTGCGAAGTTTATGTCAGTGTGCGTGAGACCCACTTTACAAACCTGTATTGAGCTAATTTCAACAAAATTGCGATAGACAGTCACTGGAAGCTGAGCCACGTTCACTTACACTGCTTATGGTTTAATTTTTTAATATAATTTACTTAATTTTAATACTATGTACTGTTTGAATCTACTTTCGGTCACCGAGTACTTATCTTGCATTATTTCGGAGAAGCATCTAATTTTTCATAAAAATCGAATGTCTTTTCAGAATATCTGCATCGGTACAGTTTATGCATATTGTTGCAATGCAAGATTTAAACTTTTTCATTGCAAGTTTATGAGAGATTTTCGCGCATAAAACGCTATAAACCGCTTTAATTCCATCAGCGGAAACGTTCGCGAGTCTTTGTGATAATAAAGCAAAATTATATTATGTACTTCGCGATAACTACGTAATAAGTGGTTCATGGCAGAGGCAATATGCGGTGAAATAGCGTGTTTTAATAATTATAGTATCATAATCAAAGCCGGAACTTTGTATAATTTAGTTATTTATGCTGGCTCCGGCGAGGTAGACGAGAGAGAGAGGGACAGACAGAACGATCATGCTTCTTGGTTTGAAACTGAGGAAAACTTTCGAATAGGAAATTAGAAACTGGTATTCAGAACGGTACAACAACTAATACTGCTTGCATATTCTCCGCCATAAATTGCAAACTACTTGTGAAAAATTTCGATAAAGCACGCATCAGGAATTAATCATCCAAGTCCTCTAAAGTCATTTTCAAATATTCACGAACATCACAATATTATGATGCACGTGATTTTTCTGCAACAATGTACGCACAAAAGATACATCAATTTTTCGCGATCGTTTAATAGTTTAATGTATCGTTTAAGTATGTACAGTGGGTATAAAAAGTATTTATACACCTTTAAAAATCAAATAACTCTTTTAAAATTAGACCAAACGACTTCAGCTCTTTGGAGATGTCAAAAGGATTAGTTTATTAGGTAATGTGTAAATAATTTTTTTAAAACTTTCTATTGGTCGAAATTTTGAAGAAAAAAGAAAAAGTCTCAATTTTTAACTTCTTTATTTTTGCCTATAATGAAAATTTAAAATACGCCTTTTGTAGATCTACGTAAGTTATATATGCATGCACAAAGTTCCATCGAAGTCGGTTAATGTTGCTATGAGCTAAAAATATTACAAGATTAAAGTTTAAGGGTAAAAGTCGCAGATTTTCGATATTTTCAAGGAATTTTGTCCGTATATGATCATCTTTTAAATGTTTGTAACTCATAACAACATTAACCGATTTCGATGAAACTTTGTACCTACTTACACATAACTTACGTAGTTACACCTATAAAATGCATCTTTTCAATTTTTATTACAGATAAAAAAATTAAAAATTGTGATCATTATTTTTGTCGCAATTCCGATCAATAGAAATTTTTAGAAAAAAATTATTTACACGCTACCTAGTAAACTTATGCGTCTGACATCTCAAAATAATTGAAGTTGTTTGATCCAATTTTAAAAAAGTTATTCGTTTTTTAAAGCTGTACGAATACTTTGTACACCCACCGTATGTACTTTATTATTGTTCCCTTACGGGTTACAAAGGAATCCCGTTCCTTCTATACAATTTTTTTTTCATACACATTCCATTCATTCTTCCACTCTTTCCTCTCATCGTTCCATTCCTCCTTCCTTCCTCTCTCTATCCAACCTCGCCATCCACCCTTCTCCCTCCCCGTTTTCATCCAATATCCATTCCACCCTTTTCCTTACCCCCTCTTCCATTCCTTCCTCTTCCCTGCATATCTCCAGCGTGTGTCTCTTCTACTCTTCCACACCTTCTGCCAGAGGTGGGCACTACCATCTTCTTCCTCCCAATACCTCCCCCGTTTCCCTCCTTGTGTTTTAATACTTTATCCACTTCATCTCATTTCCACAGTTTTCCTTCTACCCACATCTTCATGTAGCCCGTACTAACTTTCCTTCCTCTCTCCCTCTCCTCCGCAGCTAACTGCATCATCTTCCATAGCGCTTTACATTCCTCCCACGTCATGTCATCTTTGACTGTTTCCTTCCTTCCTGCTAGTTTCTTCTTTTCTATCGTTATATTCTTTTTCTGCTCCATTGTGGCCACTTTTACCACTACCCACTCTCCCTCTCCTATTTTTTTCTTGCTCCTCCTCTTGACTTCTTCAATTTCTACTATTCTTTCATTCTTTTTAACTTTCTTCATTTCTTTTATTATTATACTCCTTCTCCTTATATTTTTTTCTTCCCTTTCCCACTTCATTTCCAATTCTTTTAGCCCTCTCTCTCTCTATTTAAGGCATGTCCAGAAGTAGCTCACTTCGAGGCATTTTCGAGGGAGACGCCTACTTCTCCCGACCGCGCGTCTCGCTTAGGGCTGTTACTTTTCCGAAGCTTCGACTCTTCGAAGCTTCGAACCTTCGATTCGTTTCCAGTTAATGGATAAAAGAAATAAATTTTCATAATTTGTTTCTATATTCACTATTTAAATTATTTCAATAATTTATTGCTAAGATAATATATTTGAATCATCCTTTCAATAGCACATTGTTAAAATAATTGTTTGAATAAATAAATTTTCATATTTTGTTTCTATATACATTATGTGAATTATTTCAATAATTCATTGTTAAAATAATTATTTTATGAATGTACAAGTATTTACATAATGAATATAGAAACAAATTTCCATATTAATTATTTAAATACGTGTATATTGTCTAAACAATTATTTGAACAATAAATTATTGTAATAATTAAAATAATGAATATAGCAACATATTGTAAAAATTTATTTGTTTAATCAATTATTTTAACAATAAATAATTGAAATAACAATTCAAATATTGGATATAGAAACGAATTATAAAAACTAATTTATTTAAACAATTATTTTAAGAATGTGCTATCGAAAGGATAATTCAAATTATAAATATATTATCTTAACAATAAATTTATGGCGGCTGAAAAGTGTGTGAAGATGGAAAAAGGAGAAGGAAGCGTTTCGTCCTAGGCCCGCTAGAAGACTCATCAGTAAGGCTATCTACCGGACCCATGCCTTAGACGCGGGATGTGAGGACAGTTTAGGACGGTATATATACAAACAGAGGAAGATTCAGGTAGTAGCGGGAAAGGTGTTGTCGTACTGTCCCTCTCTTGACGAGCATAGGAAGTAGCCGCCACAAATTATTGAAATAATTCAGATAGTGAATATAGAAACAAATTATGAAAATTTATTTCTTTTATCCGTTAACTGGAAACGATACGAAACTTCGAACTTTCGAAACTTCGATTTTCATCACCTTCGAAGTTTCTGAAATCGAAGCTTCGAAGCTTCGAAATCTTCGACCTTCGAAGGAAAGTAACAGCCCTAGTCTCGCTCCCCGTGGCGGCCGTAGTTCTCCGAGTTCCTCAGGCTCGTGCCTGCCGCTTGCGGTATGTATTGCGTGTGGCGCTTTGGGGCGACTCTCATACCTATAGGTTTCCACATCACCCATGAGGTACCATGGTCAATGCGTTTTTTTTGTAAGTGGTATCCCCTATAGGCATATTTCACTGCATCGCACGATAATTTCGAAAAAATAAATTTGGAAAATAGTTTTTATTATACTGTCAACATTTTACTAACAATTAGAAAAGCTTGCAATATTAAAACAGTTGCCCAGAACAAAATAAACAATCCTTATTTATCCTTATTTAATTCGATGTGCCAATTTTTTTTGGCCAAAACGTCTGGGAATCTAAATTGTCTCCCTAGAGAAATGTTTGCAGTCACTGTTAATTTTAAACAACGGGTTAGAGCAAAATCAACAGACTGGAAACAAGCAGAATCTCTGCAGCACAACTGTAATATTAATAACTTAATACAGACATTGATACAGACATTAAAGTAGATATTAACACAGAAATTGATACATTCGACCCCATTTTGCACCTGGGAAACTAGCAACTACGATTTCACAATGAGATAAGGAATAGTCACGCCTGGTTCTCCAGGGTCAGCTAATATGCAAATACAATTCGTATTTCGTGCTTTCCCTTTGGCAAAAATTCGAGGGAAAAAGAAGGGAAACGACTTAATCGTTGAGAGTCAACGGAGGAGGTATGGACTAAGAAATTGAGAATCGAGGATAGAAATCAGGGTGGAGGTCGATTCGGTATATATACATATATGCGTGATTCGCGATTTTCTTGCACTTGTGCCTTTCTTTCTCCGAGACTTCGATTTACACAGGCGCCACACGCGATTTACACATTTATCAACTGCTAACCCCGGCTTTCTGACGACTAACCCTGTTTTCCAATCCCCGCGTCATCTTAATAAGAGAAACAATATTTCCGGGGGGTGGGAGAGAGAATTGTGAAAGTCAGCGAACACAAGTCCGCCATTCATTCGAACAATTGCCGGGTATCGAGTTCAGGAGAACAACACGAGTAAGCTTTCGTTGCGTGTTGATCGCCTTATCCGGGATAAGTGATATCGGAATCTGGTGTGTTAGAAGGTGTTAACAGCTTCACAACAACTTATGCATATATTAGGAATGGGCGGTTCTTGCAAAAAAATCCATTTTTGAATTTATTCTGAATCTCAGCGACAAAAATCGATTCAATAGGAAATCGAACCTTAAAAAATCGATTTAAAAAAAATATATCGTGATTTCAGCATATTACTTGTTCGCGGGTAGTAAAATATGTTAGACTGTTTTTACTAATAAGTAACTATGTATATTTAACAAGTTTGTTACAGTAGATTGTCCGATCGCTACAGAAAAATTTGACGCTTGTATTCGTCTTAACCCTCTGTCTACCAAGCGGGTCCATTGGACCCGACTGTATGTAGATACTGCGGTTATTTAAACTTTTAAAATTCTTGGGATCTTGTCGTTGCGTGACTTTGTTACTTTTCTTATTTTTTATTATTTAAAGCTAAAAGTTTTTTTTTATATTTACTACGTTTTGTGGTATAAATTTTCTATCGCATAATGAAAGTTTTTTTTACGATAGACAGAGGGTTAAGGTGACTAAGTTTAACATACTTGACGAAATTGACGTCACAAATTCAGCATCAGTGGAGCCATTCATAACAAAGAATTAATGAACTAAATCAAGCCATAGTCCTCCGAGCTCCTCAGAGTCTGAGGAGCTCGGAGGACAATGGCCGCCACGGGAAGCGAGACGCGCGGGCGGGAAAAGTAGGCGTCTCCCCCGAATGTGCCTCCAAGAGAGCTACTTCTGGACATGCCTGAACTAAAACATGACAATTATATTTGTTCTTATAATAATTAAAATTGTCTTTTATTTTATGTTTTAAGTTTAGAAGCATATTGCAATTATCTTCTCAATAAAATTTATCCTTATACTCTGAGGAGCTCGGAGGACTTATGGCCGCCATGAGAAGAGAGACGCGAGGGCGGGAAAAGTAGGCATCTCCCTCGAATATGCCTCCAAGAGAGCTACTTCTAGACATGCATGAACTAAAACATGACAATTATATTTGTTCTTATAATAATTAAAATTTTCTTTCATTTTATGTTTTAAGTTTAAAAGCATATTGCAATTATCTTCTCAATAAAATTTATCCTTATACTCTGAGGAGCTCGGAGGACTACGGCCGCCACGGGAAGCGAGACGCGCGGGCGGGGGAAGTAGGCGTCTCCCTCAAGTTTGCCTCCAAGAGAGCTACTTCTGGACATGCCTGAACTAAAACATGACAATTATATTTGTTCTTATAATAATTAAAATTTTCTTTTATTTGTATGTTTTAAGTTTAAAAGCATATTGCAATTATCTACTCAATAAAATTTATCCTCAGACTCTGAGGAGCTCGGAGGACTATGGCCGCCACGAGAAGAGAGACGCGCCGGCGGGAGAGGTAGGCGTCTCCCTCAAATTTGCCTCCAAGAGAGCTACTTCTGGACATGCATGAACTAAAACATGACAATTATATTTGTTCTTATAATAATTAAAATTTTCTTTCATTTTATGTTTTAAGTTTAAAAGCATATTGCAATTATCTTCTCAATAAAATTTATCCTTATACTCTGAGGAGCTCGGAGGACTATGGCCGCCACGGGAAGCGAGACGCGCGGGCGGGAAAAGTAGGCGTCTCCCTCGAATTTGCCTCCAAAAGAGCTACTTCTGGACATGCCTGAACTAAAACATGACAATTATATTTGTTCTTATAATAATTAAAATTTTCTTTCATTTTATGTTTTAAGTTTAAAAGCATATTGCAATTATCTTCTCAATAAAATTTAGCTCATTAATTAACCACTAAAAGACTGTTTTAAAATGAAAATACCCATTGACTCAAAACGTCTTTTTAATAGTCACATTTTGGGTGATTTTGACCTGCATCCAAAAAAGGTTGCCGTACCCTGACCTAGATGTTGATGCGACCTTTATAGATAAACAATTAAAAAAGGATATTTTAAAATACTGAGTGTGAATTGTTTGTAAGTAAAAAGTTCACTCTAAATTGTTTGTTATTTTGTGATTTCTCAATTTTTTCCAAAAATGAACTTGCACCACTTTCAAAATAAACGGTCCATATTTCACTGGTGGCTCGTTAAACGGCATGCGACTCGATGGTCCCATTCCTTTTGTTCAATTTCGCGTAAGTTACAGCTAAATGATGAGTAAGCAGCGTGCCAAACTTATCGCAATTACCTTGCATTCTTTAGTGAAAACGGCGACTTTCCGCAACGGATATTGATTTACGAGGAGCCTGTAAATTCACAGACCATCCGTTCGAATCGATCACTTTATATAGGGTCTATACCATCCGTTTGTTGACCTCGTTTTCAAGTTTATCGTTCCCCGTAACAACGTTGACGGCCGCGACAAAAATTAATCTCCGATGTATTAGGTCGATGGATTCTTTTCTTGGTTAGTCGCTAATTGCGATGAAAATACCAGACTCTCATTTAGTTTTCTGTGCTTTCAGATCTGACTCTCTCTACGATGGTGATTGACATAAACTATTTTTAGACATAAATAAGAATTTGACTGACGAGTGACTGATGGAAAACTGAAAAATTTTCTGCATTGTACTCGTATACAGGGTGCTCCATTTAAGTTGAGATTGTAAATAATCTCGAAGACATGTGATTTAAAAAAAACAAACTGACAAATGTCCTTTAGTGTTTCGAGTGAAGAGACAAATGGCACAACTAGTTTTTCAATGCGTGTGCGTTTTCAAGGTTATTTCAAGGTCATTTTGTCTTTTTTTATCATAAACCCATATTTTTTATTTCGGAATTATATTCTACGTAAAAAAATGTACAACTTTTGTTTGAAACATTTTTTTGTAAGTTCAATATTTTTTAAGATATGTAGCGAAACGTCTTTCAAAATTTATGCTGATACCACATCTGGTAGACTTACATCTTCAAGTATTATTAGTAGCTTAAAATCCAGAATGTTTCGATATTTCTCTCTGTCAAGTGTAATGGAGATAAACATAGCTGTGTTTACAAATGCATCTGATAATGTGCTATCAAAATAGGATAAGTTTGTGACTGAAGCCCACGGACTTAAAGGACTGAACATAAAGTGGGTTTATGGGTGAGAGGGGTCGTGCCGCGAGCGGGGAGGGATGGTAGACTGCGGCCATGTTGGATGGCAAAACTAGTGTTGCCATCTATATAACGTTGCGGGAACATTGATATGATTTGATTCTGAAAAATGAATGCATAACAAGTGTATTTGTATATATATCTGTATATATATATATATATATATATATATATATATATATATAAAATATTGCACATTCGGCTCCAATATAAATTTATAAATAAATTATATGTATCTATTTCCCGCATGATTGCATTGCAAATTCGCGCAACTAGTATTTAAAGTTGCCTATAGATACCGTTGGGATACGGTTGAAGATTTCACGCGCATGCGCGGCCAAAACAGTAATGTATCTATATCATGACGACAGAGGTAGTGGAGCCCTGACACAGTTATATTGGCGGGAATGTCTCGAAACAATCTATTCCGGACAAAAAGACTTCAGGACGAGTCCTACGAGTTACAAAATATACACAAATACACATGTTATACACTCATTTTTCAGAATCAAATTATACCAATTTTTTAAAATTCTGCTGGGTGCTCAAGGTACCCCATTTTATCAAGAATCTTACTTTACTGAGGCTGAAATCGCCGCGCATGCGCGTGAAATCTTGCACCATATCCCAACACTGCCTATAGAGCGCACCACAGTGTTTGCCATCCAAGATGGCCGACAAGTTGATACCCCTTCCGTCTTTCGCCTCACCCCCGCAAATTATAACTGCGTGTCGTAATATCACGAGAAGAACTTTATTATATGTTCATATGTCTTTTATTAAACTAATTACTAAGTGTCTAGAAGTTGAGGGTAAACATTTCGAGTATTTATTATGATGTTCTTAAATGAAATAAAAAATCTTCCAAGAGAAAGTAACTTTCTCATTTTAATAAAAAAACAAAATTATCATCCTTAACATGAAAGATCAGTTAAATATCTTAAGAAATATTGAACTAACAAAAAAATGTTTTAAACAAAAGTTGTGCATGTTTTTGCGTAGAATATGATTCCGAAATAAAAAATATGGGTTTATGATAAAAAAGACAAAATGACCTTGAAATAACCTTGAAAACGCCTACGCATTAGAAAACTAGTATCGCCATTTGACTCCTCACTCGAAACACAAAAGATGTGTGTCAGTTTGTGTTTTTGAAATGACGTCTTCGAGATTTTTTACAATCTCAACTTAAATGGGACACCCTGTATATATATATCAATTCCATATTTTCGACTTCAATCTCGGAAATCGTTCGCGTGTTACAATTATAAAACAGCTCCTCGGTTTCGCATAAATAAAAATAATGATCGAAATGTAAATATTAATTTCACTGACATTTTGCATCTCAGATTCATTAAAATTAATTTCATTTACGTTATCGTTTCGTTCGCAAGCATCAAACTAAGGTTCAATCGATTAATAACTTGAAATAATTTCTAAATGTGATCAAATCTCTTTGTTTCTCGGGAGTGGGTGTGTTTGACGATGCACTTCTTCGTTATTCCGCAAAAAAGTTTTGAGCTGCATAAAACATGCGCGTGGGACGCGATGCGCCGCAGTGCACACGCGCGGTTTATTAGACACGAAGTTCGTACATCATCTTACGAGTTATTAATTACGATACCGGCGTCCGTTATTTTATAAGCGGAAAATTAGCTTGCCGTATTACACGGTTGCAGCATCACTCCACGCCAAGATAGCTAATACGATTACTCGGCTTGGATCCATAAAACAGAAGCGACGGGAAATTTATTGAACGCGCGACAAATACTATTTTCATCACTCTCCTTCGTCTTTTTTTCATTTTTCATTGCCCCGCTATTTACTACCGTTGCCATTTCGTATTGAATTCTCTGTCAAGCATAGCAGCAATATGAGAAAAATTCTGCAGCGAAATCTGTAACGTCAATCATTAGTAGATCATTTATGTGCAGAATAAAAATTGTATCCATCTGTTGTAAAAAATAGGAAGTATTTAGGAAATTCTTTTGTTAACCACTTTTGCAGGTCCAAAATAATGCATTGCCACGTTTCAATGTTTTCAATCTTTTTACTGCTTTAAACTGCAACCACACAATTTTGTCATAAGTGCATAAATCTGCAGTTTAGTCATCACTACTCTTATGCATTCATGATAAACACGAGTAGATGAAGTTTCAAACAGTACTCTGATTAAAAGAATTTAAAAATATCAATTACTTTCAATTCATGGAAATCATGAAAGGAAGAATGAAATGTTTGTCTGCCTTATGTGTGTTGCAATCGAGATAGAACACTTGGTTAACACTTTTTTTGGAGGACCAATTTTTTTAAACTTTTTTTATGCAGTCCTATAGATTTCGACGAGAAAATACAATATGTTTCTTGGATAGGAGTGCAAGAACAAATGATGATAATTTTAACGTTTTTCTCCAGTTTGTTGTACATTTTATTATTGATTTCAAAATGGTTAGTTCAAGTATTACAAAGTTTAACTTTTTAAAGTACAGACAAATATTAAAATCAGCTTTATTTATTCACGTGCTCCTATCTAGTAAACATACCGTGCCATTTAGCGCATGCGCTCAGTACTACTTAGCCGATCCGCGAATATACCATATTATCTAGCGCATGCGCTCAACACTGCTACGTCTACCACCCAGCGAATATACGAATGTGACGACACTTTAATTTGTGAAAAACACTTGAAATTGTTTATGCTTACACGCGTATAACCATCTATCCAGCGCATGCGCTCAACAGTCCTACCTGTACCACCCAGCGAATATCCAATATGGCGGTGCCCTAACCTGTTGAAAACCCTTAAAATTGCTCATGTTCACACACGTATAACTTATAAACCAGTGAATTCCAATAATACTTACATTTTCGTAATGTCCTCATCGATATCTATAGGATTACATTAAAAAAAGTTAATAAAGAGTTCAAGAAAGTTAAAAACATCTGGTCGTCCAAAAGAAAGAACAGCCGAACATTTTCATTTTGCATGAAGATCCCCCGTCTGGTCATCAGTTAAGTGCATAATTAGGTTCTAATTGCATAATTAGGTTCTAATTGCATTTATTTGTAAGAAGCCTCTATGTTAGCCTTTATCTTGGCGCCCTAATCGTGTGACCTGAGACACTGCGGGCAGAAAGAGAGAGAGAGAGAGAGAGAGAGAGAGAGAGAGAGAGAGCGTGTGCCTGTGTATTTTGGGAGCGAGCAAACACACGTTATGGTTGTGAGTTGCTTGTGTCTGTTTGGTTGATAATCAAACCTTGAGTTAATTCCTTTAGTTAATCCCTTTAGTTGATCCTTTTAGTTCCTTTAGTTAATTAGTCACTTAGTTCTTGTACGAGTTTACTAATTGTGTAATAAACGCCTACAAAACGCCCTTACAAATTCTCGGTTTTTTAAATATTTTGAATACTAAATGTAGAAACAATGTTTAAAAACAATGATGATCAAGTTCCAGGCAGCCTACTTTCGAAAACTTTCGCAAGATAGACTCGGTATTCTCCGTCTATGTTTTATTTTTCTTATTTTCCGAGTTCGAAGCGTACACGAACGTAGACCCAACGCAATTGGACGCGAACGAATGATTCTCTCATGATAGTTGTGGGTGGAAATAAAGTGAGATGCGATCCGATAGAGGGGAACGTATAATAAATATCTTTCAAAGCATTTCGAAGTCGTTTGGCGGCAGTCTCGTGTAAACAAACCGCCACGTTTTGAAACACGAGCGATCGCAAAGGAATACCATACGCACGCAATATAGAAGATGCAATATAGCAGAAGACTCAAACAGAAGAACCACTTATGTAACCGCAGATATTGATTTGTTTCTTTATAAATGCCGCGGAATCAGTTGCCGGCGAGAAACTGCCGAACGTCAAACGGATCCTTCTAGCAATTGCATGTAATAAATAGTAAACAATATTTATAACTAATCGAGTGCTGCGGTCCGAAAAATTCAATTTAGTCCGTTGATGCATCCCGGAGAAGATACTGGCAATTGAAAAGCCTTGTTGCAATTGTATTTAAGTAATTTCAGAAAATATTAGGATAGTGAGTGGTTCTCCTTTTTCTAAGAAATGATGAACTACAATGAAATTCTAATCACTAAAACCGTAAAATAAATCGTAAGGCAAGGGGTTAAATAATGTAAGGAAAAGCCGTAAGAAAAGCGGTTTTTCCAAATATATTTGGGCACACGGATAACCAAAGCGTTTCGACCGACGAGTTTTCGCAGCTGCTCTCACGATCGTTATTTTATTAAATTCTTCTGTTAATATTGATTTTCTCCTTTTATAAATTTAGCTATATATAGGGTTGTCTGTTAACATGCACATAAACATAGTTCATCCACACTTCCACTCTTATAATAAGAAGGATCATACGTACAGTAATAGAACCAGGAAATAGGAAAAGTCGCAAAGTGCAACATTTTCCCCAGTTTTCGCAACTTCACTTTGCGTTTTCAACGCAGAATCGCGGATTCGCCATTGTCACGTGTTGTTTGCACGCTTCCGCTAAAAAAACCGGAACCATCGGTCGGTGCCATTAATTTTCCTTGGGACACGGATAAGAATCTCGACGGAAAAAAATGTCATCAGATACGGTAGAGTATGTGCTGTTGAACGGCTTTTCCTCGTGCACATTCGACCAAACCGACGTACAGAGAACATCGTTGACCTTTTACCGGTGGTCTAAGCGGTTATTTTCCAATCTGCCAGCCCGATATTGGCTTTATTACGTTTCCCATAGTTGGCCAGCCTTCGTTCGCTGTTTTCTTGCACTTTTCACTCATCTTCATTGCCAGCCCCCTTATTGCCAACGAAAAAACAATGCTCGGAAAAGAGCGAAACACATGCTCTGAAAAGGTTGCAACACAGAACCAGAACGAAATTTTTCGACGGTTATGGCTGACCAAACTGCGGGGCCATAGGGACTTTGGCTCCAGGGACTAGTAAATTCGCGAACTTTTTGCTCGTACCTCGCATCCGTGCACCGGTAACATCCTGTTTCCCGGCTGGATTGAAATCCGACTTTCATTGTGTCCGGTTCTCGCGTCTTTGATCGAGATTACGCTCCGATTCTCTCGGATTTTGCGATTTACGATATCCTAACTGGTTTATGAGGCTTTGGGAGGCTGATATCCACAGAGAAAATTATTGCAAATTTTCCAAATGACATTGGGAATTCAAGAATCCTCAGGTATGATCGTTTACCTTTAATTTGAGCCCTCAACCGTTCCAAAATTCCTGTGACAACATTGTTGGAATACAACGATACCATGCGTCTTAGTATAAGTGCGTAGGCTTAAGGGGAGGTTTTTTCCCAGAGACAGAAGGGCCCAGGCGAGGGCATAAAGTTAGGACCGTCGTCAGTCCCGTTATAGCAGCTAGCCTGAGCGCATCTTGCAAAGTAGTTTTTCACATACAGCTATACAGTCGAACTATACCCGCAGTTTTATCACATTATTAATTATACATTAAATACAGAATACGTGGAAACACTGTCGTGGATTTATTTCATTCCCAACCGAACCAAATCGAGTCGAAGAATTCCCTTAGAATCGAGTGAGTTTTGTCTATTCTGGAGGTTGGGTTTTCTCAACTGTGGACATGATTTTACACTTCTATTTGGACCTAATTTCCCCCTATCGCGCAGTGCGATCTTCCAGCTTCAATCTGAGCCCTCAAACGCTCAAAAATGCCTCCGAGAACACATTGTAAAGTTATCTCAAAGAATCCTCTCAGAATCATGACAATTTCGTCTGACCTAGTTCGGATGGTAGAGGTTCCAGTAAATCGTGGATTAAACAGGCAAATATGAACAAAATTGTACCGTGTTGGGGCTATTTTTAATAAAAAATGAGTCACAAATGTGTTGGCAACAGTTTCGGCAAGAAATAATTAACCCTTAGCACTCGAATGGCGACTCAGAGGCGCCACTACAAATAATTATACCATTACTTAAAATATTATTTACATTATTAAATTTGTTTATATTTCATAAATTACTAAACATTTAAATATTGTACGAGGTACTATATCAGTTTTATACGCATAAAATGGAAAAAATTATGTACTGTTATGCCGCGGCTCTTCAGTTGAGTAAGGTGTTGGAAGCGTGAAGATTCCTCGCAGGAATCGACGGTGCTTCCGAGGAAACGTGGTCCGGGATCCGCACACAGAGGCTCAAGGGCCAGAGACAAAAGTCGAGAATAATGGGCAACACGTATATAGATTTTATTTTAAATAGACGTCGCAGCGGTGCGCCGTGTCTTTACAGAATCGAACAAGAATGGCCGCTCTCGACGATTGAACGGCACTTTTATATTAATTGGTTAATACAAAAATCAGGGGTGGGGTCGCGTTGGGTCAGCAAGATATTAGTGCCGGGTGCATCGTGGAAGATTCTATGATCCAGGCATCGAGCGCGATCGGGCGGCCGGAAGTTGACGCAGCGGTATTAGCTTTCCAGGGCCGCACATAACAGTACAATGGAAATATTCTTGGTCAGATGAAATGTTTGATTTTTTAGTTGAAATAGCTCCGAGTGCAAAGGGTTAAAAATGAAAAAGTATTTTCAATAAATTAGTACTGTTTTACCGAAATCATTCTGGATCTTCCGATCAATAAAAAGTCAATTGTAATAAGAAATTATACATTATATAACCGAGTGGCTGTAATTATATACTTCGTTAAGAAATAAAAAAATATACTGAAGGTAATACTAATTTATTTATGTTACAATAGAATACGTTCACAAACATCGATTCCTCATACAGGTATCGACAATTCCCAGACGGAATTAATCTCGCATTTATTTCGCGGGATGGGAGGGAGCTATTAACGACGGAATAATTGATACGTATTGAAATAAATGCGCGTTTAGCAACTGGGAAAATGTAAGTGGAAATAGAAGCAAAGGCTTTGTGGATTCTGTATGGAGGAGAGTGTGTACAGTGACCCGGTGTCCCTCTGGTCCTCGACCCCTCGGGGACTTCCAATTACGTGGCTATTACTTGGATAATTAATAACCGATATCCAACAGAGGCACGCACATGCCGGATAACCGGGATTTCCGGTAGGCCATCGAATTATATCTAGCCGAAATTCAATGCGCCGCGATACATTATTGCGGTTGATTTAAGTATGTAAAACGATTCGATTTTCCGGAATATCAGGTGTGCCAAATATTCAATTCAACGCATACATCCGTGCCTCGTAAAACTTCTTTATAATCCGGCGGCGATACCACTTATAGCAATGCTCTTTCTAACTTATTTTCAATTTTTTATCACAGCATAGAATGACGCAGAAAATGTTTCACCATTTATAAAAGGTGTGACTGGAGAGGAGTAGCAATTACATAAAAAGATATTTAAATTCTGATGTTTTTATTGTTTCATGTCTTTTCAAAAATTTGCATCGACGTTTCCTAGCATTATACATTTTAGTGTGAATATACAGGGTGTCCCACATAAATGGGAACACCTAAATATCTTTCGTATTTACAGTCCTATTAGAAAACTTCAAGGGGCAAAGTGACACTATTGCAGGGGGCGAATATAATGGTAAAGAAAAAAATTTTTTATGCCGTGTTTTTTAATGAAATTTCAAGGTCACCGGTGTTTTTTTAAATGGAACAGTATATTTGTTTACGATAGCATGATAGACAATAAAAAACTGACAATAGTGGATACCACCGCTTTGACCTTGAAATGACCTTGAGCAAGAATAATCATGTTGGAGCGTTGTTTACCGCGGGTTGACCTTCACATATCATAATAAATGTTCGAAATGTTGACCATCCTCATTTATGCAATATTGCAATCTTGCATTAATTGATCTGTAGGCATTGTCGATTTCCTGAGACGTAATTGAAGCACTTGCTGCAGTAATTATTACGATTTTTAGAACTTACGCTACCGATATTTTTAAATTGTTTTACCACAACGGAAAATGCGTGTAACGAAGGAGAAATACGATTCACAAATTTTTTACGATACAAATGTACTGCTTGCCTCAAAGATTGGTGGCTTTCGCCATAAGTGAAAACCATATCGATTCGTTCCTGTACAGTATAACGCATTGTTATCACTTTCACGTTTCGAATTCGAATATTGCAGAAGGAACAACGTACTTATTCTAACCGATTAACCTTCTGTTAACGATCTCAATGATACATACTCTAACATAAACATACGCTGTTTACTATGAAAAATATTTCAAACATTTATTGTGGTTTGTAAAGGTCAACCCGCCGTAAACAACGCGTAATCTTTGCTGAAACACGTAAATTTTAAACTTCCACATTTTATCCGCTCCAACATGATTATTCTTGCTCAAGGTCATTTCAAGGTCAAAAAGGTGGTATCCACTAAATTCAGTTTTTCATTGTCTATCATGCTATCGTAAAAAAATATACTATTCCATTTAAAAAACATCGGTGACCTTGAAATTTCATTAAAAAACACGACATAAAAAATTTTTGTCTCTACCATTATATTTGCCCCCTGCAATAATGTCACTTTGTCCTCTGAAAGTTTTCTTTAACTTTAAACAGATATTTAGGTGTTCCCATTTATGTGGGACACCCTGTATATCGGCTTGACAATGTGCGAAAATATGGTACAAATTTTTCAAAAGACGTATATCGTCGGGTTACTTCCAAAACAAGGTAACTCCATAATTCGAACTTTTGAGGAATCGTCGTTTGAAAATTTAAATTGATATGAAAAATCGTCACAGCTTCAAAATGATTTATTGATTGAAACAAATCAAAGTAAGTAACAAAACAAAAGGGAAATTCTAGTTTTGTCAGTATGTTTTTCGAACATTTTTTATTCTAATGGAGTACTTAACTTCGAATTGAGTAAAAGTGGAGTTAGCTTGTTTTGGCAGTAACCCGACGATATAAATATTGACCTATAGTCTTCTTGTTCCGGCGTTTCCGGAGTGAACGTTGCCGGCAGGGACGAAGGGACAGTTACGAGAAAACAACACTTTTTAAAATCAAACGGCACAGCCTTTAATACAGGGACGGACACGACGTAGAATGAGAACTATAATACTTTATACAGAATGTACACGCGATACGCTGGGCGCAATTTGATTCGCGATTCTGGGGTCGCGGGGGATCTATCGCGATACCGTAAGTGCTTGCCGTTTCTCGATACGCTTTCGCAATCAGACGCTTGTTTATTTCTAACGGGTGCATCGGTGCGCGGTGTCTTATAACACCTCCTTCCCATCCTAGGGAAGGGGGTCGCGGGGTGCGGGTTTCCGAGCGTTTTGGCGGTGCAGAACGCGGTTTTGAATATTCAACCGCTTTCGGGCGGGCGCTTGTCGGTCGCGCGCTTGTCGGTCGCGCGCTTGTCGATCGCGCGCTTGTCGGTCGCGCGCTTGTCGATCGCGCGCTTGTCGGTCGCGCGCGAGTTTGTTTCGGACCGTGGCGGTCCTCGCGGTCGCCCAGCCGCCCCTTGCCCCCGGCATTATCGGACGTAGCCACGGTTTCGCCCGAACACTTCTCAAAATTAATCACTAATAATTGAGAATTTCTCAATAAATTGTTCAGAAGCGATGGCAACGGCATTCACAGTTCAACAATTGTTTAATATCAATATAGTGCAACAACTTGCTCTGAAATTATTATTTCATCCTATTAATGGACTTTTAAAACAAGCTCGATGATTCTCTTTCAACACTAGATTTACGGGGCCCGTCAAAATGGCGGATTCAACCATTTTTAATTTACGATTATTAAGAGTGTAAGGTGGCATTCGTGAGGAATTATTAAATAGATTTATTTTTTTGTGTACATATTACAATAAAAATCGTTGAAGATCTAAGTAAATACAATTTTATTATTTTTATAAAGCAATGTAAAATAATCAATACTTATGATTTCTATCGATCGAATTTTGAGTTAAATTAAGGAAAATAATATTGGCGCAAGGTTCGATCTTTTTGAAAATTCAACAAATTTGCAATTTAAATAAAACCCAACGTTTCGATCCGTGTGTGGATCTTTTTCAAGGGAAACTCGCGTCTGAAAATTATATTAATTTAGTGTAAATACATCGTGATGTTAATATTTACCATCTTGAAGAAACCATTAATGGAAAGCCAACAAAAAGAAATATTTTGAAAGAAGACTTACATGTTGTGTAGAAAATTTTTAGTAAACTTGGAAACAAGATATATTTTTCAAAATAACTAATTTAAAATTACGCTGGCAATGTGTTTGTGCCATCATGGCCAAACGTAAATGAGCCATGTGCCAGTGCAAACCTGTGAGACAGCTATTTATATAGGACGACACGTTAATCGTTTGATTGGTCGATATCGATCGATGGAAATTCGGAATCGAGTTGAGCGGTAAATTTGAATAGCATAAAATGAAACTTTTTCAATTGACTTGTCCTGCCTGTAAGAACACTGTAAACTTTTTAAATTGAGATTTTTACGATTGATGTGAACAATGTGAAGAGGAACAAAACGGTTGGAATCAATTATGGATTATTGGAAATATCATCATAACCACGTATTACTGGTTCAGTAATGTCACGTAGTACTCATGAATCTTAGGTGTTTCATACCTAAGATTACACTAAATTAATATAATTTTCAGACGCAAGTTTCCCTTGAAAAAGATCCACACACGGATCGAAACGTTGGGTTTTATTTAAATTGCAAATTTGTTGAATTTTCAAAAAGATCGAACCTTGCGCCAATATCATTTTCCTTAATTTAAAATAATCAATTCTAGTGCTCCGTAAACCTAGTGTTAAAAGGTATATCAAGATCCTCTGTGAAAAATATCGACGGAATCGATCCACCAGTCTGGCGGAAATATTAGTTACCGATCCCGAAAAAGCCGGTTGAACTATTCACCCACCATGCTTTTGTTACAAAATAACAAACAACGTACGTAACAGGCTTCACCAGTTTCGCCTGTACAGATCCTATGTGAATCAATTAAACTACGTTCGAAGATTGGAAAAACTATCGAATTGCGAACGAATACGAATGATCCTGTTCCTTTACAATATAAAAAAATTTCATCTTACTCGTTGTTCTACTATGTTCCGCCAGTGTACCGCAGCTCCTATACAGTTTCAGTGGATTGAAATTGTTCCGAAACGTAAAACAATTTTCTAAAACCGAGTAAAAAATTACGGTCAATAAAAAATTTAATCAAGTCTTTTGTTCTTATTGAATTGATCGATTTTGTTGAATTCTCTCGGCTGAAATGTCTATTTTACTTTCAGATTTGAAATATTTTGTTACAATTTTATTGACTTCTGCAGCGCACAAACTAATTTATAACTGTACTGCGGATTTAAAATTGCAAAAAAGAAGATGCATAATATATTAATTACAACCTATACAAATTATTAAGATAATAAATCAAGTTCCACGTTACTTTCCTTTCTTGTAATTGATACAGATAATTTCTATTTTGCATAAAACTTCGCAGGCTATTTATGAGTTTGTGCACGAAAGCCCACAGTAAAGCTCTTGGTTGTTCATACAAATGTTCCCATTAAAAAGTAGTCGTCCCGCAAAAAGGTAGTTTGTATTTCAATTTGCAGTAATTGCGCACGCACAAAAATTCCAAAATGCTTATGACAGGCTCCCCATATTCCCTAAGTACCTGCACGAGATCGTCCGCGTACAGAGACAGCGCAAAAAGTGAGTTGACAATTTTTCCTATTTTGCAAAACCCCGGCAAGCTGGTGTGAGAATTGTGAAATACATTTTACCGCAGTGCTGTCTCTTGCCGGGTGACGACACTGCGCGCATGGCGCTGACTTCGGACTCGCTGTCATGCCAGGATTGTCAGGACGTTTTGATGGATCTCTCTCGGACCAACTCGGGAAACACCGTTCAATTTTTCTGTCGACGACTGTGACCAGTGTACAATTTGACGGAGTAGTCGCGAATTGATTACGATCTTTTGCGAGACCATGTTGCGAATCAGGAATCGTTCGATTGCAGACAAAAAGAGACGATTTCGATGTCAATTTCCACAGTGGACATTTTTACCTAAGCGGAATATTAATGTTTTATAAAAATAAATATCTACTGTTACGGTTATGAGCTAGAATAAGTTCAGAAACGATAAGACATGCACGTGATGCAGGGATACGAAGATTGCAAGATAATAAAGTTTATTTTACTACCATATTTGACCTTGCATGACCTTCAATGATAACTCGCTGAACTCGTCTCAACACTGGCTATCGCATCGTGATAAAAAAAGCATAGCATTCCATTTAAAAAAATAGATTTGACCTTGAAATCTCCTTTATGTCTCCACCCACGCAGAAAATGTCACAATATGTCCCCCTCTATACTGTGTAAATTTTCTACATAACATTTTTTCATATTATTACAAATAACGGCAATATTGAAACTGGACATAGTTATTGCTCCACCCTGTATAATCAACTATAGCTTATTAGAAAATCACCTAGCAAAACTCATCGTTCAAGCTTCTTTAAAAATGCTCGATATGGTTTAATTTAAAAATATGGAATATATTTTGGAGAGAGCGTTTTCCACGAATCGTGTTCCAAATTGTTTATAAAAATTCCGCGATGGTTCATCGAGGAGCGATCAGATAAATGGTGAAACAGTTGTAGAGGCACTGAAGTGGAAGTTACTATTTTATTCGTGCTATAGTTCGGAAACTCGGGCAGAAATGTGGTACGTAGTCCCTGTGCATGGAATTATTCATCGGAATTGCACTATTTGCCCGAACAACGATCGAACTAACAAACTTCATTTAAATTTTTATCTCGGTTGGCTCCCCTCCAGTCAGCTCCCGACCGATTTCAAACGAGAGAAATCGCGGCACATAAACAGCACGAGGTACACGCGGTGCATTTATGAAACAATATTTTTGCATATTACGAGACAACTTTCTTTTGCCACCGTTTATACATATTCTACATTGTGTCTACTTCAACGCACCGTTCTACAAAAATCGATTCTCATCTTCCAATACAAAATTCCATCTTTTTATCTTTCACTGAAGATAAAATCGTTTTAACCGAAGTTTTTGCAAAAGAGATTCTGTTCTAATTGCATTTTGCTCAATTGCCACGATGTATACATTTATCGAATATTAATTATAAACTTTTATATTCATTACGTGATTTCATTTATACAAATGTGTGTATTACCAAAGGTTCAAGTCTTTTTCTGTCGCCCATGCATTTTGATTCGACTGCGGATTTTAAGCATTTACAATAAAAATGAGCGAGTCAAATGCAAAACAGTAAAAGCGTTTAAAGAATTTAAAGATACTGTTATACTATTTTCAATCCACGAAAATGATTGAGAAAAGATATAAATATACAGGGTGTCCCACATAAATGGGAACATCTAAATATCTGTCGTATTTACAGTCCTATCAGAAAGCTTCAGAGGACAAAGTGACACTATTGCAGGGGACAAATGTAATGGTAAAGAAAACTATTTTTTATGTCGTGTTTTTTAATGAAATTTCAAGGTCACCGATGTTTTTTTAAATGGTATAGTATATTTTTTTACGATAGCATGATGGACAATAGAAAACTGAATTTAGTGGATACCACCTTTTTGACCTTGAAATGACCTTGAGCAAGAATAATCATGTTGGAGCGGATAAAATGTGGAAGTTTAAAACTTACGTGTTTCTTTATTTTATTTATATATATATATATATATATATATATATATATATACATTTGTTGATTGTAACTCGGTCCTTTACAACCGAACTAGTATCGTTAAATTTTAAATATCATTACAAATTTACACCACCAAATCATTCGACTGTAACGCGACTCAGAACGGCCTTCGTTTAAATTAAATAGTATTCTGTACGTACAATGTCTTTCACATTGTACTGGAGTAGCAATTACATAAAAAGATATTTAAATTCTGATGTTTTTATTGTTTCATGTCTTTTCAAAAATTTGCATCGACGTTTCCTAGCATTATACGTTTTAGTGTGAATATACAGGGTGTCCCACATAAATGGGAACACCTAAATATCTGTCGTATTTACAGTCCTATCAGAAAGCTTCAGATGACAAAGTGACACTATTGCAGGGGGCAAATATAATGGTAAAGAAAAAAATTTTTTATGCCGTGTTTTTTAATGAAATTTCAAGGTCACCGATGTTTTTTTAAATGGTATAGTATTTTTTTTACGATAGCATGATGGACAATAAAAAACTGAAATTAGTGGACACCACCTTTTTGACCTTCAAATGACCTTGAGCAAGAATAATCATGTTGGAGCGGATAAAATGTGGAAGTTTAAAACTTACGTGTTTCGGCAAAGATTACGCGTTGTTTACGGCGGGTTGACCTTTACATATCATAATAAATGTTCGAAATGTTGACCATCCTCATTTATGCAATATTGCAATCTTGCATTGAATAATCTGTAGGCATTGTCGATTTCCTGAGACGTAATTGAAGCACATGCTGCAGTAATCCTTTGCCGCATATCCTATGACGTTGTGGGTTTATCTTTGTACACAATACATTTTCTCTTGCCCCATAGATAAAAGTCCAATGGTGTCAGGTCCGGAGAACGGGCTGGCCATGGAATTGTTCCTCGTCGCTCAATCCAGCGTCCAGGATATTTCGTATTTAGCACCGTTCTAGCAACTTTAGAATAATGCGCTGGACAACCATCATATTGAAACCACATGCGCTCCCGATCGAATAATGTAATTTCTTCTAAAAGGCCTGACAAATCCTGGCGTAAAAATGTAGCATACTTTATACCAGTAAGAATTCCTTGTATAAATTCGTTCGACGTTCAATTACGTCTCAGGAAATCGACAATGCCTACAGATCATTTAATGGAAGATTGCAATATTGCATAAATGAGGATGGTCAACATTTCGAACATTTATTATGATATGTAAAGGTCATCCCGCCGTAAACAACGCGTAATCTATACTGAAACACGTAAGTTTTAAACGTCCACATTTTATCCGCTCCAACATAATTATTCTTGCTCAAGGTCATTTCAAGGTCAAAACGGTGGATTCCACTAAATTCAGTTTTTTATTGCCTATCATGCTATCGTAAAAAGAATATACTATTCCGTTTAAAAAAAAAACATCGGTGACCTTGAAATTTCATTAAAAAACACGACATAAAAATTTTTTTTCTTTGCCATTATATTTGCCCCCTACAATAGTGTCACTTTGTCCTCTGAAGTTTTCTGATAGGACTGTAAATACGACAGATATTTAGGTGTTCCCATTTATGTGGGACACCCTGTATATGTAGATCTTGCATCTCACAATGAATGCAGGCAATTTTTATTTTGCATAAAGATCCGCAGTCTGATGATGACTAACAATTGTAATGATTACAATTTCCCGCCTTTTTGTGCAATTGTTAGTTCGTTAGAATGTATAGTTAGCAATTTCGCTGATTCGCGAAAAGCAGAATTTGGACACTGTTTCCTTTAAAGATTCTAATTGAACTGTTAGAAATTCTATTTGGCAAATATGCAGGGGTTGCAGTATTGTTTCGAAAGAGACTTTTAAAGTAAACTAATGGAATCGTTCGGAGGGTTAGGAGCATAGTAGGAAGCCGGCAATGCTACACAATTATTCAGTCGAGGCCAGACAGTTGCTTTTTCGAACTCGGAAAATTTCGCGGAGCGCACGCGCTATTGCACGTGCGTGCAATATCCATTCCGCACGCTCGTGAAACATTAAATGCACCGTGAAAGCCCGCCGGATTATATTTACATGTATTATCCCGTCGAGAGAGAGAGAGAAAGAGAGAGAGAGAAAGAGAGAGAGAGAGAGAGAGAGAGAGAGAGAAGTTCGAAAGTATTTCCTGTCGTGGCCATTGCGAACTTCAAAGGCGCGTCGGCGAAAAAAGCTGAGGAATTCCAACCGTCGAATGCCTGCTGCAAAATATTTCGCGACCAGGCTGACGAACACGCGAACTATTCCTTCAAAAATTGTGATAGTCGAATTTCTGCAGTCAGACGCATGATTGTCCATTCGTCGTTCGCGTACTTGACAGATAATAGCTTCTTTAAAAGTGGACATCATGAGTTGAAATTTTGTGAGAACGTAGAAGAATTAATTTAATAATGATTGGTCAATCGGAAAGTTCCGTCCGTTTTTTTTACAAAAAGTATAGCTTTATTCATGAAAGAAAATGAAAAAGTACGATAATCAAAATATTGCACATCGTTAGCGATGACTTTTGCCCATCTTTCGGGCAGCAAGTGAATTCCACTGCAAAAGAATGATTCATCTTTGGAGGTTATCCAGGCGGAGATCCATTTTTCGACATCTTCGTACGAATTAAATCGTTCTTCAGCTAGTGCGTGTGCCATCGACCGAAACAAGTGGTAGTCACTCACTAAGAGAAAGAGATTTTCAAAAAATTGCAATCGGAAACATTTCTGCAGTCAGACACATTAGTGTCCTTTCACTCTTTAAAATATAATGGGTTCTTGAAATGCGGATCAAACGAATTGGAGTTTTTTCAGACAGTAGAAGAACCTGTTTATTAAATGATGATGCAAGAAAAAAATTTTCGAAAAATTGCAATTGCAAACTTTTCTGCAGTCAGACATATTAGTGTCCTTTCACTCTTTATAATATAATAGGTTCTTGAAATGCGGATCGAACGAATTGGAATTTTTTCAGAAAGTAGAAGAACCTGTTTATTAAATGATGATGCAAGAAAAAAATTTCCGAAAGATTGCAATTGCAAACTTTTCTGCAGTCAGACACATTAGTGTCCTTTCACTCTTTAAAATATAATAGGTTCTTGAAATGCGGATCAAACGAATTGGAATTTGTTCAGAAAGTAGAAGAACCTGTTTATCAAATGATGATGCAAGAAAAAAATTTTCGAAAAATTGCAATTGCAAACTTTTCTGCAGTCAGACACATTAGTGTCCTTTCACTCTTTACAATATAATAGGTTCTTGAAATGCGGATCAAACGAATTGGAATTTTTTCAGAAAGTAGAAGAACCTGTTTATTAAATGATGATGCAAGAAAAAAATTTTCGAAAGATTGCAATCGCAAACTTTTCTGCAGTCAGACACATTAGTGTCCTTTCACTCTTTAAAATATAATAGGTTCTTGAAATGAAGATTAAACGAATTGGAATTTTTTCAGAAAGTAGAAGAACCTGTTTATTAAATGATGATGCAAGAAAAAAATTTTCGAAAGATTGCAATTGCAAACTTTTCTGCAGCGAGACACATAAGTGTCCCTCTGCTTTTTGGAAGAGAACAACTTTTTTAGAAGTCGATCAAACGAGTTGAAATATTTTTGAGAAGGTAGAAAAACTAGATCCACTAGATGACATGAAAAAGAAATTTTGTAAAAATTGAAATTGGTCGAAATATCGGAGAAATTTCCAAAGGTTGCTCTTTTCAACTGCTTTATCTAAGCTTGTAATTGGCAGAGTTGTGTTGAATTACAATTGAATTACTTCACGAATTATAATTACAAAGTAATTCAATTATACTGTATTACATTTTATTCGTAATTGGAAATTCAGTCGCTTTATTCAATTAAATTACAATGTAATTTGCAATTCTGGTCTCTCATTCAAATAAATTAGTTTTTATCCATATAGGAATTCAAGTTAGGTGTCGTCCGTATACAGAAAGCAATACGGAAACAAAAATATTGAGAGTACAGATTGAAAAAGTAGAAAGGAGATTTTTTCCTGCAGAGAAGGAGCGTTCACTAAATAATGAAACAGTATTCAAGAAACCGGAGTGACAGCATTAATCTTTACCGTTTAAAATCTGCTCGGTAAGAGAATTAAAGCGTATTGTGCCTTTGTGCCTTCGTTCGATTTAATGTATATTATTAACTACATAGCTGTTCGCGCGGCGCCATTAATATTCGATTGAACGAGCCAGTCGAATGGAAAGGATTTCGTTCGAGATGGAAGCTATCGTATTTACACTGGCTCGAATAATCGGATTTTATGACGACGACGCGATGTATCGGATTCAATAAAGACATTTTACTGTAGAACAATTCATTACCGTTCATGCTCAAATAGCGCTAATGGCGTGTTACTTTGCGAGAAATTGATCATGCAAATATCTTCTCGTCTCTTCTCTAAACATTTTATTCGTATAATTTATACGCAGTTTAATGAAGAACAAATATTATTATAAGCAGGAATTATTAAGCAGGAACGCAGCAGAAAATAAATATTGTTAAAACAAGAAAATATACGAGCATTAATCGGATTTATTACCGCGTCTGACCATTAGTCATTTTATCTATTTGCAGCGCAACTAATGATGTACACTGCCCGAAATTTCTATCCAGCCACCTATATTCTGGTGTACTTTTAAAAATATTGAGAAATTTGATACTTTTCAAATATCTATAACATTGAGTATTTACTACTGAGTAGAGATGTACAGGGTGTCCCAAAAATGTCTCGCTTCCTTTAAAGAGGAGGTTCCTGAGGCCATTTGAAGCGACATTTTCCTTTGCAAAAATGGCCGTTTCGGCTTCGTTAAGGAGTTATTAACGAAAAACACGGACCAATCAGAGCGCGACCTAGAGGCGTATTGGCAGAGACGGCCGCGCGCGACAGAAGTCGAGCGATGGTGATACACCGCGGTCGAAAGCAAGGAACAAACAAGAGAAGACAATTTTTCGAGTCCGTATGTCGGATAGTTCAAATTTGAATATGTTGTAGTCTTTAGTAACCTATGAAGGAATCTCGAAGGATTTTTCGAAATCTTAAAAAATGTTGGTTTTACAGACGTGCAAAGAACTCTTTTTCATTAAATTATAACACTAGAACTAACGTACCGAGGAAAATGAGTTTTTAGGAGCTTGTAGTGAACACAGAAGACTATCCATTGAAAATATTTCGATTTGGAAAAAATGGTTTTTTCGCCATTTATTTTGAAAATGTTTTAAACAAATGCAATTTTCCTATAGCCGGGACTTTTTTAAAAATTCGAAAAAAACGTGGTGACAGCTCCAAGTCTTCTCTTTACGGGCCTATTTTTGAAAAGGCAGGCGCTTTAAAATTGACGGAATTAAAATTATTTAAAGCGAACGCTGCACCGCGATATTACGGAGGCGCGCGGCCCCATGTTTGTTCCTTGCTTTCGACCGCGGTGTATCACCATTGCTCGACTTCTGTCGCGCGCGGCCGTCTCTGCCGATACGCCTCTAGATAGCGCTCTGATTGGTCCGTGTTTTTCGTTAATAACTCGTTAACAAAGCCGAAACGGCCATTTTTGCAAAGGAAAATGTCGCTTTAAATGGCCTCAGGAACCTCCCCTTTGAAGGAAGCGAGACATTTTTGGGACACCCTGTATATATAGGATCTTAGGAAAAATGAGGCATTCCGCGCCAGGAATCGAACCCGGGTCCCTCGCGGTTGTAGCTGATCAACTCTTACACATACCCGCGGAACCCTCCTACTTTTCCTAATCTCCATACAGTATTTCGTCTGGGAGGTCCTGATCCCACACACACACATATATATATATATATATATATATATATATATATATCCCACTCTCAATATCGGGAGGCTTTATGGAAATTTCGGGCACCGTAGTAAGGAGCAAAAGTGAATCCATAACATTTGACATAGTCCATCTTTTTTAAAATTAGACCAAATTATCAGACTTGAGTGTTTTTGAGATGGAAGGATTAGCTTATTAGTTGACACGTATACATTTTTTTTGAAAAATTGCAATTGCTCGGAATCGCAAAAAGAATATTAAAAGTTGATTGTTAAGCATTTTTAATCTGAGCCTGTATCGAAAATTTAAAAAATGTGTCTTATAGGTGCAATTAAATTATATATGTCCTGAAAATTCCATCGATATTCAATAATTGGTTTACTAGTTATAAACGATTAAATGTGGGTGAAATGTAAGTTTTTCCCGTTTTTCGACTTGTAACAACAGCAATTTCTCCCACATTTAATCGTTTATAACTTCTAAACCAATTATTTAATATCGATGAAATGTTCGGCACGTATATAATTTATTTACATCTATAAGACGCAGTTTTTAAATTTTCGATACAGGCCCAGATAAAGAAGTCGTAAAAATCAACTTTTACTATTGTTTTTGTGATTCCGACCAATTGCAATTTTTGCAAAAAAATGTATGCGCGTCAACTAATAAGCTAATCCTTCCAGATTCTTAAAAATACACAAGTCTAATAATTCGGTCTAATTTAAAAAAATATATTCTGTGTCAAATGGTGTGGATTCACTTTTGCTCCTTACTGTACACTACATTTGTTCAGTCTCTGTTTTTTAGATACAGAATGATTTTTTAAAAGTTGAAATGAATGGTCGAACTTTAATCTCTTTGCTTTCATAATACTTTTAACAGCAGTAAGCGCCATCTAAATTCTAATCCTGCAATAGTTGGTTGAAATGATTAAGTAGAGCACGCGGGAAGTTTAAAATCGTTCGAAAAAGCATCGACCAAAGTATTTTTCGTATTCAACTAAACCCATGAAAAATTGAAACGATCAGAATTATTTCCTTTAATTCATATTTCGATAAAACGTTCGCAATTGCCAATAAACCTACCGAGCATTAAAAGTCGCTGGCATATGTTGCTGTATAAAAATAAAAAGCATAAACTTTTCTGTGATTTTTATTATATTATATGTGTGTATTGACTTTATTGCATTCCCTTCGGGATTACACAGCTTCCGGTCCTTAAAACTACTCTCTTATGTACTACGCCTTATATATCCTAAACGCCAAATATAACACTAAATATTTATTATATTATATATTTGAATAAATAACTTTACTCAGTCAGTTCCTGTGAAATTATCTAAATAATTTCAAAAATTGTAAAAAAAAAAGGTAGGTTCAACGTTTGGTATCAACGACCTAAACAGATTTTCAGGAAACGAATTATGCGAAAAGCAAGGTAGCATATTTCGCCAACGATACATTCCGTGGATTGTCGAATGACCGGACGCCGGGAAAAAAGAGGACAAAGGTTTTCCATGGGATAGGGAAAAATTGCAACGAGAGAGATTTCGACGGGCGAGAGGCTGATGGAACAAAATTTCGGAAATTCGGCAAATTTCATTGCAGAATTTTCGCAGTAACATCGCGGTCTAATTCCCGGAGCTTTTAACCGCGTATAATGGCCGGGGATGATTTAGCTCGAGGCATAAATAAGCGGGGACGCGCGTTATGATGGCAACCGTGATGTTTTATGCCGCAACTTTTCGCTCGCAAAAAGTTTATGCGCTTCTAATCCGCGCATCTAAGGCACCGGGCCGGGCTGTAATCAACCGCGATTTTACGGTTAACCATCTGCTCTGATTTTCGACTTCCATCGATCCCATACTGCGCTGGGAAACTTTAAGAACAACGCTAACTTTCCCGAAAGAACGTTAATCTCTTCGTTAATGAGAATCTGTGTTTAGATCGTTAATATTTCGCTGGGAACGTTTTACCGAAATAACGATCAAAGTTTGATCGTTTTGGTCTTCTGTGGGTTTCGTTGAACGTGAAGAATTTTTTGGGAGATCGTTTTTCGGATGATTTTAAACTTTTCGTGCACTTTAGTTAATAAGTCGAATTGTTTACGGAAATATTGGAATTTAGATGGAGCACAGCGTTATTAAAAGGATTAGGTATCGTGTTGGTTTATTACTGTATAATTCTGTTACTTTTTGTTCACATCATTCTCGGTTTAAAGTATGTGCAGAGACTGGCTAAACGTATTGTATATCACTACCCACGAAGTAAGTAGATAAAGTGAGTAATGGTCAGGCGTAGTAATAAGTCTGATTAACACGCTGCTGCACAAATTGTGACCGCACAAATTCCCCAAAATCAAAGTAATTTATCGAATTAATTACTCCTCCATTTATCAATCTGTATATTCAATCATGTGAACATAAAAATTAATTTTTCGCCCAACAAATCATTGTTTGAAATCTTTCAAACAATAAAACCTCAGTTCTGATGAAAATCTAATGACAGATAAATCCAACTATATGTATATGTTGCCCTTCAAATGACCTTCAAAGGAATTATTGCCCAAAAAGTAGTTTTATCCTTTATTTATTTGTAGCAATAAAAATGTATTTTCTAATCCATTGCAATTATTGATATAATTGTGATTTCTATCGATCGAAATTTAAATTATTTGTTAGAGAATATGTTATTGGCGCAAGGTTCGATCTTTTATTTTATACTTCTGTTACTTTTTGTTCACATCATTCTCGATTTAAAGTATGTACAGAGACTGGCTAAACGTAGTGTATATCACTACCCACGCTGCAAGTAGATAAAGTGAGTAATGGTCAGGCGTAGTAATAAGTCTGATTAACACGCTGCCGCACAAATTCCACAAAATGAAAGTAATTTATCGAATTAATTACTCCTCCATTTATCAATCTGTATATTCAATCATGTGAACATAAAAATTAATTTTTCGCCCAACAAATAATTGTTTGAAATCTTTCAAATAATAAAACCTCAGTTCTGATGAAAATCTAATGACAGATAAATCCAACTATATCTATATGTTGCCCTTCAAATGACCTTCAATGGAATTATTGCCCAAAAAGCAGTTTTATCCTTTATTTATTTGTAACAATAAAAATGTATTTTCTAATCCATTGCAATTATTGATATAATTGTTATTTTTATCGATCGAAATTTAAATTATTTGTTAGAGAATATGTTATTGGCGCAAGGTTCGAACTTTTTTTATACTTCTGTTACTTTTTGTTCACATTCTCGGTTTAAAGTATGTACAGAGACTGGCTAAACTTATTGTATATCACTACCCACGCTGCAAGTAGATAAAGTGAGTAATGGTCAGGCGTAGTAATAAGTCTGATTAACACGCTGCCGCAAAAATTGTGGCCGCACAAATTCCACAAAATCAAAGTAATTTATCGAATTAATTACTCTTCCATTTATCAATCTGTATATTCAATCATGTGAACATAAAAATTAATTTTTCGCCCAACAAATCATTGTTTGAAATCTTTCAAATAATAAAACCTCAGTTCTGATGTAATGACAGATAAATCCAACTATATCTATATGTTGCCCTTCAAATGACCTTCAAAGGAATTATTGCCCAAAAAGTAGTTTTATCCTTTATTTATTTGTAACAATAAAAATGTATTTTCTAATCCATTACAATTATTGCTATAATTGTGATTTCGTATTACCACAATTTTAACGTGTCAATACATTATTTTTAAGTCACTGTATTTAAATTCGCGAAGAGAGAAAGAAAATTCGGTTTTTGCACAAAGATCCGCAATCTAAACATCATCGAAATAATGAAGCAAGCACCAGAACAGTAATTAATAATGTTACACTTCCAAAATTTCGAGTCGGACCATTTCGAAATCGTGTAATCATGTTAAACCACAAAGAACTAAATGGATTTGAAACTGAACGACATTATGGTACTCTTCAGGGCCCGAAAAACTCAATAAAACATTTGTAAAGAATTTGTTGATCAGCGGCAGGTTTAATGGATGGTTTAGCATATTCGGGGCTGGAATGCTATAACGAATAGGATTTAAGTGCCCGCGGGCACGATAAAATTGAAGTTGTGCGGCGACCGGGTCCCGAAGCAGGATTTTAATTAATCTTAGTGCGAGCCCGGCAATCTATACTAACTGTTCCACGCTTTACGCAGACAGCGACACGTCGGCCCCCGTAGCTCAAACAGGGAATCACAATGGGAAATGGAATTCAAGAGATGAAGCGTTGATTGCGCACAAACTGCATTTCAATTAACAGAGATCGCATTGTCTGTCCGGGGAGGGAAGCCGGTTCCACGATCTTCAGCTGGCGCTTGTTCAATTTGTCGGCGAGCGTATTACACAAGACTCGCAGACGTATTTCCCCTTTGGTTCATGAATGTTGCTTAGCTTTTTACCATTTTCTTCGTATCAATAACAACGGTCGCCTTTGTTGTCCGCGACGAAACAAAACATAAATCCAAAAGAGAAGACAACGAAACGAATTACTAATAATTTACTGGTTGCGTCGAAAAATGTTTCGAACCAAAGTTGTTACACATTAACCGGCACACACAATGTAATAATTAGTTATTTATTTTTAATTATTTTTTATTCGAAGGCGATCTTGAGTTTTTGTTTCAGAATGTAGTTTATTCGAATGTGCAATTTGAAAGAGTACTGAAAGCGCATTAAGATGAGTGAAAAAGTATTAACACTTTATCTACCGGAAATATTGCAACAGTCTTTTTTAAATCGAAGATCAACGATTGAGAAAGTCTCAATAAATTGTTTAAATGCGACAGGGATTGCATTGATCATTCAACAAATTTTTGGAATTTATATAGTGCAACAATGTTTTCTAAAATTATTATTTATAAGAAAATTATGGAATTTCTCTTACATTCAGCTCAGTCATTAGAAAGCCGATTAATAGGCTTCCGGTAGATAAAGTGTTAAAGTATATAGAATGTAAAAGTAATAATTACCGAGACATTCTTTAGTTCGTCTTTGGTGGAAGTATGATGCCAAAACTTTTCTATTTTTCACTATTTTATTCACTCGCTTGTAGTCAGTTTAATTTTGCACGTGTTACACTTTTTTTTAGCACAGTGCTTTTTCAATAACTGAATAGAAGTGCCTCCACGTTTTCAAAGGCGGTAAACGTTTGTTGTTTCGGTCAAAACCGTTCCGACCAGTTTCGAACTAGTCGGATTATATTCGTTGTCGCGTGTACAAAAATCTGGAAAAATGAAAGTCAGAAATGCTTTCCGATACGAAATTTTCAACTCACGTCACCACACCCCCCCCCCCCCTATTCTTCTCCCTTCCTCTCTCACCGCGTCACAAAACATCTGAAGTTTTGAAGTTTGTTTCTACGAAATCTCTTAAAGGAAAAACAACAGAATGTATACACATACCTACATGGCAGCCTCTGCTGGTTTCAAATAAAAGTTGGCCAATCTTGATGTTCGCGATTCTTAAACTTTATTCGCGCGTTTCGGTGCCGTTTCTGTCCCGTAACTACTGCTCGACTTTCGGAACACGAGAACACTCATGTATGCACAGAGGTTCCCTCCGTTTTTATGTATTATTATTCTTCTTATGGAATTGCCAATTTCCAATCAAGAAAATAGACGGCAATTATTTACATTACGACCCACTCATCGATTACGATGAAAGGTTTAACTGCGTTTTGGAGAACTCTTTTTTTCAATTTTTTTTTTATACAATCTTATAGATTTCAACGAGAAAACACCGAAAATGAAAATCTTATTGCGCGGAATTCATTGGTTAAAAAGTTATACGCGTATAAAGTTGAACACTTTTAAGCCTTTTTAACAGATTAAAACGCCGCCATATTGATATCTTTGCTAGGTGATACACATAAAATGTACAAACTTATACATAATAATAACACATTTACTAAATCACTTTCAAGCCTTTTTAACAGGTTAAAGCGCCGCCATATTGATATATTTGCTAGCTGATACACATAAAATGTACAAACATATACATAATAATAACACATTTACTAAATCAAAATGCGAAACATCAATTGTTAAGTGCATTGAAGTAAGAGGTAATCATTTTAAACACATACTAAACTGAAGTACAAATAAAACCATCACACCTTTTCTGCATTTCCCTGCAAGTTTGACCTTGAATGACCTTGAGTCATAGGTAATTGAACTCATTTTAAAACGCATTATTTGATGGAGGATAAAAAAAAATAATTTCATTTAAAAAAAGAAAGTTGACCTTCACCTCACCTTGGAGTGTCCACCGAGAAAAATAAAAGTATCACTAAATGATATCCCCCTCGGTACTGAACAACTTTCATCTGAAACATTTTTGCGTATAATCAATATTTTTGGAGATATTCGTCTGTAACGCTTTATCCCGCTTACGAGAATCCAAAATTTAATGCAGCAGTAGCAACAGTTTCTTTGTGAATATCTTAAAAACTAAAATATATCTCTTATTATATAATATTAATTATATATTATATATTAACAGATCTATTTTAGTTTTTGAGATATTAATATTAATTATTAATATTAATAGATATTCGCAAAAATACTGTTGCTACTGCTGCATTGAATTTTGGATTCTCGTAAGCGTGGTCAGTTTTTTTCGAATATCTCGAAAACTAAAACAGACCCCTATGATATGAAAAGAAAAAAGTTGTTCAAAATGTCGATATCTTTAACATATTCAATGTATAACAATATCATCAAAATCGGTCATAATGTAAATAATAACCAAACAAACGTCTATGTAGCTTCTGCATTTTGTAATTGATACAAACAATTTTTATTTCATATAAAAATCCAGTGTTTAATAATAAATATACATATACTGTGCTGCAGTTTTTAAACAATACATTATATTATTTTCAACGAAACATTACATTTACAAAATGTTTTTTCCAACATTTTCGTATAAAAATCAAAATTCTTTTCTGAACAACATTCAACAGACAGCTATTTCAGTTAAACAATTCATCTCAATTTATTGCTTATATTATTCAGGAACATAAGCAGCGTATGTTATTACTTTGTATTACTATAAACATTTCGACCGGTTTTGTTTAATCATGCGATAACAGTAATTCCGGACTCGCAAATTCACGTTCTCAAAGGTGTAACGCGTCGATGTTGAACAATACCGTAAAATATTAAACGTGCCACGCGGATTTCGTCTCGCGTAAATTCCAACAACATTTGTAATTAAAACAAAGGAATAAATGATATTTACACCGATTGCGAAAACGGGAACGCCGAAGTCAATCAAACGGGGTGTGGACCCGTGCGCGTGGAAACAGCCCCTTGTAAATACATTGGTTCATAAATAAAATAATAACCCGGTATATTAATATCACATTATTAATGGTTAGTCACCGGAGAAATTGAATTCGATCGCGTTGAAAGCGTTTCCTGATATTATTTGTTACAATTGTGATTTCTATCGATCGAATTTTGAATTATGTTAGAGAAGATGCTATGGCGGCTGGAAATTATGTGTGAGAAGGAAAAAGGAGAAGGAAGCGTTTCGTCCTAGGCCCGCTAGAGGACTCCTCAGTAAGGCTATCTAGCGGACCCGTGCCTTAGACGCGGGATGTCGTAAGGACAGTTTAGGACGGTATATAAAGGGTGCGGCGTCAATTAGTCCCCACGTTTTTTCAGCCCCTTCGGATGGTCGGACAGAAAAATGTTTCATACCAAAGTTAATCAGTATTTAACCGACAAGAAATTGCAATTTTTAAAATTTTTAAAAAATCGATTTTCAACAAAAAAGTCAAGGTCGCTGTCATATCTTTTAATGGAACTGGGTATTTTTAACTTCATACTATTGTAGGCAACGTCGAAACGAATTAAACGACCTGCTATACAATGACTTTCAGATGACCTTGAAAGATAATATCGCCATGAATCAATTGCCAGAATATTTGAAATATTTCGACGGTACGTAATAGTAACGCCTCGCATTTAGAGGTAAACAAATGAACGTAAACATTGCTTCAGAACTTAACTCACAAAAAACCAAATTTATACGGAGCCACATTGAAAACACAAATGTTAAACGTGTACATGTAATTAATTAATAATTAAATTAAATTTTCGAACTGCATCCCATCTTGTGTAACGCAAAGTTCTGCTCTATGTAACAAAGTCTTATGTGTAGCTTCCATAAGAGAACTTCTTTTTACATTTCTACACGCTTGAATTATGCGTTCTTTAAGATTTTCCATATTATCCACAGGTCTTTCATACACAATCGATTATAAAGATCCCCATAAATAAAAATCTAACGGGGTCATATCCGGCGAACGATCTGGCCATCGAATTGGACCATATGTACCGATCCACTGATCCCCAAAAACTGTAGTAAAGTATGTTTTTACAATTGCAGCATTATGAGCTGGGTCGAAATATTTCAAATATTCTGGCAATTGATTCATGGCGATATTATCTTTCAAGGTCATCTGAAAGTCATTGTACAGCAGGTCGTTGAATTCGTTTCGATGTTGCCTACAATATTATGAAGTTAAAAATACCCAGTTCCATTAAAAGATATGACAGCGACCTTGACTTTTCTGTTGAGAATCGATTTTTTTTTAAATTTTAAAAATTGCAATTTCTTGTCGGTTAAATACTGATTAACTTTGGTAGGAAACATTTTTCTGTCCGACCATCCGAAGGGGCTGAAAAAACGTGGGGACTAATTGGCGCCGCACCCTGTATACAAACAGAGGAAGATTCAGGTAGTAGCGAGAAAGGTGTTGTCGTAATGTCCCTCTGTTGACGAGCATAGGAAGTAGCCGCCACATTACCCCCTTGCCAGTGGTCAACGATATCTGGACAAATTTCCCTCTAATTACGCTGATCTCCGCCGGAATCCAAGGAGGTCGCTGGAATGTGTGCTGTCAGTGTGCCCGCCAGTGATGCTGCCGAATCGACGAAGTTGAGTAGCTCCCTAAGCTGTAGGACTCATATAGTCGCACAAACAATGGATGAACGTCGCACAAATGTAGATACGAAAACGTCGCACAAATTTAGGTGCGGAAACGTTAAACCATATAATGCTGCGAAGATGACGTCAGAAGCGTATAGTAGGGAGAAGTCCTCAGGCAGTAATTCAGGCAAGGCAATGACAGATTAGTCATCTTCCAGTCCTCCTGATGTTGTCCGTGGTTTGTTGATGTTGTCGTCTCCTCTGCTCAGAAGGTAGCGTTGTTGTTCGTTTGTCTGGGTCACCAATTTGGTGAAATGTCCCGAATTGAACAGTAGATTTGGATGCCAGCGCCGCTATCGTTCGACCGGTGTACTATACCCCTCGTACTCCTCTTCACCCCGTGATCCTCTATACTTGTGTTTACGTCCCTCTAGATGGCGCTGCTTTCAATCGAGTTGATTGGACGTCATCGACACCTTTTATTTCGTAGCGTGTCAATGACGTCCATCCATCATTTTTTGTTTGAAACTTTTTCTCTAAAATCAATATTTTCGAAAATATTTAGTATGAACTGTCAAAACCTTGAAGGGGGCTGGGGGGCAAACGAGGCTTTGTCGCCAAAAATTCTTTTACAGACTTTCATCTCTAATCAAGAATAAACTTTGGCAAAAATTCCAGCAAAATCGGAGGGTTTCCGCTTTCGGAAGTACATCCCAGTTTTGTCCATAATTCAAATATAGTGACTCTGACATAAGGAGTGCTTTATTCTAAATATATTTTTCTTTCATTTGATTATTTTCTTGGAGTAGTTTATTTATCTTACCTTTAAAATGTAGCCTCAAAGGAATATTTGAAGTAGAGATAAAATTATTTGTAAACTTTTTGAACGGTCAGGAGGCTTCCAAAGATAAACTTATTGTTATATTGATTTCTTTGGGGACTTTGTTGCACCTTTATGGCGATTTTACGACGGTCCATACTACTCACAGTTGTTCCGCACGTTCGACGTATGGATTTTCGGACACAGCATCACAATATATAAATCCAAAACGCGCTCACGCAGCAGGAATAAAAGAACAGGCCCGGAATTGGCGGGGGGCACGTGGTCGTAAGAATCGTTGCGAAATTCTCCAGGCCAAGATTATGACTGAGACTTTGAAGCAGGAACGATGCGATTTACGAGGATCCATGTTGCAATATCAGCCGCTCGTCTCGGGATTTTGCCTCGATGACATTTAAAATCCGGTGGCTAGATAACGCGGAAACATAACAGCTGAAACGACAGAGAGGTGTGCGCGTGCACCCGAAAGGAGCGTTCGGGTTTTATTAGGCCCGCGGGTCTTCTCCGATTCGAGAGACGCGGCGCAAGCTATCTTCTTCTCCTCTGTTCAAACCCCTTTCAATCGTCGAGTTATGAGCCATCGATGCGAATTGATTGCCTTGCACTTTTCCTACCGAACGAGGCAAACAAATATGCGAAACGGAGGGCGATAACTTCGACAGCATCATCCGCGTTGGAAACTTGGGATCGTCAACACGAAAACTTGACAAAATACTGTCGCAATCGAGAATAAGCTTGGCCTTCTCCGGTCTTTTTCGGAAACGTTTGGGATTTAATGCTAATTTTTGCAACCCCTATTTGCGAGTCAAAGACTGTTTTAAACATTTAATCTGGGTTAACACTAGAACTACCGACGATTGACGTATACCCACTTCTACCGGAGGGGTCAAAATGACTTGTTTCTTAAATTACTAAGACATTTAAGAAAAGACAGCAATTTTTACATTTTTATATATTTTTTAATTTTAAGAACAAAAGAGATTTCAGACATTTCAACATCCTGATCACTTTCACTTTCAGAATTAGAAAAACCTTGGACATTTTTACTTTTTCTACGCAAACGTCGAAGCATTACATCTTCACTGTCAGTATCGGATGACTCGCTTGGACTTTCGTTGTTCGATGGAAGGTATTCATTTTTACTTTCAACTAGATCACTTTCATCATACTCTGTATCGGAACAATTTTGTTCCAAATTATTTATTTCTTTCAATAATTTACTGCTTCGTGAAATTTTTCCCATTGTTTCGAAGTAGTTTTATGGGTTCAAATATTTCTGCAGTTTGCGTAATGATTTGCACAAACATATACTTCTAAAACTTTACAGATATTTTCCGATATAGTTAGGACGAGGTTACAGCGAATATAGTTGTACCGAGAGTTGTGTTTCAATGTTTCTGATAGACGACTGAGTTGTATATGGCAGTGTTTCTGATGATCGACTGAAAGTAGTCTGAGTGAACTTGCTGAAGTAAATACTGCAAGTAATGACCAAGCACAAACAGTGCAGGCCGTGGGAACAACATTTTTTTGGTTGTTGACAGATCTTTGAGTTTGAAAATATTTTCTTTTACGACTAGATGATAAATTGCTACGCTAACGAGTGCCCGGTTTATTAGGCGCGTAATGCAATAAATTGACCAACTTTCGATTTTCTAGAGGTATTATGACACAAAATAACGGTTTCTCTGTGTATCTTTCAGACCACGTGCCACAAAAATTTCCACGATACAACAGAACAGCACCGAAAACCTATGTTCCGTGGGGTGTCAAAATGACTCATCTCGGTATATGTAGGTATACTGCATACAATTTTACAACAAAATGATAACAAAAAATAAAACTGTTTTACAGAATTAATTATTTGTATACCTTAGAAAAAGTCGTACAAAATTTTCAGGAACAAAATGTACCTGAAATGAGTTATAATTATAAGGAATGTTAAACAAGTCATTTTGACCCTCTTGGTAGTTCTAGTGTTAATTCGCTAATTCTTTCGATTTCGCTGTTAGTTAATCAGAAGTTATTCTTTTTCTTCATAACATAACGAATAATTATTTCACTTTATTGTGCCATAGTGTGTCACACTTTCGTATTATAAAACATATTTGTTGTATTGTATAATCTATAGCTGTTACCGAGCCATTCATCAATGTTAAATAACATTATGTCAGTTCTTCGCAGATTGTGGAACTAATAATATAAATTGTATTTCTCCTTTAATACATATTTTATAAAATTCCACTTACAGCATTAATAAGTTTATATTTTTATTTTCTTCTCTTTCAATTCATATGTTTTGTTTTATATTTATACGTTTTATCCACAGCAACGAGTAAGCTGGCTCGTTATGGCCACGGACTTAAGGACTGTGCATTATGCTGCGGGGGTGAGGAGAAAGACGGAAGGAGTATCAACTTGTCGGCCATCTTGGATTGCAAACTCTGTGGTGCGCTCTATAGGCAGTGTTGGGATATGGTGCAAGATTTCACGCGCATGCGCGGCGATTTCAGCATCAGTAAAGTAAGATTCTCGATAAAATGGGGTACCTCGAGTACCCAGCAGAATTTTAAAAAATTGGTATGATTTGATTCTGAAAAATGAGTGTATAACATGTGCATTTGTGTATATTTTGTAATTCATAGGACACGTCCTGAAGTCTTTTTGTCCGGAATAGATTGTTTCGAGACATTCCCGCCAATATAACTGTCTCAGGGTTCCACTACCTCTGTCATCATGATATAGATACATTACTGTTTTGGCCGCGCATGCGCGTGAAATCTTGCACCGTATCCCAACGCTATCTATAGGCAACTTTAAATACTAGTTGCGCGATTTGCAATGCAATCATGAGGGAAATAGATACACATAATTTATTTATAAATTTATATTGGAGCCGAATGTGCAATATTTTATATATATACAGATATATATATATATATATATATATATATATATATATATATGCAAATACAATTGTTATGCATTCATTTTTCAGAATCAAATTATATCAATGTTCCCGCAACGTTATATAGATGGCAGCACTAGTTTTGCCATCTAACATGGCCCTAGTCCACCATTCCTCCCCGCTCGCGGCACGACCCCTCTCACCCGTAAACCCACTTTATGCTCAGTCCTTTAAGTCCGTGGTTATGGCCAATAAAGGATGACATTATTATCATTATTATATATTTTTGTGATTTAAAAATGATACAAAAGAAAATATATAATTATATATGTACACATATCCTTTGTTTAATCAGCAAAGTGCATAAGTTTGTGCTGAACACTTTGTTTTTAATAAAAGCATAAATAATCTACAGATTTAGGTGGTTCCCACTTGAATGGTGATACAAGACCAATTCCCAATTTTGATTATCCTGTCTGAAAAATCGAATGTATCTTCATTGGATGTCCACATGAGTATTCCAACCAACCAAATACATTCTTTATCAACTTTAGGATGATCCTAGACATTTTATACGTCTCAGAAATCCATTTTGAAGCAAAATGGAGTCCGAGGGAGCCCCGTAGAATTTTCAAGATTCGCCGAGCAAATTCGCGATTTTTCACCGGACGCCATCTGCAAAAATCCGCCAACGAGATTCATTCAGTCATCTGTCGACCTCCTCGAGGAATAATCTCTCAGCCCGGTAAACTCGTTAGCGAACATTCGACGGGAATTATTATTCCAGTTGTGCGACGCTAACAATCTGTCTGACACCGTTTCGCCAAATTAATTGAAGCGTTGCCTAATTATCATTGCAGTTTCTCCCTCTCTCTCTCTCACTTATTTTCTCTCTCTCTCTCTCTCTTTCTCTGTCTGTCTGTTCGATTCTTTCTCTGTTGTGCATTTCGTTTATTCAGTCATAAGACAATAGCCCGGCTCGTCGATAATAATTATTTCGCGATGGCGAACCTGTTATCGGGGGGTAGGGTAGCATTCGCGTCGCGCAAATGGAAACTCGGATTCCACGATGGAGAGATAGAGCCTGTCTCGGTCTGGGCCGGATACAATATAAATGAAGGTGAACTGGTTGCTGTATACATCCTGACGGGTGAAATGGTGACGTATGGACGCCGAGGATGTTACCGGATAGCCGATTTAACCGGACCCTGATAGCCGGCTCGCTGATAAAGTTATCGAACTGACTATTAGAAATCGGCTTAGCACCCTGATTCGCCGATTTATGCCCTTTTCCACGATGAAAATGGACGGACGATACAGAAATTCCAACTCAGCAAGGTGTGAAGAAGCTGAAACTAAAATTCGAAAAGAATGAAGGTACATTTATCACCTGATGTCATTGTTTAACTTTCATTCATCACCTCAACTTGACAGACTCTAAAATACACTTTGTTTTATTAGTGAAACATGTGAACAAATCACTCATTTGACATTTTTCCTGTGACAGAACATAATTAAGTACAGTATTTCATCGGTAATTGTCCCAAATGTCTCCGACATAATTGTCCCTGAGATATCCCCACTAGAGCGGGGTGTACCCCCTCGAGGGGCCGTGAAGCTCGAGAGGCCTCGGTCGCCGAGAAATATGACGCCATGCGGCTCGGGTATATCGGTGAGACCACACTGATCCGAATTTCCAACTTCTTTATTATTCATTATTTTTTTATGGGACTTCGATGACCATATTTGTAGCATTTTTCTAATAAAAATCACACCAAATATGATATAATTCCGATATTTACTTGTGTAATAGACGATTAAAGTTTCGGGCGCGAGGAAGGATAGCGTATGGGAAAGAAAGAGGCTCGCGCGTCCTCGCAATGTATTACCAAGGAATAACTTTTTTATTATTACTTATTTTTTTATGAGACTTTTGCTAATAGACATGTAGCATTGTTCTGATTAAAATGATACCAAACACTATTTACACTCTTTGTCTGTCCCCAAAACTTACTCCATCGTCAATTAAAGAAATAGATATGTATGTATAATAAGAAAAATTTTGATCATTTCGCGAAGTTATTTTCGCGAATCACTGTGCCCGTTCCTCTTTTACGAACACTATTTTAAGTATGTAACTCGACTAAGAATCTCCAGCAGGCGTTAACCGGGAACTGTTTATCAGTTGACCGAAATTTATCATTATAAATTAACCGGAAGCCTCTCATCAAGGATGCATGAGTGACAGAACAAAGCTACGTTGGCTACACAGCCATGACTTTCGAGAACGTAGCCCACGGAAAGTCCGTGAATTTCGAAGCACATTCGTTATGCCGCTTGAATTTGCAAGATCAAATTTTGCAGCATAATACCGACATGATTAAACCGTCACGTTAACGAACTTCCCAATCCCCGTGAATATACATGAATATTTGGAAATGGTTAAGTCCCTTTTAAACAATTCTGAAGGAAGTCTTGTGCTGTGTGTATCTCAAATACATGAAATTACAACTTCTTACTTCTACCGGCTTACAAATTTGCCCTTAGCAATTGCCTGGATAAAGCCTCGTTCTAAACTTTCTATTGGGAACCGGAATCTAACAATGGCTCGCTGGAAATTTGCAAAAGAAAGACCGAAATACCAACAGTTGCCAGCTCGTGAAACTAAGAAAGGCTGCGAAAGAGTTTCTACCGGCTGTATTAATTATTAAATAATATTTTCTTGTCGATACTGGTCCACTGTTATCGGTGTTACACATGAGGCCATATACAGTGTCGTTATCAGTGTTATAATACAGGATGTCCCAAAAATGCTCGAGTTCCTTAAAAAGGGTGATTCCTGAGGTTATTCTGAGAAGCTTTTTCCTTTCCAAAAATGTTATACGCGGCTTCGTTTTCGAGTTGTCAACGAAAAACATGGAGCAACCAGAGCGCAGCTACAGCTGACAGATCTCGGCTCGGCGTGGTGCGACGGTTGATTATACTGAGCGGTAGCGATGTTGTTGCTCCGTGCTCGAATCGTGAGCAAGAGAAGGAATAACAATTTAATTACATAAAACTTGTACATATATATATTTTTGTCTAATACCAAACATTGATTGCATACAGGTTGACTCGACTGTATTGCTCACGATCCGAACAGGTCCCCACAGTGGTTCAGACGCGGAAAAAACCCAATTTTTTTAATGTTAAATATACAAGTTTTTCCATTACAGATACATAGTAGGATAGTTGAAATGTTGTAAAGAATAAAAATTTTTATTTCCCGCTACTACCTGAATCTTCCTCTGTTTGTATACAGGGTGGGGCATTAACTATGTCCAGTTTGAATATTGCCGTTATTTGTAATAATATGAAAAAATGTTATATAGAAAACTGACACGGTGTAGAGGGGGACATATTGTGACACAAACATTTTCTGCGTGGGTGGAGGCATAGAGGAGATTTCAAGGTCAACTCTATTTTTTTAAATGGAATGCTATGTTTTTTTTATCACGATGTGATAGCCAATGTTGTGACGAATTCAGCGAGTTATCATTGAAGGTCATGCAAGGTCAAATATGGCAGTAAAATGAACTTTATTAAATTACGGGAGATGCTCGAATTGGTGACCGTTTGCGTCGATGCAAAGTTGCAATCTTCGTATCATATAATTTTTTGCACAATCTTCCAAATGTTCGATGCGAAGGATGTGTACGGTTTGGATATCGTTCAGCATACAAAGATTGAGCTCTTATCGAATTTTGTCGCATTTCTCCATAAATGAGGATCATACATGAACGAACTTTTCCCAAATAAATGGATAGGACGTGGAGGATTAGTTTCTTGGCCAGCTCGCTCTCCGGGTTTAACACCATTAGATTTTTATCTCTGGGGAGCATTGAAAAATGCTGTTTATCAAGAAGTACCCACTACACCAGAAAATATGAAACAACGGATAATTGCAGCATGTGCTAGAATAAGTTCAGAAACGATAAGACATGCACGTGATGCAGAGATACGAAGATTGCAACTTTGCATTGGGAGATTGTGCAAAAAATTATTGATACGAAGATTGCAACTTTGCATTGGAAGATTGTGCAAAAAATTATATGATACGAAGATTGCAACTTTGCATTGACGCAAACAGTCACCAATTCGAGCATCTCCTGTAAGGTAATAAAGTTTATTTTACTACCATATTTGACGTTGCATGACCTACAATGATAACTCGCTGAATTCGTCTCAACACTGGCTATCACATCGTGATAAAAAAAACATAGCATTCCATTTAAAAAAATAGAGTTGACCTTGAAATCTCCTCTATACCTCCACCCACGCAGAAAATGTTTGTGTCACAATATGTCCCGCTCTATACCGTGTAAGTTTTCTATATAACATTTTTTCATATTATTACAAATAACGGCAATATACAAACTGGACATAGTTATTGCCCCACCCTGTATATACCGTCCTAAACTGTCCTTACCACATCCCGCGTCTTAGGCACGGGTCCGCTAGATAGCCTTACTGACGAGTCCTCTAGCGGGCCTAGGACGAAACGCTTCCTTCTCCTTTTTCCTCCTCTCACACACTTTTCAGCCGCCATAATGTTTCTTCAGTTTAGAAAGAGAAGAAATTTTTGTTATGATGCTTGCCGATTACGTCTCAGTATTCCCTAAAAGGTGGGTGTAAAAAAATTGTAGGTTAACCTATAAAAAACTGAACGTGACCTTGATAACTCTGGGGAAAAAAGGGGTTGACAAAACATTTGGCACAATCATCTGAAAGTTCTCCTTGAGCCATGTTATTTTAGCTAAAAAAAACTTCCGATCGAACTGCTATCAGCAGAATAATCTAAGCTGATCACGCTCCGTGGTCCATCCTGTATTGAAAATGTTTATTTTGCATAGGGATCTTCTGCAGTATATTATTCTGGGAACGTAATCGAAAAGAAGATTCCGAGAAACTCGGTAGTAGCTTGATTCAAGCTCCCCGCAGCTACGAAAGAAACTGATCTATTAATCCGAGGCTCTGAAGGTTCCTATCATCTTTCCGCCGAGATACTATTTATGTTCAGGCGTTATTTGTAATCTCCGCAATTTCCCTTAAGCGGGTAGAGGATCGTGTTTCTCCTTCCACAACAGGGAGAGAAAGAGAGTGAGAGAGAGAGAGAGAAAGAGAGAGAGAGAGGGAGAGAGGAAGAGATGGATGAAGAAAAGAAAGTGGATCGGCTCTCATAAAGCCATCACACGTCAAACGGAGATCGTTTTTCCGATAATCGCGGCAAGGATCTGTGGTACGATCACATTTGCCGGGCTTTATTCAAGGATAATATCCTGGCCGTGACGTCCTTGGCGCCGCTGTGCGAGGCGTCCGGCGCCTTCGGGAACGTCACTGACTTTAGCAAACAGTTGCCAAAAAGCACTTTCAAAAAATAGCGTAATAAAGCCAAATAATTGTGATCATATGTGAGAATGAATCTGTGAAACAATTATCTAAAACAAAAAATCTCTATTTATGATTCCACTCAGTTGACAAGTCGGTTGTCTTAAAAAAAAGGTGGATGATGTAATTATGGCGGCTGAAAAGTGTGTGAGAGGAGGAAAAAAGGTGAAGGAAGCGTTTCGTCCTAGGCCCGTTAGAGGACTCGTCAGTAAGGCTATCTAGCGGACCCGTACCTCAGACGCGGGATGTCGTAAGGACAGTTTAGGACGGTATATATACAAACAGAGGAAGATTCAGGTAGTAGCGGGAGAAGGTGTTGTCGTAATGTCCCTCTGTTGGCGAGCATAGGAAGTAGCCGCCACATAATAATTTGTCCAGATAGATTTGCAAATGATTTTTTCGTTGTTCTATAGCGAGTATCCCAACTGTCCAATTTTTATTTCGTGGAGTTTTTCCGGCTTAAATTGGTACTCATGGTAAGAGGGACATTTAACCCTTTGCGATCGGCAAATTTCTCTGATGGGAATACCAGATAGTCGTAGCAAACTTAGCTTTCCGGAGTTATTTTTCCCTAACGATAAGTGAGCTGAAACAAATACATGGATATTAAAAAACATGTTGAAGCTTATCTATTGTGTTTGTAGCGGCTAACGGTACCGCCAATTATGCAAGGTCAAATATGGCAGTAAAATAAACTTTATTACCTTACAGGAGATGCTCGAATTGGTGACCGTTTGCGTCAATGCAAAGTTGCAATCTTCGTATCCCTGCATCACGTGCATGTCTTATCGTTTCTGAACTTATTCTAGCACATGCTGCAATTATTGGAGTATCGATAATACACACTGGTTATGACAAGTTGAGCACCAACGACAATGGTCAATTAACGTATGGCGTGGAATCGTTGGTGATCAAATAATCGGACCGCCATTTTATCGATGGAAATCTTACTGGCGAACGATATGAACACTTTACACGAAGTAGATTGGGGACTTTATTATAAAATGTACCACTAAACGTTCGCCAAATGATGTGGTTACAGCACGACGGATGTCCAGCACATTATGCTCGGAGAGTAAAGAGATGCACTGAACGAACTTTTCCCAAATAAATGGATAGGACGTGGAGGATTAGTTTCTTGGCCAGCTCGCTCTCCGGGTTTAACACCATTAGATTTTTATCTCTGGGGAGCATTGAAAAATGCTGTTTATCAAGAAGTACCCACTACACCAGAAAATATGAAACAACGGATAATTGCAGCATGTGCTAGAATAAGTTCAGAAACGATAAGACATGCACGTGATGCAGAGATACGAAGATTGCAACTTTGCATTGGGAGATTGTGCAAAAAATTATTGATACGAAGATTGCAACTTTGCATTGGAAGATTGTGCAAAAAATTATATGATACGAAGATTGCAACTTTGCATTGACGCAAACAGTCATCAATTCGAGCATCTCCAGTAATGTAATAAAGTTTATTTTACTACCATATTTGACCTTGCATGACCTACAATGATAACTCGCTGAATTCGTCTCAACACTGGCTATCGCATCGTGATAAAAAAAACATAGCATTCCATTTAAAAAAATGGAGTTGACCTTGAAATCTCCTCTATGCCTCCACCCACGCAGAAAATGTTTGTGTCACAATATGTCCCTCTCTATACCGTGTAAGTCAGTGGTGGGCTCGGGTGGATCCTCTCAAACGCTTGCTTCTCCCACCAACCTCTCTTTCATGCAGCGCGTAAGTTCGTTGCGTACGGTTATGTCTCGTGTCTTCGTTGCCCCATTGTACCGCGCTTGCTGGAAGGGGGTAGAAGGCACTACGGTGTGGACGGTTTTGCCTCAATTGAGGCAAAATAGCCCATCACTGGTGTAAGTTTTCTATATAACATTTTTTCATATTATTACAAATAACGGCAATATTCAAACTGGACATAGTTATAGCCCCACCCTGTATATACATATCGTCCAGTAAATGTCCTGTTAACGTCCTGAATATGTCCTGTTAACGTCCAGAATATGTCCAGTCGGACGTCCGCGCGGGACGTCCTATGGACGTCTCACTTTCTGACTGATACCTATCTGGGACGTGCCTGGGACGTAAAACGGACGTAAGTCGGACATATCTGGAACATACGGACGTGATTCGGACGTCCCTGGGACGTACGGAAGGTCCGGTACGGACGTCTATAGGACGTCCATGGGACGTCCCGATGCTATCTGGGAATACTATTGCCTGGTCGTTTCGAGGGAAGGGGTTTATCGTAGCTGCTACTGCGTATGATTGTATTTTCGGTTGTTTTTTTTTTTTCAGTTTGTGGTTCTTCACGATGAAAATTCACCGAGGGATCCCTGCACTCAGAAATCCCGTTATGTCAGCACAAGACTCTCCATTTTTAAATTTGCCTATCATTCTCACCATTCCATACTTACAAAAACGTCAAATTGAATGTACTAATAATTAATCGATACAGATAATATTTCCCAAAGACACACGACAAATACCACAAAGATTAACAGTGACGTGCGGCGTAAAAGATAGAATAATGAACGACGCTGTTTTAAATTGCAACGAGCCGCAGATCGTATAACAGCATGATAATAAAGGTACATAAAATTACCGAGGTATTTCAGTATAATTACGGAGATTCCGCGGTTGATTTGTCCCGTCCAGGTGTTTTATTTTCTCTCCAATCAAAGCGATATCAACCGCTAACTGGAAGTATCTTTTTAGAGGAAACTTTCATCCAGGATAAGGTAATCGCCCCTTAGCATCTTTTAATCACGAGAAAGCTCCTCTCGAAACTTCCCTCCGCATAATTTTATTGCAAGCTATTCAGATAATTTT